>CM077162.1:177955628-178315060 GCA_039583875.1 Platanthera guangdongensis | reverse complement strand
CTCATTTTATAAACGATTATTCAGGATTTAGTACTATTATGGCTCCCGTGACGGAATGCATGAAAAGGGTGAGTTTAAATGGACGCCAGCAGCTACCCAGGCATTCCAACACATTAAGAAGATGATGACTGAGAGGCTCCTCCATTTTGCGCTTACCAGATTTTAATAAGTATTTGAATTGACATGGTGACGCATCCGGAGTAGGAGTAGGAGGTGTCTTAGCCAAGAGGGACACCCAATAGTTATTTTAGCGAGAAATTGCGGGTGCAAAACTTAATTATTCCAATTACATATAGAGTTCTATGCCATCATTAGATGCCTACACCAGTGGAGACACTACCTACTTTCCAAGGAGTTCGTGATTCTCTCTGACCATGATGCACTTAGGCACATTAATGGGATCAAAAAAAATCAGCCCCCGTCATGCAAGATGGGTATCTTATCTGCAAGAGTTTTCGTTCACCTTAAAACACCTTAAGGGCACTGAAAATCGTGTGGCTGACCGCTTAGTAGAGTGATACTTTTATTGTCAATCATGAAGTAAAAGTTGTCGGTTTAAGAGAATAAAGGATGAACATGCCATGTGTCCTGATTTTGGGAAGTGTATCTAGCGGCACACGATGACTCACAATGATAGTGTCAGCATATGTATTGAGAGACGGTTATTTATTTCGGCACGCTAAGCTATGTATTCCCCGTACCTCCCTACGCCATCACATAGTATGGGAACTACATAGTGGCGGGTTGAGCGGACATTTTGGGCGGGATAAAACGATAGCCTTAGTCGAGGAGAAATTCTATTGGCCTAAACTTCACGTTTTAGTTGGGAAAATCGTGAGTAGCTGTCGGGTTTGTCAAGTGTCTAAAGGGGGAAAGACTAATGTGGACTATACACTCCGTTGCCTATCCATCTAGACCTTGGGAGGACGTGAGTATGGACTTTATTTTGGGGCTTCCTCCAACCCAGCGACGACACGATTCAATTTTTGTGTGGTTGATAGGTTCTCTAAGATGGCTTATTTCATACCCCGTAGTAAGACTAATGACGCGTCTCACATTGCAAAATTATATTTTAAAGAGGTGGTGAGTCACCGCGGCGTTCCTAAGACCATTGCCTCAGATCGCGACGTTAAATTCACAAGTTATTTTTGAAAGACGCTTTGGACATTAATGGGAACGAAGTTGTTGTTTTGCGCCGCCTATCACCCACAAAACTGATGGGCAGACGGAAGTGGTAATATAGGAGTTTGGGAAACTTATTGCGTTGTGTCTGTGGGGTGACCACAAAGGCACTTGGGATTTGCTCCTCCCCCAAGCCCAATTAGCCTACAACAACTCTACCAATCGGTCTACGGGTATGTCACCAAATGAAGTAGTGCACGGGTACCTGCGAATGTGCCCATTGACTTGATTCCGTTACCTCCATCTTATCATACAAGTCAATTTGCACAATCTTTTGTCGAGCACATACATGACTTACATGCCCAAATACGAACAACTTTAGCTACTACGTATGAGTCGTATCGATCCCAAGCGAATTTACATCGGAGGGAGTCTAACTTCCAAGTTGGCGATCTTGTTTTAGTGCGCCTTATTCCCACGCGGCTGCCTTCTGGCACCGTTAAGAAGTTGGCACCAAAGCGAGCCGGCCCGTTTCAAATTATTAAGAGGCTAGGAGATAACGCGTTTGTTTTGGATTTGCCGACGGATTGGGGTATTTCACCCATTTTCAATGTTTCGGATTTAACGCCGTATGTTTCCATTCCAACTGAGTTGACTTCTACGCCTTCTTTTTCCCCCAATATTTCTTCCTCCACAAATGTCTCTTCTGGGTTGGTGAGTGGTAGTTCCGTGATTCATTCTTCCATTGCACCTACAGGCCTAGCGCTGGGTGGTAAGTCTTCTACTTTGCTTCCACATGCTGATATGTTTCCTAGATTTCCCCGTACATTTCTTGTCCCAGCTCAGGTACTTGCAGATGGCTACACTTCTCCAGCTGATGGCGGCCATCGCCGCTTCCTCGTTCGTTAGCGTGATCGTCCGCCCTCCGACGACTCCTGGGTTATTGAGTCGGATCTCTTTCCCTTGGATGAGGACCTCCTCCGCCGCTACCTTGCAGCCCACTCATCGGTGTTGAGTGATTTTAAGGGGGAGAGGATTGATGCCGGCTCGTCTCCTATCCCCTTGCCAGTGCCCGTGATCAAGTTGCTGTGGATGATGATCAAGTTGCTCGTGACCAAGTTGATGCGGCGCAACATAAAGATGCTCGACGACCTTCTACCGCGACTCGTGACCTTGGTGGCTACAATCTTCGTTCGCGGCGGGCTTAAGCCCTTTCCTTATTTGCACCTTTATTTTTCTAGTTTAATGTTATCATTATTTCATGTTGTCTTTTATTTTGGACATGTTTAATTTTTGGTGTGCTCATAGCCATCCAATAGATGATAAATTGGATGGCTAGATTTATTTTGTTTGTTTTGGGACTTGCCTATATATAGGCTTATTTGATGAGAAATGAAGGCATGCTATTTGAAAACCTAAATTAATCCTTTCTTGAGAATTTCGGCCACCTCCCTTTGGGATTGCCGCCCCCCTCATCCTCCTTCTCCTCCTTGTTAGCCAATAGCTTGGGTGATCCAAGGCTTGTGAAACGCGCAGGCGGATGCTTCTCGGTGTGACTCCGGCGAAGAAGAAGGTTGTCGCTCGTGTGACGCCGGTGGTGCGTGGACGTGTGACTCTTCCACTTTCCTTGTGTGATCTTCACCCCATCTTGGGGAGGGTAATATCTACATCTTTCCTTTGTGAGTTCTTGTGAGATTTGGAATGGATGCAATGACCTTTTATCCGCGATCTTGAATACGATCTTTTGGATTTAATCGAAAACCTTCTTGCGTTTATTTTCGAAACCTTGCAAGAAGCCGGATCGGGTGGATCCTTTTGCTTGAGGAAGATCTTGGCATATAGTTATTGATCTTCCTCTCAAAAACGTGTGGCGACCTTTGCTTTCGATCTTCGGTGGAAAAGGATTGGACTTTAATTAGATCGTCGCTTTTAGTCCACTCCCCTCCGCGTGTTTGTGTGGGATGACGGTGAATCGTGCGGCTAGAATGTTTGTGTTAGGACGCGTTAGAACGTGTTACGTGGGCTTGAGTTGTAAGAAAATCCATACGCTATTTTAATCCGACGAATCCCTACACCACCAGGCAAGCGGCCAACCGGCCCAACAAAGGAGGGAGCAACCACCCGCAAACGGCAGTTGGGTCTTGCTGGGTCTCCCTCGATGGATGTGGTCCCAATTGGAGCCGAGCATGAGTCGTCACATGAATTATCTATTGAGTGTGTAGTCATGCTTATGCCCAAGGCACCCACACCCAATTCTTTGACGCCTTTGAAGTTATGTCGCCCCACTATATATGTGGCTCCTCGCGCCATCTGCATATGTATTGATGGTCACGAATGTGTCATGATCTAGTAGCCCGTGACACCAAGCACCTACTCAATCACTCTGAATAAGCATACATTAATTTAGCAATATCTTTTTACATGGGTAAAACAATTTTAAAGAAACAACAAACTTGGAAATTAAGTGGTAAATTCTAACATTAGATATGGAAGAGGCATGTCGGCCCCAAAAATCGTGTCTACAAAAACAATTAGTTTCTGTTCGTTTTGCAGAATTGGAATTGAAGTCAATTTCAATTCAGCTGTTCGGCTGAATGCGAGAATTTTATCACAGGAATTGGAATTAGTAAGTCCACTGACCGGCTGCATATTAGAATTTTTTACCCGAGCGTGCATTTTTCGCCCGGACGCGCATTTATCAGCCAGGGCGCGCATTTTTTCGTCCGGGCGTGCATTGTTGCGCCCGACCGCGCTTTTCCCTGGGGAGCGTATTTTTTGCCAAGCCGCGCATTTTCCGCGCGGACGCGCATATTTCCGCTCGAGCTTGCATTTTTTCGCCCATGCGTGTATTTTTCTCCCAGGCTCATATTTCTTCGCCTAAGTGCGCTTTTTCAGTCGGGGTGTGCATTATTGTCGGGACGTGCAAATTTCGCCCGGACGCGGATTTTTCGTTAGGAGTCCATTTATCGCATGAGCGCGAAATTTTTGCCCGGACGCGCATTTTTCACCCGGGTGCGATATTAGGCCTGGACGCAATCTTATCGCCCAGAAGCAAAAAATATGTTCAGAGGAAAAATCGGGTTAGGGCAAAAAAATCGCGCCTGAGTGAAAAAACGTGCGCGGCGAAAAAATCACGCTCGGCGAAAAAAATCGCGCTCGGACGAAAAAATTCGCACGGGCGAAAAAATCATGGCCGGGCAAAAAAATCACTGCCGGGCGAAAAAAACTGTGGTATGTCCAAAAAATCAAGGTCGGGCGAAAAAATTCGTGCTCGGATGAAAAAAAACTTGGTAGGGCGAAAAAAACGCAGTCCAGCGAAAAGATCGCGGTCGTGAAAAAAAACGCTGTCAGACGAAAAAGTCTCGGGCGGGCGAAAAATTCGCACTTGGGTAAAAAATGTGCGTCTTGGCGAAAAATGCCCGCCTGGCCGAAAAATGCGAGTTCGAGCAAAAAAAAGTGCGCCAGCGCGGAAAAATGTTTTCCCGACCGAAAAATCTGTACCAGACCGAAAAATGCCCGTCTGGTCAAAAAATGCGCGCTCGATCGTAATATTCGTGTCCGGGCGGAAAAATATTCGCCTCGTCTAAAAAATTGTTATTGGGCAAAAAATGTGCCTCTAGGCAAACAATTGAGTGGCGTCGAGGTGTTTTTGAGAGAGTTGGGGGTGCACTTATATGATTGAGAATTGCGAATGAAGATCTCACGAGGTCGAAATTGAGGGAGACATGTTTATTTTATAACCAATTCCTATGACAATTGAAAGAAATTCCAATACGGAAGTATTTTTATGACCGTCGCACTAAAATTGAAATTCTCAATTAAATTATAACGATCTAATTTAGACCTAACAAACGGACCCTATGGTGATTCAAGAAAATACACTTCTCCAATTTGTTGCAGCATATTTTTAATTTTGCTAATTAAATTATTTATGACATAATAGGTAGAACCAAAGACCCGTAGGTGCTTCATACTGGGCTTCACCACGAACATCAGCTCATACAAAGTCTTCACATTAATTGGACAAAGAGGCATCCGATTGATGACATGTGCCGCATAGAGCATCCCTTCTGCCCAAAAGGCCTTAGAAATGTCTTTGCACTGAAGCAAACACTTGCAGGTCTCCGTCAACAGACGGATCATCTGATCTGCAACACTGCCTTGATGTGTAGTATGACCACGAGAAGGCTCCCTTCGGACCTCATGCTTCCTGCAAAAGTTCGAGAACTCAGTCGAGCAAAACTCACAACCGATACATGCTCTCAACTTCTTTATTCGCAGGACAAGCTGGCCCTCCACAAGCTTCTTGAACTCCACAAACAAGCGGAACAGGTTCTACTTCTCCTTCATGAAGTATACCCAAGTATACCTCGTATAGTCATCATCTAATATCAGTATGTACCTGCTGTCTCCAAGACTGGAGGTGACGGTCGGTCCAACCAGATCATACTGTACAACCTCCAAAGGTGCTTTGCATCTGGACCGCACCTTATCAACCGTAAAGCGAAAGGCTTCACCGTGTTGACATCCCACGCATGCTTGACCGTCGCCGTAGGATGACAATCTAGGAAAGCCACTCACGAGTCTCCTTATCACCATTACTTTTAGCTTGTCCATCCCCACATGCCCCAGTCTTTCATGCCAGATAACTGCACTATCACTGGCCTTCATCCAATCAACATCAGAACTTGTTGATGACCCAACCAAGTTCTTCTCCTTACAACCAGCATGAGCAACGTTCACTGAGTGGAAGACAACCTTACACTCCTTCCTGAGATGACCAGGCTGCTTGCATCTATAGCACCTTGGTCCTACCTTCCTCTTCCCATCACGCCTAGGAGAACCACTCCTCTCTTGCTGATACAAAGTAGAAGGACCATCCTCCGAAGCTAACTTCACCTCCTTGTTGAACAACCCATTAAGGGAAGTCCAAAACTCCGCAGCTGACCGACATCTGCTGATGTGGTCCAAGAGCTCTTATGAGATCATCTGCTTGAGAATAGACTCCACTCTCGTATTTGTCTCCTTCCAAGCTCTCATCGCTTCAACATTGCCAGCAGTAACCTCTTGCTTTTTGTTCCGCACACCACCTCCCAAAGGTTCTCGCCAAGAAGATAGCTCTCCATACAAGACTTCCACTTCTTAAAGTTAGTCTGTGTTAGGAGTTCAATCCCAAGACCTCTTGCAAATCCTGCTTCCATGACACTAACATTGGTATCCTCTTAACAAGGGCAACACAACTTCTAGTTGATCACTCCTTATCCACTCCAACCTCCCTCTGATACCATGTTGACTTTTCCGGATCTTGGAATGAGTAGGGGTTATCTCAATTAAAGTTTGTCATGACCAGAAACACATGCAGCAATAAGAGTATACAACCCCGTATTCGCAAAAAGGGGCCCCCAAACAAGGCGTGAGACTTGCTACGCATTTTTAAGCTTTTAGAGGGTCTTGCACTTCTGGGGGCCAATTTATTGTTGACCTGAATGATATTCTAGCAGGGGGATAAAAAGTTTTGCCCAGCAAGATGAGACGACTCCCAGGGTCTCGACGAGACGACTCCTAGGTTCTCGACGAGACGACTCCCAGGGTCTCGACGAGACGGCTCCCAGGTTCTCAACGAGACAAATCCCAGGGTATCGACGAGACGACTCCCAGGGTCTCGACGAGACGGCTACTAGGATCTCGACGAGACGGTTCCCCGGGTCTCGACGAGACGGCTCACGGGTCTCGACGAGACGGCTCCCAGGTTCTCGACGAGACGGCTCTTAGTGTCTCGACGAGACGTCTCCCATGGTCTCAACGAGACGGCTCCCAAGATCTCGATGAGATGGTTCCTAGGGTCTCGACGAAACAGCTCCCGGGTCTCGACGAGGCGGCTCCCAGGGTCCCGACGAGACGGCTCCTAGGGTCTCAACGAGACAGATCCTAGGTCTCACCCGGCTTGAGCAGCTCTCCTGGCTTGAGGATCTGATATTATTCCCCTGGTGGACTGCGATTAGCTACTTAGAACAGCGGGATTTGGCTGTTGGCAGGCCAAGCCGGAGACATTTTTGTAATTTTTGGGGCTGCGGAGTTTGGTTATTTGCAGGCCATTCCCAGAAAACTATAAATCGACCCTTAAGGCTGCCTTGGTGAGGATTGCTTCTTAGCCACTTGAATTCATCTTTCTTCATCCTCCAAGGCACCTAGATCAACATTGGCTAGGGAGGGGGAGGTCACCAAAGTCTTTCGGGTGTGAGGTGGGACATTCGCACAAGAGCCGAGGGTCTGTTCCTAGTTTCCTGAGCCTTGGGTCTGTGATATTCACCTGAGTGCAGTAAGTGTGAGGTCACCCCTTTTTAGGGACCCCGAACTCCATAGAGACCGATTTCTCGGTTTCAACAAAGAGTCTTTATTGATAACAACAATCTTCTCACAAGGTGAGACATACATGGCGACACATGATTCGCCAAAACCACCCAGGAAAAGCAGAGACAATTATAATTACAATACAAGTCAAGCTGCGCGGACTAGACTAGTAGCCGTCGGATCTACTGCTGCACTAAGGAATCTGCACAGTCCGGCAGGTCGCCAGACCGCAAACCAAGCTACGTGTACTACCCGTTATTCCAATGCTGAGCTCTAGCCACTGATCTGTAAGCCACCTAACTGCGAGGTCTCCTAGCTGCCAGACCGCATAAGCTGCTGATGCTGAACTGAACAGGCCACCTGAAGTAGACGACTTATTGAACACGGACACAAGTTGGCAAAGAGAAGACCGTCTGGTTGATGTCTGCGACCTGCTGTTTACCGCCTGTTGCTTAACTGCAGAGTCCGCACTGTCCCTGACGGCAATCAGAGCCATGTCCCGACTTTCCAACGCTATCCGCACAACCTGCACATCACAAATCGATCAACTCCTTCAACCCATGCGGATACCAAAATCCAGTCCACAACAACTAGTTTCAGGCTCACTTACTGTTCATTCGCACATATTCCTGATGTGACAGGAGTCCTATTTATAGGCATGATGAGGAGTGTGGTCACCGCCCTAGCCGATAGGATCACCGCCTCATCCCGCAGCAAGAACAAGTGTATCCACAAGCCGCAGATACACTCCCAGTCTGCCGCCACCTGTGCGAGATAGCCAGATCGCCTAGGCTTACCAAGGCCGGACATCAACCCAGTCCTCCTTATCGCCAAAGGCCAAACTAGGACCGCCACTCGCCGAACTCTGCAACAACACCTTGTTTGCCTATCCGCGGACACAGCTCCAGTCCGCATACCCTGAGCATGTAGCCATGCCACCAAGATAGCTGCCGGACTCGACGGACACAACATCAGTCCGCACACCTTGCAGTCGCAACTCCAATCCACAATCTCCAAGCTCGAAACCAAGGCACACAACACTACTACCGAGCTCGGCGGACTGAGAAACAGTCCGCGGTTAACTACGAGATCTCCCCGGATTGAGCCAAACCTGGACTTGGTTCAAAGCCAACCAAGTCTAATCCACCAGCCACAAGTGTACAACCCTGTATCTGGTGAGTGGGGTAGCCAGGAACCAGACCGGCCAGTTCAGATCACCCAAGCCCCAAGCGGGCTCGGTAGGGAGATCTGAAGCCCGAGCTCGGCATTCGTCGACCCCGAGCTCGGCATTCGCCGAGCTAAGCCCGGGTTTCGTCGATCTTGACTAATGGAGGACGATCGAAGGGCGAGCATAGTGGCGCAGCTCGCACTCGCCCTAAGGAGCTCGGCAGACAGCAGGCGAGCAGGATCTTCAGGGGTGGCCAAGCTCCTCAGCTCGCCCAAGTCTATGAGGTATTTTTTTTACTATTTTTCCCCCGCTGGCCCGCCCATAGCCCTTCAGAACAACGGAGTTACGCTGTTGGCAGACCAACCTGGACTGCATATAACCGTTCAGGACAGCGGAGGTTGGCTATTTGCAATCCATTTTCAGAAATCTATAAATAAGACCCAAGGGGTACCTCAGATAGCATGCTTCTTGTGCCGCCTTGCTCCATCTCTCAAGCGCTTTCTGAGGATACCTTAGCTTGGCCTTTGGCCAAGGAGGGGAAGCGCTCTAAGATCTTCTGTGTGTGTGGTGGGTCCTCTCGCCGAGCCCTTGGGTCAGTTCTTCTTTGCTTCCTTTGTTGTTTTGATTGCAGGAGAGAAGTAGGTGTGTGATCACCCCTTCCCCATGGGTGAACTCCACAAGAGGCCGAATTTTCTGTTTCAACATTTTGGTGCGGTGAGCGTGGAGCATGGACAGTACAAAAAATCTTCAGCGAACTCGATGACAGGAGGGCAAGGATCTGACAGGTTGGACTCGCCGCCCCCCCCCCCCCCACCACTGGCCATGGTGGGAATGTTCAAAGATTTCAGGAACAAGTTGCTGAGCCTCGTCAAGTTCAGACTCGGCGCACGGACTGAGTGCTTGACTCCAGCTGCCTAGATCGTTGTTGCCCCATCTCTGGGCAAGGATGCACCCAACGGACTAGTCGGGAAGGAGGTGGTCGAGGAGGGCCGAGGGTGCAAGCTCCCCGGGCGCGTGCTCTTCCCCAACTCGGCAGGCGGAGGCCGAATCGGTGAGTTGGGCCCGCGAGATGCGCCGGCTCGCCCAGTAAGGAGAGGCAGACCCTTTAGCGAGTTGGTCTCTTCTGCCCCATTTCTAGAGGGGTTTAGGGAACCCGAGATATCTTACTACACTGCAAAGGGAGACCCGGTCTAGCACGTCCAGTGGGTTGAGGACGTGGTCTTCATCCGACAGATATCGGATGGGTTCAAGTACCGACTCTTAGCCATCATCCTCAAGGAGAAGGCGAGGGAGTGGTTTCACCAGCTATCGGCCAGCTCCATCTACTGCTTTGAGGACCTGCGCCAGGGGTTCATGTTGAGGTTCACTACCTCGAAGAGGAGGAAGAAGAAGTCGGAGTCCCTGTTCCACATCAAGCAGGGAGTGAATGAGACGTTGGGGAGCTACGTCGACCAGTTCTAGGAGGTGGTCACCCAGGTCCAGGAGATGCCAGGCCATAGTCTGATGATGGCTTTTGTAACAACCCCATCCATTCACATTGTATATACTAGATGGTCCGGCCGGGGCCCCACATCATATACCACAGAACATGCGGTGAAGTCACGGTGATATCAAAGTAGCGCATCCTAATACATCACATTATAGTGGAAGCTTATAACACAAACCCTGAACTCCAACAGGAATGTCCACCATATAAACATGCACATTCATATAAAATAGGAATGTTCACCAAATACAAGCAGTTGGCCTTATGCCCTTACAAGTCCTTTTTACCATAGTGGCTTCCAAAATATTGGCGCGCAGGCCAGCCACATATACAAAACATAACTTTTTAAACATAGACTTCGAGGGCTAGCAGCAGCAGAGACTTCAGCCTTTCTGTGTACCGCTTGGTTCTCCAGCACCTACACAGGGACAGCCCACCAACGGTGGCAAACATGGCAACGGTCAACATTCAGCTGACCAATTTGATAACGGCCCTACCCCGTTCCCGGGGCAGCGGTATTCCTTCCCTGCAAGCATAACATTTCACAGGAAGATATATATATCATACAATGTGCTCTCATGCACAAACATTCCATCACAACCGTCAGCCACGCAGCCTGACGATCCGTGCACTCAGGGCACATTCTTGGTGTACCGGCGAACCAGTGTCCCACCACCGTATCAAGGATATAACCCAACAGTAAAATTGAGCATTTTGCTCCATGGCGTGCAGCCGGAGACTTTAGTCTTAATGACCCGGGATTGGCCCATAGCCACCCATTGTGTTATGGCGTGCAGGCCTAAGACTCTTAATATGTGCTCCAACAGACTACACTTTCAGGTCTTCAAGTCGGACGGACATAACACAGGTCGGATCAGCCACCCCCCCCCCATCACCAAATACCAATGTACTCACAGCTATATAAAGGCGCTGGTCAGTTTCACCTTTCCTGTTTGACATAAAGCCTGGGTGTTTTCCTGGGCATACTAGTACTTCCTGCTACTCCCCTTCACAGGTACAACCCATGATATATCACAAGCATCAGAGGTTCTTTCCTGGATTTCCGAACCAATACTTCCTGCTACTCCCCTTCACAGGTACAACCCCGCAAACATTACAAGTCTCAAGTGTACAACCACATATTCGCTGAGTCAGACCAGGAGACACAATGGTCAACAGTTGAGCTAGCCAAAGGAGTTCCCGCCCAAAAAGAGATCTCGCCAAAGTTGGCGGGAGCGATCGCGCTAGATCATCGATATAAGATCGACGAGCGTAACCAAATCATCGAACGGCGAACAACAGGCCAAGATCGTCGAGCGCGGCCTGCGCGGGAACGCTTGCGCTTGCGCCAGGCTCCCATCTCAACTGGCTCTCGCCTATAGGCAGGCGAGAGCGGTCGCGCCACGTTCTAGACAGAAGGACCTCGGCACCGCTCTCGCCGAGTGGGGCCCAGGGCCTTGGGTAAAATGTCCTAATTGACCTCAGGTAAATTTACTTCAGTACCCTCGAAAAAACAGTGGGATTCGGCTATTGGCAGACCAACTATGGGCTTTTCAGTAATTTCAGGTCAGCAAGATGCTATAAATAGCCCTATAAGGGCTCCTTAGAAAGCAAGCTATAATTATCTCCCAAATTCCAGTGCTTTCTGAGGAGCTCCTAGCCCAACTTTGGCTTTGGAGGGGAATCTCTCAGAGATCTTCCGGGTGTGAGGTGGTACCTCCCTGCTGAGGCTATTGGGTCAGTCTGAGGTCCTTCGAATCCAGTCGAGGGTTGAGTCTTGAGAGAAGTAGGTTTTGGCTGCACCCCTTTTTCTTCGAACTCCAGTTGAGGTCATATTTGGCTTCAACAGTTCTGGTGCGGTGAGAGTGGAAGGCAGCTGATACAAGAAAGCCTTGAGTTTTGTCCCATGCCTGGAGGTGAAGGTGAAGGGTCAGGTTCTGGAGGCTCCCCCACCCGGGGATAGGAAGCAATGAAGAGGATGCTGGATGAGTTCAGGCCAGAGGTTCTACAGACGATCAGTTTGGCCTTCTCGGCGAGAGGCGAGTGGGCCACCCCTCAGGTCCCAATAGAAGAGGTCCCGCTCTTGGGCGAGAACGCCCCAGGGCAGCGCCCGGGAAAGGAGGTCCCGGGGGAGGCTGGCGAGAGAGATGTGGCGGCGCGGGAACTCTTCCCTGGCCAGAGCCAGCGCCCGGGCAAGGAGGCGCTGACGGATCTGGGCGAGAAGGAAACGGCAGTGCGGGAGCTCTTCCCGGGGCACGGTCTCGCAGATCGGGCCAGTCAGCCGAGGCCTCGGGACGTGCCATCTCGCCAGGCTGGAGGCGAGAGCCCATTTAGCGAGCTCATCATCTCAGCTCCGGTGCCGGAGGGGTTCCGGGAGCCTGACATGTCCTACTACTCGGGGAAGGATGACCCTATACAGCACGTATAGTGGTTTGAAGACGTTGTATCGATAAGGCAGATGACGGATGACTTCAAGTGTCGGCTGTTTGCCATCACGTTGAAGGAAAAGGCTCGGGACTGGTTCCACCAGTTGCCAGCAAGATCAATCTACTGTTTCGAGGATCTGCGGAGAAGTTTCCTATTGAGGTTCTCAACCTCGAAGAAGCGGAAGAAGGAAGCGGTGTGTCTGTTTGCGGTGAGGCAGAAGCCAGATGAGACGCTGGGTCACTATGTCGACCATTTTCAGGAAGAGATCCTCCTGGTCCAGGAGGTCCCAGGGTACGCACTGATGCTGGCCTTCACCCTGGAGCTGAGACCGGGATTCTTTAGCATGGAATTGAAGAGAGTGCCTCCCCTCTCCTTTGAGGAGCTCATGGAGAGGGAGGCAAAGGAAATTGACTTCGAGAGAGCAAACCCAGCATTCGTCAGGAAGTTGGCCAAGCTGGCGGAGGACGACGTGAAGGAACCAGCAGCAGGAAGACAGAAGGAGCGGAGGGAACAAAGGGAGCAAAGGGAAGAAAGGAGAAGGGAAGATCCCCGAAGGTTTGGGCAGCAGCAGGGATGGGGGGCCAGGGAGCCGAACAACCGGTTAGGTTGGAGTCCCCAGGAGGGTCGCCCCCAGGGCCCAGGAGAAGGCTACCAGGGGAGAGATAACCTGCGGGAGCCCCGGAGGTTCGACCGACCGGCATGGAGGCAGGAGCCTAGAGGTCGCCCACCACCACCGCAGGAAGCCATGGAAGTGGGAAGAGGAAGAGGAGCTGGGAGAGGAGCTCGAGGAGGAGGGAGAAGAGGGAGAGGAGAGGGAAGAAGGGGCGGGGAGGCGTTGCTTTTTTTTTTTGACTTCCACCAGGAGGAAGGTCACGCAATGGCCACCTGCCCAGAGTTCTTAGAGCTAAGAGAAGCAAGAGGAGCATGGAGGCAGGATCCACCGGTAAGGATAATAGAGGTGCAGCAGTGAGAGGTGGAAGATAGGTGCGAAGATCGGGTAGATGTAGGGACCCGGGGAGGAATCGGGGTGATTCACGGAGGAGTGGGGATTGAGGAAACCCGCAAGGGGAGCCTGCAAACCATGTACCGGAGGGGGGTGGCCTCTACCTCCCAAGTTCCCCCACCAGAAGAAAAGATCAGTTTCTCATCAACAGACATGCCAGACTATAAGGATCCATTCTGTGACGCCCTGGTGATCCAGATGGCGGTGGAAAATTACACGGTCTCAAGGATACTGGTAGATAACGGGAGCTCGGTAAATGTCATCTTCAAGAAGGCCTTTGATGAGATGAGGGTTGAAGGGAAGAGGGTCTTGGCTTCGGATGGACCTCTGTACGGGTTCTCCGGAGAGAGGAAAGATGTAGAAGGAGGAGTAGGGCTGCACGTAAGGTTGGGGGCGTGTCACGGAACTGTAGGTTCGTGATCGTGGACGCCCCGAGCAACTATAATGCCATCTTTGGGCGCCCCCTCATCAGCACCTTTCGCTGCGTCCCCTTCTCGTTCCATCAATGCCTCAAGTTCAACAATGGGGGGGTGCAGGTCAGGGTAAGAGGGGACCCGAAGGTGGCAAGGCAGTGTTACATTACCACAGTCAACACCGTGTCATGGATGGCAGAGGCAGAGGAGTTGGAGATGGAGATGGCGGCACTTGAGGAGGTCGTGGAAGAAGAGGGAATGGGCCTAGAGGAGGCGAGAGGGATAGGTGAAGTGGAAGTGGGAGAAGAGGAGACCGAGAAGCAGCAAGGAGATGTGCAGGTGGTCCAGGAGGATGAGTAGCAGGAATGCCCAGAAGGGGCGATGGATGCAGGAGAACAAGCTACAGGAGGAGTGGGGGGAGAGGCCCCGAGAGGCGTGGGAGTCGTGCAGCAGCAGGAGGGGCTGGTAGAAGCGATGGAGGTCGAGGAGGAAGTAGAAAGGGGAGAGCTAGAGCTGGAGGAAGAAGCAAGGGCCGGCTGGGAGCAGTCGCGGCTGGAGCCGGCCGAAGAAGTGGTGGAGATGGAGGTCTTCACCAGCGCAGGGAAAGTGTAAAGGGTGCCGGTCAGTGGGGGCTTGAGTCCCGAGGCCTGGGAGCAAGTGCGGGCTTACATTCAAGGCAACGTCGACATCTTCGCCTGGAGCGCGGCGGACATGGCAGGCATCGATGCAGACGTGGCCTGCCATCGCCTGAACTTGGACCCCCGCACTCGCCCCATACGCCAGAAGATGAGGACCATCGCAACAAAGCTGGAGCAGCCGATACGAGAGGAGGTCAAGAAGCTCCTGGAGGCGGGCTTCATCTCAGAGATCCAGTATCCAGGCTGGATCTCCAATGTGGTAATGGTAAAGAAGGGAGGTGGAAAATGGCGAATGTGTATTGACTTTTCTTTGTTAAATAAATCATGTCATAAGGATTGCTACCCCCTGCCTCAGATCGACGCGCTGGTTGATTCAGCCGTCGATTTTTCTATCATGAGCTTCTTAGATGCTTTTTCAGGTTATCACCAGATCCGGATGCACCCTCCTGATACCAATGACGTTTCCTTCATCACGAGGGAGGGATGCTTCATTTACAAAATGATGCCCTTTGGGTTAAAGAATGCATGGGCTACCTATCAGTGCATGATGGATCGTGTCTTCCGGGATCAGAGGGGGAGGAACTTGGAGGTCTATGTCGACGACCTAATGATCAAAAGCAAGTGCATGGTTTCGCACTTGCAAGATCTGGAAGAAACATTCGCCACCTTAAGAAGGTTCAAGATGAGGCTGAACCCCTTGAAGTGTGTCTTCGGGGATAGCCGCGGGAAGTTCCTCGGGCATCTTCTGACTCCAGCGGGGGTGGAGCCCAACCCGGACAAGGTAAAGGCCATCCTGGATTTGGAGTCACCTCACGATGCCAAGGAGGTCCAGCGCTTGACAGGCAAGCTAGCTGGGCTAAGCAGGTTCCTCTCCAGGGCAGGAGACAAGTGTTCTTCATTCTTTAAGGTGCTGCGGGGGAATCAAAGGTTCGAATGGACAACCGAGTGCGAAGAGGACTTCCAAGGGCTGAAAAGACAACTGTCTCAGGCTCCTCTCCTTCAGAGCCCAAAGGAAAGAGAGGACCTGACCTTGTACCTCGGGGTAGGAGCAGAGGCGGTGAGCTCCGTCCTAGTAAGGGAAGAAGGAAAGAAGCAGCTGCCCATCTACTATGTCAGCCGGATATTGAGGAAAGCAGAGCTTCGCTACCCCATCCTGGAAAAGCTCACTTACGCCTTGGTCATCTCGGTAAGGAAACTCCGGCCGTACTTTCAAGCACATTCGATTAGAGTGGTGACCGACCACCCTCTTCGCAAGATCTTCGAAGGAGTGGAGCACTCAGGGAGACTGGCTAAGTGGTCTATTGAGCTAAGCGAGTTCGACATCGCCTTTGTCCCAAGGCTCTCCATCAAGGCACAGGCGGTGGCGGACTTCCTAGCGGACTACGTCGTTGAAGTCAAGGGGGAGAGCAGCAAACTCGAGAATCATGGAAGTTGATGGTTGATGGGGCCTCGGGAACCATAGAGCAAGCGGTCATTCTATATTTCCCCGTGACCAACAATCAAGCGGAATATGAGGTCGTGATCGCCGGCCTCCGCCTGGCAAAGGAGTTGGAGATTCGGGATGTGGAAGCTTTCACTGATTCAAAGGTAGTGGCATTGCAGATCCGGGGAGAGTTTGAAGCTCGGTAGCCTACCCTCATCAGATATCTCTCCAAGGTAAGGGCGATCATCGGAGGATTCCGGTCATTCTCAAGTCAACATGTTCCAAGGGAAGAAAGTGTAGCCGCCTATCGATTAGCCAAGTTCGGACCTCGGGGAGGAGGGACCTTGATGGAACTATTCCGACCGGCTATCGAGGAAGGAGAGTTGATGGTGGTGGATCGGCAACCCTCGTGGGTGGATCCATTTGTGACCTTCCTAACCACCGATGAACTGCCTGAGGGGACCAAGGTCGGGAGAAGCTTCAAGCGCAAAGCAGCTCACTACTTAATGATGGAGGGGGGCCTGCATCGTAAGATGTTGTCAGGGCTCCTAGCTAGATGTGTGATCGAAGAAGAGATCCCAAAGATATTGAGGGAGGTGCACTCGGGCGAGTGTGGCAGTCACTCTGGAGTAAGGACGCTGGAGGCAAGGGTGGTCAGGCAGGGGTACTTTTGGCCCACCCTAAGGAAGGATGCCATGGAGTTTGCGAGGAGGTGTCAAAAATGTCAGCTCTACGCCCCCCTTCAGCTCTTGGCAGCTCAGAGGCTACGGATTATCACGGCACCGTGGCCATTCGCTATCTGGGGAATGGACTTGGTTGGGCCCTTTCCTCCGGCTAGTGGGAAGAGGAGATTCCTCTTGGTCATGGTCGATTATTTCTCGAAGTGGCTAGAGGTTAAAGCCTTAGCCAAGGTCACCTCGCAGGTCATAAGGAACTTCATCTGGGGGGAAATCATTTGCAGACATGGGTTGCCCCAAGCAATAGTGACTGATAACGGCCCCTAGTTTGCCAGCGAGGAGTTCATCAGCTTCTGCGCCCAACTAGGGATAGATCTCCGGTTTGCCTCCGTCCATCACCCCCGGAGTAACGGCCAGGTGGAAGCAGCAAACAAAATCATTGTAAACCTACTAAAGAAAAAGGTGGAGAACATAAAGGGGAATTGGGTGGAACAGCTGTCGTCAGTCCTGTGGGCCCTGCGAACGACCCCGAACATGGCCACCGGTGAGACCTCCTTCAAGCTCTCTCATGGGTATGAGGTCGTCCTACCAGTGGAGTTCGAGGTCCGGTCCCCGCGAGTCACAGCCGCGGGCGAAGGAGACGAGACTTGGAGGGTGGAGAATGACGAGGGGCGGCGCCTCTCGTTAGATATGGTGGAGGAACTGCGAGACGTGGCGGCTATTAGGCAAGAAGAGATCAAGCGACGGATGGCAAAGCATTTTGATAAGCATGTCAGGGTCAAGCAGTTTACTGAAACGTATCTGGTGCTGAGAAAGGTTGACGCCAGCAGGAAGGTCGGCTCCCGTGGGTAAGCTCCACCCGAACTGGGAAGGTCCATACATAGTGAAGGAAGTCCTCGGAACAGGGGGATACTACCTCCAGAACGTGGAGGGGAGGGCCCTAAGCCACACTTGGAGCGGTGATGACCTAAAACGCTTCTACCCCTGAGGGTGGAAGGATGTAACCATGTATTTCGAAAATAAACTTATTATACTACATAGATTGACTCTCTTAACTATTGCCAAATTTTTCATAGTATAACGTAATCATTTGTTTTGTAGTACCCCGAGCTCGGCACGGCCCCAGGTAGACCCGTTGCGCAGGCTCTCATCTAGCTGGCAGGTCCGAAGGCTCGCCTGTGGGGATAGGTTTGATTGGTTTGAGATCTTCATCGGCACCCCGAGCTCGGCTCGGCCCCAGGTAGACCCGGCTGCGCATGTAAGACCCCCCTCCCCCTTACCAAGGAGGGCTACCGGATCTTATGCCCAGAACCGCCGTCTTACGGTGGCAATAACTCACGGGTTAGTCGACACCGCAATACGCCGATTCTGCCGGCTAGTACGATCATTAACCTGTAGGCCAACATGAGAAGAAAGAAGTAAACTGTATATAAAAACCATCAGTCCACAAGTCACAGTACAATCATGTAAAAGAAATGAATAGTACAATAGTCCACAATAGAGTACAAATGAAAGAGTAAAAATGGCTTATGCCCAGTACATCAAATCTCTCTCTCACAAAATCATAAATGCGGAAGCTATACTAGAACATCAAGACTCGTCCCACCTGAGGACGCACAGTAGTGGTAGTAGCCTGCTGAAGCGGTATCTGCTCCTCATGTCCTGCCTCCTCGATGTGCTGGTGCTCCATCTCCACGGGCTCCTAAAAATAGTTGGTCACCGACCATTAGTCAAAAAGACTAAGTCGTTTCCTCCGCACCTCGCCCCGCAGCTCCTAGGCACCGAGCGGGAGGACGAAGCGGAGGACAACAAGGGGTAACAAAATGGAAGCAGGTGACAATATCTATCTAGAGTGGTACTAAGTAATGAAATTCTACTCTAGCAATGCTAAGTACAGTACAAGTAGTAAGTAAGAGCGGTGCAGTAAAGGAAAGTAAAGAAACAGCAGTATGAACAAGTAAATAAGCTAAGCTACCACTATGCTATCATCACAAACGTACCCTAACTTATATAAATGCCCATACAAATATATAAGTTAGGATTTCCAGGAAATTTAACTTATCATATAAAAGAGCCCATACTAATTTATATGATAAGGATCTATGAAGCGTATGACCTAATATGAATGAATGATATGATGCAATTTTATGCGCAGGCAAGTGCAACTCACACACAACGACTCTGTGATCACAGACCTTTAGTTCCCACTTTTTGAGAGCTAGCATCACTCTCGGGTACCACCGCTGTGGCTACGGCAGCAGCGGAGCGGGCGTCTCCGCTTCTAGACCGGTATGCACACTACCAAGCCTTAGACCCCTCTCATACGCCTCTGTACACGTCTGAGGTGCACTCTAGAGTCTCGCGTACATACTTTGCTGACAAACCCGTCAGTCTTGTTGGGTCGGATGTGTGTTATCGGGGATCGTCCTCCAGACCGCAGTGTAAAACAACCCATTGGCCCCTCTAACTCCCACAACCGCCTGGTGCACCGTACTGCCATCGGTGTGATGAATGGCCAGTACCGCATGCCCCGCCACGATATTTATGCACATGGAAGTAATTCATACCGAGCCTCCCGCTCGCAGGACCAAAACCCGTCCTGAATCCCTCAAACCCAAACCCGGGTGAGAACGCACATTAGTGCCTTTATTCCAACTCCCTCAAACCCCAAGCGGGTGAGCATATATCATGAATCTCTCCAACCCCACACGGGCGAGAAGGTACGACAATGTCCTAACCTATTATACTACTCTTGTCTACAGTTTATTATACTTAGAGATTTAAGGTTAATCCCAGGACTGCCCCCGGTATTCCCTGTGAAGGGCTCTCAAGGGGCACTAGGAACTGTGTTGGGATTACGCCCAGCGTTCCCTTTCGCAAGGATATTTACTTTAGTTGATGGCAACCCATGTATCTCCCCAGCTCTCCTTATTGCTTTAGTACAACCCTAGTGATTTAAGGTATTACCGGGAAAACCGACGGTCTTCCGCCGATCCCTACTTCAGTTGCTAGCTAAGACTTGCACTTTTGATCCCTCACTAAGACAACTCTACCCACCAGGGTTACTCATGTTGAACTCTCCCTTATTTCTGCCGATAATCAATCCCCTGGTAATCCCCTAAGGCAGGACCTATTTGTGTTATATGCAGACCATGACCTATGATTACCCTAGAAATGTGATCTTCCAAAACTTAAGGCATCTTGCCACTAAATATTTATCCTAAGGTATTATGGACTAAGGGAACTACCCTAAGGATTCTCATAATTTTTCTTGGCCAAATAGTCATTTAATTAATTCTTTTAATTTAAATGCTAGGTCACTTTACACATGAAGTAGTTTGATTAAGTATCCAATGACCTAGGGAATCTTTCCTGAGATGTATATTGACAAAATATTGCTGCCTACAGAATTTCATAATTTTCCTTAAATTATTTATTATCATTTTCAATTTAATATCAATTCCACACAAATTCCATTTTCCAAATGATTTATAGGCATTATGTACTCAAAACTTCCAGAAAAATTACAGATCTTTTAGGACAATAATTTATGACTATTGGCAGAGAATCATCAACATTTAATGTAAGATGGCCTATAGGATTCCATTATAAGATATTTACCAAAATGCCATTGTACTAATTTAACACAAATAATGCATACATTAAATTCTGAGAAATTTATGCAAAACTAATAATAACATTTTATAATAGTAGAATAAATTTCAAATTTTTCAGAGGTATAAATCCATCATTTCAAGAATTAACAAGATAAGGGTAAAATGGGGAATTTAGGGTATCTACTCCAAAAGTTCTTAAAAACAGAGGAATCATATTTTTCCTAAGTCAAATGTGATGTTATCTATGCCTTGGCAAAGTTGTTTGGATTTGTACTTGAATAAATCCTATTTTCCAATTTTATTTCCAAAATAGCTATATTTAAAATAAATTCCAATAAATGGAATTTTGATTCCACAAATTCCATCATTAATTTGAGGGATGAAATTTACCCTAATGAACCACTGTAAATAATTTCATGACTCTTGCATGTCACCATTGGGCTAAATACACCAATTTGCATTTTTGCTATTTGCACACCAAGGCTTAACATAGGCTAGCACATGCAAGTGGATTCTCCAACATGCAGTGAACCCAAGGTGCTGAAAATTTTATCATGCACCAAGGATGACCCCACTGACCCACCACCAAAATTTGGGGCCATGGAGAGGAGTAGAACTCCATATATGTCATTTATTTATATTTTGCTATTTTACCAAAAACTATAGGAACATATTCTCTACAAATTCCTAAATTTTGGCAGGAGCTAAGTATGACCTAATCATGCATGTGCCCAAAATTTGGGGCCATGGTGAATAATATTGTGACCTGGGCACCCAATTTATTTTCTGCCCTACTCTAGGACCAGTCCTAGGAGAAATGTCCTACAGGACTGTACACTACACCAAAATGTATGTTGAGGGCGGCATATTAAAGGTAAGACCGTAGGCTACATTTTTCATTAAGGGGCAAAGTTCTGGAAATGCCTCTAAGAGGCCTAAATTTAACATGCAAAGTGACTGAATAAGTGTGATAGAATTCATACTATTCAATACATTAAATTAATTCATATTAATAACTGCGCACGAATCTTAAAGCTTATCCGACGGGATCTGGTCATCGTCTACCTCCAGCCAACGGCTGAGATCGAGCCGACCTGGAGCAACTTTGCCGGTGGTTTCCGGCCAGCTGAGACGGCGCCACCTCCGGCCAACGGTGCCATCACCTTCACGGTGGTGGTGGCTATCATTTCCCGGCGATGGGGTGGAGGGAGACGACGGCGACGGCGATCCCGAGCGGTTTCAAAAGCTTGGAATTCTCTCGATTTTCTCACATGGCATCGGGCTCAGTTGAGCCCGATATCTCTCCTATTTGATCTAAGATGCTAGTACGGGTAGAGGTGAAGTGAAACGCACCTGAATCGAGGCTTGGCTGCGGGTCAGGCGGCGGTTTGCCGTGGTGGTGGTGCGCCGGCGAGCTCCACCCCGAAAGCTCAAATCTCCACCGTTCTCCATGATTGAGCAGTCGAATTCCACTCCTTTCGGCCTTCTGAAGCTAATGGTGAGCTCTGTTTGGACTGAGGTGGGCTATAAGTGGAGTTAACTCCAAGGTGAGCTCGGTTTGAGCATTGGAGACTTCACCCATGGTGCCATGTGGCTCACTGCCTTGGTTTTCTGCTGGAATTGAAGAGGGGAGGTCGGCCACCTGGTTTTGGGCAGCCTAAACCAACTGATGGGGTGGCCATGTGGCCACCATTTTCTCCATTCCCCTTTCTCTCTCCTCTTCTCCTAAAATCCCAATTTTACCCCCTTGCATGTACTCTCTCTCCTGATTTAGAGGGGTGGGACTGGTCTTGTTCACTTGGGCTGACTTTGGGCCAATTTTAGTGGGCTTGGCCCAAGGGGAAATGGCTTGGCCTTCATTTCACTCTTTAGGTCAATTTGTTGACCAAATTGACTTTTAGGGTTGACTGGTCAACCATGGTGGGTGGACTGACCCCACTTGGTGGAAATATTTCTAGTGGCACCACCCAACTTAGTTTGGGTCAAGGGGGTGCCCCACTTAGGTTAATTAGGCCTATGGGTGTAGGTTTGACCAAATTAAGCCCAAGGTTGACCTTGGTCAACTGGGGTCAAAATGTTGACCCAGTGACATACCCTAGGGTCCACTTAGATTGTTTTTAGGGTTAGGGCAATGTGGTGGGGTCATGGTGTGGCTAGGGTCCCTAATTAGGCTAGTTTGACCTAGTTTGACTTGGTCCTATAGTGGGCTCCACATGGCTAACACCCACTACCTAGGGTCAAACCTAGTTGATCTCCTTAGGTCTCACCCCATGCCTAACCCAATCTAAGTTGAGGGGTCCAGAAGTAACATGGGATGTTACAGCGCAGGCTCTCATCTAGCTGGCAGGTCCGAAGGATCGTTTGTGGGGGATAGGTTTGGTTGGTTTGAGATCTTCATCGGCACCCCGAGCTCGGCTCGGCACCAGGTAGACCCGCTGCGTAGGCTCTCATCTAGCTGGCAGGTCCGAAAGCTCGCCTGTGGGGGATATGTTTGGTTGGTTTGAGATCTTCATCGGCATCCCGAGCTCGGCTCGGCCCCAGGTAGACCCGCTGCGCAGGCTCTCATCTAGCTGGCAGGTCCGAAGGATCTCCTGTGGGGGTAGGTTTGGTTGGTTTGAGATCTTCATCGGCAGCCCGAGCTCGGCTCGGCCCCAGGTAGACCCGCTGTGCAGGCTCTCATCTAGCTGGCAGGTCCGAAGGCTCGCCTGTGGGGGATAGGTTTGGTTGGTTTGAGATCTTCATCGGCATCCCGAGCTCGGCTCGGCCCCAGGTAGACCCGCTGCGCAGGCTCTCATCTAGCTGGCAGGTCCGAAGGCTCGCCTGTGGGGGATAGGTTTGTTTGGTTTGAGATCTTCATCGGCACCCCGAGCTCGGCTCGGCCATAGGTAGACCCGCTGCGCAGGCTCTCATCTAGCTGGCAGGTCCGAAGGCTCGCCTGTGGGGGATAGGTTTTGTTGGTTTGAGATCTTCATCGGCACCCCGAGCTCGGCTCGACCCCAGGTAGACCCGCTGCGCAGGCTACCATCTAGCTGGCAGGTCCAAAGGATCGCCTGTGGGGGATAGGTTTGGTTGGTTTGAGATCTTCATCGGCACCCCGAGATCGGCTCAACCCCAGGTAGACCCGCTGCGCAGGCTCTCATCTAGCTGGCAGGTCCGAAGGCTCGCCTGTGGGGGATAGGTTTGGTTGGTTTGAGATCTTCATCGGCACCCCGAGCTCGGCTCGGCCCCAGGAAGACCCGCTGTGCAGGCTCTCATCTAGCTGGCAGGTCCGAAGGCTCTCCTGTGCGGGATAGGTTTGGTTGGTTTGAGATCTTCATCGGCACCCCGAGCTCGGCTCGGCCCCAGGTAGACCCTCTGCGCAGGCTCTCATCTAGCTGGCAGGTCTGAAGGCTCGCCTGTGGGGGATAGGTTTGGTTGGTTTGAGATCTTCATCGGCACCCCGAGCTCGGCTCGGCCCCAGATAGACCCGCTGCGCAGGCTCTCATCTAGCTGGCAGGTCCGAAGGCTCGCATCTTGGGGGATAGGTTTGGTTGGTTTGAGATCTTAATCGGCACCCCGAGCTCGGCTCGGCCCCAGGTAGACCCGCTGCGCAGGCTCTCATCTAGTTGGCATGTCCGAAGGCTCGCCTGTGGGGGATAGGTTTGGTTGGTTTGAGATCTTCATCGGCACCCCGAGCTCGGCTCGGCCACAGGTAGACCCGCTCCGCAGGCTCTCATCTAGCTGGCAGGTCCGAAGGATCGCCTGTGGGGGATAGGTTTGGTTGGTTTGAGATCTTCATCGGCACCCCGAGCTCGGCTCGGCCCCAGGTAGACCCGCTGCGCAGGCTCTCATCTACCTGGCAGGTCTGAAGGCTCGCCTGTGGGGGATAGGTTTGGTTGGTTTGAGATCTTCATCGGCACCCCGAGCTCGGCTCGGCCCCAGGTAGACCCGCTGCACAGGCTCTCATTTAGCTGGCAGGTCCGAAGGCTCGCCTGTGGGGGATATGTTTGGTTGGTTTGAGATCTTCATCGGCACCCTGAGCTCGGCTCGGCCCCAGGTAGACCCGATGTGCAGGCTATCATCTAGCTGGCAGGTCCGAAGGCTCGCCTGTGGGGGATAGGTTTGGTTGGTTTGAGATCTTCAACGGCACCCCGATCTCGGCTCGGCCCCAGGTAGACCCGCTGCGCAGGCTCTCATCTAGCTGGCAGGTCCGAAGGCTCGCATGTGGGGGATAGGTTTGGTTGGTTTGAAGATCTTCATCGACACCCCGAGCTCGGCTCGGCCCTCGGTAGACCCGCTGCCTGGCTCCTACTTGCTGGCAGGTCCATAGGCTCCCCTGTGGAGAATAGGTTATGATAGGTTAGGGTAGATTAGGTTAGGTTTGTGGAAACGTCATCGGCACCAGGTATACCCGCTGCGCAGGCTCTCATCTAGCTGGCAGGTATGTAGGCTCGCCTGTGGGGGATAGGTTTGGTTGGTTTAAGAATGTCATCGGCACCCCGAGCTCGGCTCGGCCCCAGGTAGACCCGCTGCGCAAGCTCTCATCTAGCTAGCAGGTCCGAAGGTTCGCCTGTGGGGGATAGGTTTGGTTTGGTTGGCTTGGTTTGGACAAGGCAGGAAGTGCATCGGAAACACAAAATGGAAAAGGTAGGAAAGGTCTCGGCAGGGATAGATCTCGACAGGGAAGCCCCCGTCAAGGAGGTCTCGCGGGGGGGGGGGGGGGAGGGGGGGTGGGGTCGGGCTTTCGCCGAGAAGGCTCCTCTTAATATTCTCGAACAAGCAGGTGGATTCGTTATGCGACGGGCCTGAAGGTATTCAGGCTGGCTAAAGGGGACGGTTCCGTCCTAAGGGTTCGTGAGCCACGCTTCCGGCTGGTAGTTTGCAGCAGGTTTTCGCCGATCCATCGCTAAGGAAGACTATCCTAGGAAGGGCAAGGGCCTCAGCGGAAGCACACGCAGGAAACATTCGACCGCAACAATTACATCGAGCACATTTACAATCACAGGACAAGATATGTATAATGAAAACGTTTGCATTAAATATATTATATATAAGTACAAGCTGGTACGTCTCGTGCTTTACACTGAGGCGAAAAGAAAAAGAAGAGGGGCCCCCTCATGGAGACAAGCTTTACCCCTCCGAGCTCCCGCTTGAGCTCCCGCTGGAGCCTTCACCGGAGCTCTCTCCGGAGGTCTCGCCACCCGCTGCAGGAGATTTCGGGACGTCCGAGGGAGGGGTATCCGGAGCACCCGGGGGCTTTGGAACGGGCTCGAAAAGCCAGGGAACAAGCTGTTGAGCAGTGATGTCTTTGCCCCTCCCATCCCAGCAGTTGACATCTCGCAGCGTCTCCAGCGTCAACCTTACTGTAGCCTGCACGTTCGCCTGGAGCAGCTTGTCAATGTCATAGACCGAGTAGTACCGGCTCTTCAGTCTCTCGTCCAGCGGGGGGGCTGCACTCGCCTCCAGGCGCACAATCTACTCCCCCAGGAGAATGTTGTCGTATCGAGCTTGGGATAGCTCCTCGCAAAGAGTGGCTTGGGCGGAATCCTGAACAGCGAGAGGTCAGGATAAAGGAGAATAGATAAAGTAGCAAGAGTAAGCTCTGTGAAAGATCTCGCTTACCCCTTCCGCTGGCGCGAGGATAGCAGTTGCTGGGCCTCGGCCAACTCCTTGGCCAGAGTGTCCGCCTGAGCCACCGCATCATCCCTAGCCTTGAACATGTCCTGAAAGTTGCGATCTATTGTGATGCTCCGGCGAGCACACATGTGCGCAAGCTAGAGCCCGTGCATCAAGGCGCGAGTGGAGTCGTAGGCCAGCAGCCGGGTCGACATCCTGTCGTAGACACTGGAATCCTCCCGGCTGTAGAGGCAGTAGCCTAAGGCGAAAGCCTCGCTGGTAACCTCGTCTCGCTCTGCCCAGCTTGGCAAGAGGGACGAGATCGAGACCTTGTTGGCGTCAGGATCCCACTGGAGCAGCGGCTTGTTCTCCGCGTCCAGGCACCTCATGCCGAGACCAAAATTGTTATGGCCCCGCGGCACCTCTCCAGACGGGGGCTGGCCGGAGGTCTCGGCGGCGACTCCCTCGCTCTCGGCAGCGCCAGGGGCCGGAGGGTTCTCGGCAGGGGCCTCACGGCCGCCCCTGGTGGCTGCGATCTCACTGACAGCCTGCAAGACCTCCTCAAAGGAGCGGCCCACAGGGAGAGGTTGGGCGGGCGGCACCACGACATCCTTTCCCTTCTCGGTATCGGTTGTCTTGGGTCTCTTGATTGGTTGAGGCGCAGGGGCACCGGGCTTTCGCTTCACGACACCACTTGAAGGAGGAGGGGCAGACTCTTTCTGGCAGGCTTGCGCAGCAGCCTTCGCAAGAGCCAGCGGGTCTTTTGGAGGTTGACTCCATCCAGCGCAAGCCTCGTCAAAGGGCTGGCGTAGGGGGATCTCGCGCTCTCCTGTGAAAACGATAATACTAAGTTCCAACCTTGAAGAAGACAAGGAAAAGTAAGATAAAGGCGAGACTCTACCTTATCCTGGAAGCACAGGGAGGAGAGAATCGGCGTCTCGCCGAAGGTAGAGGATGTCGAAGTCCTTGGTTCCAAAGAACTCAAGGAGGGCGCTCTCGTGCGAGCCCAAAGAGGGGTGTTGGAACACCCTATTACTAATTTGGGTCAGGATCACTATGTCTCTAGGAATCTGTGTTTGACCTTCTGTATAGCTTAATAGGTCAATTAGAATTGAGTCTAAGGGTTAGAAGTCTAGGTTTGGAAGCTGCCCTGGAGACCAAGTTTTTCTGACTGGAGACTAAGTCTAATCGTCGAGCTCAGCACGACGTTTCGTCGAACTCCGGTCGACGATCGTCTAGCTCAACTTCTACAGATCGTCGAGCTCCATTCGACGATCGCTGAGCTCAACCTCATAATATCGTCGAGCTCCACTCGACGATCGCTGAGCTCAACTTCACAATGTCGTCGAACTCCATTCGACGATCGGTGAGCTCAGGTCGACGATTTTGACTCTGTACTGGATCTTTATCTCTGAGCTCAGTTCGACGACCTTTGAGCTCAGATCGACGATTATGTTGCTGATTGAATTTTCCAGTTCGCTGAGCTCAGCTCGACGATAGCAGAGCTCAGTTCGACGATTTCAGTTATCTTTCAGAATTCAAATTCAAATCAATTAGAAGTTATTCTGCAATTAATTCCGAAGATCTGCTAGCCGTTTTCATTTACTTCTGGACCAAGTTTCAAGGGATTTTTCAAGGAATAATTCAGTGGACTTTCCTTCAGAAGAAATTATGCAATTAAGGTTATAATCAATGCAGACCAACGGCTATCTTTGACAGAGTGATATTCTATTCTGGCACAGAGAATAAAAGACAGAATGTTTTTGAATCAAGAGAGATTGACAAGAATAGGACACACAACTCAGTATACAGAGACTCTTACAAAATTTTCTGTCAAGAAGAATTCTGAAGAACACTCATCAAAGAGATCAAGCTTTCAAAAATCTTCAGATCTCTTCAGCTCTAAAAGTGTTCAAGGCCAACATCATTTCAAGACTCCAGACACTCAACATTTCAGTCATTGCTGAAATCATCTTTTGCTGGAGTTCTACCTTTGAAGGCCTATCACCCTCAGCAAAGCTCTTCTTCCTGAAGATTTCAAGGATTCAGGGGGAGCTTTGACATCAATCCACATAGTCTTCTCAGTTGATTGAGAAAGAGAAGACTGCCATCACTCTCTCACCCCCACTCTGTAAAGGGTTTTTCAAACTCCCTTCAAAAGTTTGAATCTGGTTTTTGAGCACCTTGTCAAAAGCTCATTGGTGGCAAGACACCTGATCAAAAAATCTGCTTTGGTTTTTGAGCACCTTATCAAAAGCTCATTGGTGCCCAGGACACCTGATCAACTCATCCTGCAGTGGATTCCTACCTAGGGTGGTAGAAGAGTGGATGTACCCAAGTTTGGGGAACCACTATATTCCCTTGTGTCATCTGGTTGTGGCTTGTTTTCTTTTTTGTTTCTGGCCTTGATTTGTCTGTGCTTAGTTTTTGCATAGTTTAGTTCTGTGATAGATTTATATTTGCTTCCCTGCTCACACACATTACAACAATTGTTGTAAAAGTTTTTAAAAGTTTTTAAAGCACCATATACTCTATTCACCCCCCTCTAGAGTATATCAGATCTAGTTGCCCTTTCAATTGGTATCAAAGCTAGGTTGGTTAAACATACCATATCTGTTTGGTTGTACAGGCTAACACCTGAACCCCAAGATCCCAAACTAGATCCTTCTCTTATATTTTATTATTAAGCTTCTATTTGCACAAATCATGGCCCAAAACAAAGATTATGCAAGCACCAGACCTCGAGTGTGCAATCTGTCAAAGTTTGCATTTTGGAAAGCAAGGATTAGACTCTACATGAATTCTATTGACGAAGATATTTTTAATTCTGTTTTGACAGTGTGTCCAAGACCCCCAGAAAGTACAAGTACAAATGCTGTTCCACCTCCATCAGGAACAGATGCTGACATCAAAAAGTGGAAAGTAGCTGATGTCAAGGCTATGAACATTCTAGCTCAGACAATGTTAGATGACATTTTTCAAAAGGTAGCTGAATGTAATTCAGCCAAGGAGATTTGGAACAAGCTCTCAGAAATAGTTTCAGGCTCAGCTGATGAGAGAAATGACAGAAGATCCCATCTCATCTCCCAATATGAGAACTTCAAGAAGGGAGAGACTGAGTCAGTGGGAGACATGTACAACAGACTGAGTCTAATTGTCAGTGAACTGAGGACATTAGACAAAGAGATCTCACTGACAGAACTTAATGACAAGATCCTAATATGCTTCCCCAGCACTTGGGATTCAAGAATCTGGCCAATTAAAGATGCCAGAAGTCTGAATGAGATCACCACTGAAGCCTTGTTGGGTAAGCTCAAATCTTATGAGCTACTCATCAAGAACAGAGAGGAAGAACAGAAGGATGCTTCACCAGCCACAAGAAAGGAGAAGACTATAGCATTCAAGGTAACTTAGGATCTGCCTGAAGAAAAAGGAACATGCAATGATGAACTTCTCAGCTTGTTGGCCAAAACATTCTATAAGATGGCCAGAAAGGACTTCAGAAGAAGATCATACAAGGAGCAGGATAAGCCAAGGTATGGCAAGTCCATTGGTAATAACAAAGACATTATTTGCTTTGGTTGCAGGAAACCAGGGCATATAGTTCCTGACTGTCCAGAGAACAAGAACAAGGACAGAAGGGAAAGAAAAGAGAGAAGAAAGGAGAAAGACTCCAAAAGGAGTGGCAATAGCAAACCTTCTTCCAGCAAAAATAAGCATACAAGGAAAGGATTTGTTGCTGAATCCTGGAGTGAGACTGAAGAGGAGTCAGAATCCTCTTCCAGCTCTAGTGATGATGAGGATGATGCAGAGGAAAAGGAGTTCTGCATGATGGCAATCAATACCTCACAACACAACTCAGAGGAAGAGGAGTCAGAGTCAGACTCAGAGACTCAACCTGAAGAAGATCAGGTAATCAGCTCTTTTGATTTTACTTCAGAAGATTTTAAATCTGAATTTAAAGTACTATGTTTAGACCTGCTAAAGTCTGAGAAAGAGATCATCTCTCTCAGAAATCAATTATCTGAACAAAATGTTTTAAAATCAGAAAACCTCAAACTCTCTCAGGAGTTGGAGAACTATAGGGAACAGATAGCTACACTGAAAAGTGAACTCTCTGAGGCCAAGAAGCTTGAAGAATCTCTCAATGGGAGAAGCATCAAGCTGATGGACATCACAAGCACAGTGAACTCAAGATTCAACAGTACACTGGGCTTGGGTGCCTCATCCAGCCAACCTATTGTCCTAACAACTCCTATCAAGTTTATTTCTGACAAGGGAAAGGGAGTTGTAGAGGTTGTCAGGAAAAATTCTGATCTGCCTCAGAAAACTAAGTCCCAGCACAAATCGTCGAACGGAGATCGACGATCGCCGAATAAAGATCGACGATCGCCGAACGCAGCTCGACGATCTCAGGACAAATCGTCGAACGCAGAACGACGATCTCAACCAAAGTCATCGAACGCAGGTCGACGATCCCATATACCTGACCTCAGCCATAGTCGACCGTCGAACGGAGCTCGACGATCTGACCCACGATCGTCGAACGCAGCTCTAAGATCGTCGAACAGAGGTCAGAGCTCTGGAAACTTTTTCAAAGGCAAGTCAAAATTGAATCCTAAGGGTTCTTCATCCCAAACCTTCAACCCTTATACTGAATGGATTATACCTCCAAGGAGATATCATCCTGAAGGATATAAGAGTCAGCCAGGGATGTCTTTCATTTCTGAATTTAGAGGTTATCAACCTAGGCCCAAGGTAAACTGGGTCAAAAACAAGTGAATTGCTTTATGTGCAGGTGAATACCTATCCAACATCTAACCAGCAATGGTATTTGGATAGTGGGTGCTCTAAGCACATGACAGGGAACAAGGACAACCTCAATTCCTTTAGATCCAAGCTTGGACCCAAAGTTATCTTTGGTGATTCCAACTTTGGACAAACTAAAGGATATGGTGCAGTCCAGATTGGTTCAGTAACCTTCAAGAAGGTAACATATGTGGAAGGACTGAAGCACAACCTAATCAGCATCAGTCAGCTATGTGATGAAGGCTACCAGGTGACCTTCAGCAAAACCTTATGCAAAATCAAGTCAGAGGACAACACAACTGTGTTGACAGGTAAAAGGAAAGGTAACATCTACCTTGTAGATTTTCTTTCAACCAATGTAGATATCTGTTTATTCAATTCAGTCTGTAGACCAAATGTTTTATGGCATAAGAGACTAGGACACCTAAACCTTAGAACTATTGCTAGGCTCTCCAAGGACAACCTTGTTAGAGGACTACCTTCTGGCCCCTACAAGAAGGAAGGACTCTGCAAGGCTTGTCAATTAGGCAAGCAAACTAAAAACAGTTTTAAGTCACTTAATAAGAGTTATTCACCTAGGATATTGTATCTGTTACACATGGATCTATTTGGACCCATCACAGTACAAAGCCTAGGAGGGAAATCCTACACTTTAGTAATTGTAGATGACTTTTCTAGATTCACTTGGGTGTTCTTTCTAAGGAAGAAGTCTGATAACTTTAAGTGTCTGACAGAGTTTCTCAAATGTATACAGATTGAGTTCAATACTCACATTGTCCTGATCAGAAGTGATCATGGGACAGAGTTTGATTCTCTTCTTATGCAAGAGTTCTGTCAGAGTGAAGGGATCAGGCATACTTTCTCAGCTCCTAGAACTCCTCAACAAAATGGGGTAGCTGAAAGGAAAAATAGAACCCTTATTGAATCTGCCACTACATTGTTGTCAGATGCTCATCTACCTCTATCCTTTTGGGCAGAGGCAGTGAACACCTCCAACTATGTGCTGAACAGAAGTCTGATACACAAACTAAAGGGAAAGACTCCCTATGAACTACTCAAAGGGAAGAAACCTAAAGTTGACTATTTCAGAATTTTTTGTTGCATTTGATACATTCACAATAATGATAAGAAATATTTAGCAAAATTTCAAGCCAAAGCTGATGAAGGAGTGTTTCTGGGATACTCCATGATCAGCAAGGCCTATAGGGTCTACAATAAATCATCTTTGAAAATTGAGGAATCTGTTCATATTTCATTTGATGAAACTAACATGTCTTTCAAGGAGAAGATTTCTTCTACCATAGAACCCTTGCAGGAACACTCTCTAGTTGAAGATATGAACAAGTTACAGGTTGCTCAAGAGAATGAAAGCAGTGAAGATGAAGGGAATGCTCAACACATTGAAGCACCACCTGAAGAGCCAGTTGTTGTACCATAAGAGGAAACAACAACACAAGTTGGTGAACAATCAACACCCCCTGTTGATTTAGTAACATCAAGAGACCATCCAATTTCCCAAATAATTGGAGAACTCTCAGCTGGTGTGCAAACAAGAAATCAAGTCAAACAAAACCTGTTGCACACCTGCTTCCTTTCTAAAATTGAACCTCAGTCCATTCAAGATGCAGAGCAAGATCCACACTGGATCATTGCCATGCAAGAGGAGTTGCATCAATTTGAAAGGAACAAAGTATGGGAACTAGTGCCAAAGCCAAAGGATCATTCCATTGTTAGAACAAAGTGGGTATTCAGAAATAAACTGGATGATCAAGGAGTAATCATAAGGAACAAGGCAAGGCTAGTTGCTCAAGGATATTCTCAAGAAGAAGGAATTGACTACGACCAGACCTTTGCACCTGTTGCAAGATTAGAAGCCATCAGGATATTTTTAGCTTATGCAGCTCACAAAGGCTTCAAGGTTTATCAGATGGATGTCAAGAGTGCTTTCTTGAATGGAGACATCAAAGAGGAAGTCTATGTCAGACAACCTCCAGGTTTTATCTCTCCAACTTATCCTGATTATGTTTTTAGATTAAATAAAGCATTATATGGTCTCAAGCAAGCTCCTAGAGCATGGTATGAGACCCTAGCATGCTTTCTCTTGGAAAATGGTTTTATCAGGGGTAGAGTAGACCAAACTCTTTTTATTAGAACACATAAGTCCCATACCCTACTAGTACAAATTTATGTAGACGATATCATTTTTGGTTCTACTGACTCACAATTGTGCAGAAGGTTTTCTAACCTAATGCATTCTAAATTTGAGATGAGTAGTATGGGTGAGCTATCCTTCTTCCTAGGATTGCAAGTAAAGCAACATGCTGAAGGCATCTTTATTTCTCAAACCAAATATGCTAATGAGCTGGTTAAGAAATTTGGTATGTCTGAGGCATCTTGTATGAAAACACCCATGCCTACCAATGCTGTATTGGATGCTGATGAACATGGGAAACCTGTTGATCAGACAACATATAGAGCAATGATTGGCTCTTTACTGTATCTTATAGCTAGTAGACCAGATATAATGTTTGCTACATGTATATGTGCTAGGTTCCAAGTTAGCCCTAGAGAGTCACACCTCACATTAGTAAAGAGGATTCTCAGGTATGTTAAAAGTTGTCCAAATCTAGGTCTCTGGTATCCAAAAGATTCAACATTTGAGTTAACTGGATTCTCTGATGCTGATTATGCTGGATGCAGAATTGACAGGAAAAGCACCAGTGGAACTTGTCAGTTCCTTGGTGACAGACTTGTCTCTTGGTTTTGTAAGAAACAAACATCTGTGTCAACTTCAACTGCTGAAGCTGAATATATGGCTGCAGGCAGTTGTTGTTCACAAATATTGTGGATTCAAAATCAACTCCTAGACTATGGTTACAACTTAGAGAAGTCTAAAATCTTTTATGATAATACAAGTGCTATCTCCATAGCCTAAAATCCAGTCCTCCATAGTAGGACAAAACACATAGAGATTAGACATCACTTCTTAAGGGACAATGTTGAAAAGAATAAAATTGAACTGCAATATATCCCAACTGATTTACAAAGGGGAGATATTTTCACCAAGCCTTTGGATGAAAAGAAACACACCTTCTTCCTACATCAGTTAGGAATGTTAGATGGAGGAAGTCTTCAATAATATCCAAGATTTTGAAAGCTAAAAATTGACCAAGACTAGGCAAAATTCTGATTTTTCTTAGTGTCTAGAATTTTCTGATCTCTGAACTGCGCTCGATGATTTCCCCAAAGATCGTCGAACGGAGTTCGACGATTTCCAGAATCGTCGAACTGAGTTCAGCGCCCCTCAGATAGTATGAACTATCTCTTCCGGTCAACGATCGTCGAACGACGCTCGACGATTTGGTTCCCTGAACGATCGTCGAACGGAGCTCGACGCCTTTCCAGATCGTCAAACGGAGATCGACGATGTTGGAGTCTCTTCAGATTCCTTTAGAAGCCTCGATCGTCGAACTGAGTTCAACGATCTTTCCAATTCTGCGTCGAACCCTAATATAAAACTCATTTTTCGCCGTCGTTCTCTCTTGCGCTTTCAATTTCTCTGCAAGAATCTTCTTCCCTCCAAACAGTTCTACGCTTGTTCGTTTTGTTTGTTAAATTTTGCAGGTACAATGGCCGTATCAGTTGCTGTTCTAGCCGCCATGAAGTTCGATGCAGGCTTCGACATTGATCTGGTCTCATTCAACACTACTGATCAAATCTTCCAGGACATTTTGAGTTTATTCAAGGATCAGCACTTGTCTGCCCTCATGACCACTAGAATCAAGCTTGCTTCAGATGAAATAAAAGAATGGGTCTATACTGCTCACAACCTTGACAACAACACAATAGTTGGATCTATTGCTGGAACCCAGGTACCTCTGACCCCAACAGTCTTAACAGAGGTTTTTGGTTTGAGAAATGGAGATGATACTGCTGAACTATCTGGAGAGGAGTTTTCTGATATACTTGCCAGGATGGGTCATCTAGAGGGAAACCCTAGCAAGTTATTCAAGAGGAACTTGTCAGTTGAATACAGGTTCCTAGCAGATGTTGTAGGCAAGGTGCTGTTGGCAAAGCATTCTGCATATGATACCATCTCCAGACATCAGCTCTGCCTCATGGGAGCTCTGGTAGATAAGAAAAGTTTGAATTGGGGAGAGGTCTTCTTTGACCTAATAAAGAAAAAGATTAACAAAACCTTTGTAAATTTTGGAAGAATTCTTGGAGTTTTCCTTCAGGCAAGGTGCCCTGCTCTGCTGGTCTCCTCTAGAGTGCACATCAATGCCTCCAAGAGACTTACCTGTGCCCTATTTGGCAAGTGGGACAGGCAAATTAGCAAACCCAGCAGGCCCTCTTCAACTGCTCCTTCAGGCACCAGGACTCAAAGAGTCACTCCCCCACAGGTTTCTACTGCTGCAGAAGACCTGGCTGTTGCTGGTGCTGCCTCTCCTCCTCCTCCAAGTCCAACCCTACCTCTACCATCCACCACTCCAGCTCCATCCACCATTACAATTTCCAGCCCATCTCCAACCTCAATTCCATCTCCAGCAACCATTTCCTCACCACCAGTAGACCAATTCTACCCATTGTTCTCATATCCACCACCAGATGTCACCTCTTCTCCATCCATACCATCATTCACCCTTCTGGATGAATCCTACATGGATGATTCCCCCTCTTCTCCTCCAGAATTACCCTCCTCCTCAACCTCATTCCAAGATCTCCTCCACCACATCATTGACCAACCCACATTCACTCCATCCATATCCATCCCCTTGTCCTCCATCTCCACCATCCCCACACCTCAGCCATCCATCCCTCCACCATCCAGCCCTCCACTTCCAACATCCTCAGCCATCCCTATTCCATCTACCTCTGCTCCTCTTCTTGAGCAAGTAGATCTCTCAGCCCTTGCTGACAAGTTGTATGAGCTCATTGCCCCCAGGCTCTCCCTCCTCTTGGAGACCTCTTTGGCTCCTCTACACTTGTCAGTGGCAGCCCTCTCTGCCAGGATTTCCTCTCTCCTTCCTCAGGCAGCCCCACCAGCAGTTTGCCTTGATACAGATGCATCTGCATCCAGGCAGGGGGAGATGCCATATGAAGCCAGGCTTCATGCTACTGTTGCTACTGCTGCTTCTGCCCCTGTTGCTGATGATACTGCTGCTGCTGCTGTTGAAGAAAAGACTGAATCTGCTTCTGAAACTGTCTTTGCTGCTGCTGAAGAAAATGTTCCTACTACTGCTGAAATCCCTTTTGTTTCTGATGAGCCCATTTCCAAGGAATTTCTGATGACAGAGGCCATTGATGTTGAGCCTGCTGCAGATTCTGTTGATGTTTCTGAAGTTGCTGCTGCCATCACTCCTGTTGTTGCTGAAGTTGTTTCTGCTTCTCCTTCTACATCTGCTGCTGAATCTGTTGTTATATCTGCTGCTGTATCTGTTTTTGTTGCTCCTTCTGCTTCTGCCTCATCTGCTGCTATTCAACTGAAAGAAGATTTGATGAAGAGAATTGATGCTTTATATGATGCTCAGAGCTCTGAATCTGATGATTACAACACTGCCTCTGATGATTCTTCTGCCACTATTACAAGGAAAAGGAAGGCAAGAAGTAAGGCAATGAGAAGGGTTCCTCCTGCCCAAGCCAAGGATAACAATGATGTTCCTTATTATATTCTGCACAACTGCCCAATTACTGAACATTGGATGCAGTATTCCAGAAATCAGTTAAAAGCAATGAAGAAAAAGAGAAGATTTGAAAAGGGCTCCTCCCAGTCCCAGCACCCTCATCCTCCTCCACCACCTCCTCCTGATGCAGGTGCAGGTGGCAGCTCTGCAAGTTCAGCCCCAGCTAGAAGCCAGGCTCCCTATCAACCCCATGCTAGAACCTATCAAAGGGAAAGCCAGTCTAGGGGTTCTTACTCTAGGAGAGGAGGATACAGGGGAAATCAAAGAGAGACTCAAGTTTATTCCAAAGGGCATTCCAGGCAGCACCCTTATTCCAGGGGAGGACATGGTTCTTCTGATACATCATCAGGTCCTTTCCCCTACAAGCTCAAAGAAACTATGACTGCCAGGACTCCTCAAGATAATTCTTCCAACAGGTATGAGCCACCTGTACCATTTGAGGACCCTGAGAAGAATCCTGTTGCTTGGACTGCTAGGATGAAGGAGTTGGCTGCATTAGACCAGATAAAGAAAGCCAGAGAGCAAGGCTTAGACACCTCAAATATTTCTACCATGTCAGAACAAAGACAAAAGGAACTAGAAAGATATGCCTCCAGTAAATTTTTTGATGCAGACAGATACATAGAATTGCATCCTGCTGCTGTGGTTCCCAGGAAAGCAAAGCAAACCTATCTGGGTGCAGCAGATGATACTAGATCCAACAAAGAAGCTTTAAATCCTAACAGAGAAATCAAAATGGTAAAAGGCAAAGAGAAGAAGTAACTCTGTAAGGTGACAATCTTTGGTTTTTCTGACTGCTATCTGGATGTCATATTTATATATCTCTGTGATGTTTCTGCAATGTCTAGCTGCTGTTGTTTTTATGCTTTTCTGATTGTATGATGTTATTTAATTTTTCCAAAGTCTGTAAATAGTTTTCCTAACCCAAATAGGGGGAGATTGTTGGAACACCCTATTACTAATTTGGGTCAGGATCATTATGTCTCTAGGAATCTGTGTTTGACCTTCTGTATAGCTTAATAGGTCAATTAGAATTGAGTCTAAGGGTTAGAAGTCTAGGTTTGGAAGCTGCCCTGGAGACCAAGTTTTTCTGACTGGAGACTAAGTCTAATCGTCGAGCTCAGCACGACGTTTCGTCGAACTCCGGTCGACGATCGTCTAGCTCAACTTCTACAGATCGTCGAGCTCCATTCGACGATCGCTGAGCTCAACCTCATAATATCGTCGAGCTCCACTCGACGATCGCTGAGCTCAACTTCATAATGTCATCGAACTCCATTCGACGATCGGTGAGCTCGGGTCGACGATTTTGACTCTGTACTAGATCTTTATCTCTGAGCTCAGTTCGACGACCTTTGAGCTCAGATCGACGATTATGTTGCTGATTGAATTTTCCAGTTCGCTGAGCTCAGCTCGACGATAGCAGAGCTCAGTTCGACGATTTCAGTTATCTTTCAGAATTCAAATTCAAATCAATTAGAAGTTATTCTGCAATTAATTCAAAAGATCTGCTAGCCGTTTTCATTTACTTCTGGACCAAGTTTCAAGGGATTTTTCAAGGAATAATTCAGTGGACTTTCCTTCAGAAGAAATTATGCAATTAAGGCTGTAATCAATGCAGACCAACGGCTATCTTTGACAGAGTGATATTCTATTCTGTCACAGAGAATAAAAGACAGAATGTTTTTGAATCAAGAGAGATTGACAAGAATAGGACACACAACTCAGTATACAGAGACTCTTTCAAAATTTTTTGTCAAGAAGAATTCTGAAGAACACTCATCAAAGAGATCAAGCTTTCAAAAATCTTCAGATCTCTTCAGCTCTAAAAGTGTTCAAGGCCAACATCATTTCAAGACTCCAGACACTCAACATTTCAGTCATTGCTGAAATCATCTTTTGCTGGAGTTCTACCTTTGAAGGCCTATCACCCTCAGCAAAGCTCTTCTTCCTGAAGATTTCAAGGATTCAGGGGGAGCTTTGACATCAATCCACATAGTCTTCTCAGTTGATTGAGAAAGAGAAGACTGCCATCACTCTCTCACCCCCACTCTGTAAAGGGTTTTTCAAACTCCCTTCAAAAGTTTGAATCTGGTTTTTGAGCACCTTGTCAAAAGCTCATTGGTGGCAAGACACCTGATCAAAAAATCTGCTTTGGTTTTTGAGCATCTTATCAAAAGCTCATTGGTGCCCAGGACACCTGATCAACTCATCCTGCAGTGTATTCCTACCTAGGGTGGTAGAAGAGTGGATGTACCCAAGTTTGGGGAACCACTATATTCCCTTGTGTCATCTGGTTGTGGCTTGTTTTCTTTTTTGTTTCTGGCCTTGATTTGTCTGTGCTTAGTTTTTGCATAGTTTAGTTCTGTGATAGATTTATATTTGCTTCCCTGCTCACACACATTACAACAATTGTTGTAAAAGTTTTTAAAAGTTTTTAAAGCACCATATACTCTATTCACCCCCCTCTAGAGTATATCAGATCTAGTTGCCCTTTCAAGGGGGACTTGTAGGTGGCATCCTCGTATTGGATGGGGGCGAGAGGTACGTTCCCGAAGTCGCCGGAAACGTAGATGAACCTCTCGCCCCAGTGATGGTGCTTGTTGGCGAGACTGGTTGTCTTGAGCAGTTGCCCTGAGAAGAATACCACACCTCCTTTCGCGCGGAAAGTAAACAGCTTGCGGAAGATCGGCAAGCTAAACTCGATCCTCTCGGACCGCATGTAACATATGAATGCCACGAGAATCGCAACTGAATTTGGGGTCAGCTGCTCGGGAACCACCCCGTAATACCGGAAGGCCTGCCGCATCTCGGGCCACAGCGGGAGGCGAAATCCCACCTCGAAGTGCTAGATGGGGATGACGAGCTTCCCCTCCCCTGCGGTGTTTACCTTATCGTGATTGCTCGGGTTCCGCGCAGTGAAGCCGGCAGGAACGTGTTGAGTCTTGATTAGATTGAACTCATCCACTGTGAGAGTGAAGGAAGGAAAAAGATGCTTCTGAAAAGCTTCCGCGCAGTTGGATCGTCCCTCACCTCCGCCCGGCATCGCGATAAAGGATGTGAAGGTGAAAGCTTCAAGAAGAAGGCGAGAGCGAGAACGGTACGGGAACGGAAGGAGAATGCGGAGACAGATGAGAACTTTGGAGAGACCGCGAAAGCAACAGAAGAGGAGAGAGACTAGAATCGGAGAAATGAATGTGGTAGGTGAGCTTCCCTATTTATAGAAAACCGTGATAATAATGGTTGTTTCCAGAAAGGCGGCGGGGGTACAGCCGACGCGTCCTAGGTCAGCTCCGCTTTGTTTTTCCCGCCCGAGTTTGATAGTGACCGATTGACTAAATGACTAGCGCAAATGTTGTGAGATGACATGAGAAAGGCAAGATAGGCGGAAGCAAGGTAGCTCCCGTCAACCAAGAGCCCAGGAAAATAACATACATACGCATACAATAATAGAAAGTAATAAATGCCGAGTTATTGCTCTCGCTGAGCGAGAACGGGATAAAAAGTAAGCGATAAGCGCAGAATTATTAGTTACAGTTCTAAGCAAGTAAATAAGGGTACATCTGAGAAGGGAAGGCCATGGGGAGAGAAGGGGAGGACTCGCGCTTCAGTAAGGCTCCCAGCGCCATTTTCCTTGCTCCCACCTCCAATTTCCTCGCTCCCGCAGCTTGGTCCGGGGTGGCGCCTGCGGGTTGAAGTAGGACGACAGAACACTGCATCCCAGGTCAACCCGGCGAGATAGGTCCCGGATTCGCTCGATCCATCTCTCGGGTGAGGATCCGGCGGTAGCTCCCCCCGGCCGGTCCATCTCGCCGATGAGATAATCCCGCTCCAGAGTCTCTAGCCTCTTCTCCACAGACTGGCGAAACTCTTTTGCCGCAAGGTCGCAAGCCCGTTCTTGCCGGATGAGCTTCGATAGGACGGAGACGACCTTCTTCCCCCGTCTTTTAGCGCTCCCGGCACCAGTCAAGACCTCCTCCATCTCGTCAGATGAAGGAAAGGGAGAGCTCTCGCCATCTTCTCCCTCTCTTCCTTCGTTCTTCTTCTTCTTCTTCTTCCTCTACCTCAGCTCCAAGCCGCGAGCCCATGTCCCCTGTCAAAAGAGTCCATATTTTAGCGAGAGCTAGAGGATAGCTGTGATAAAATTTCCATATACCTGCAGCATGACGAGGCCCCCCGGTCGACGGCAGGCGAGAAGGCCCAGCCCCCCCCCCCCCCCCCCCTCAGCTCCAAAGAGTACGTGAATTGGATTTCCTTTGTCGGGGGGGGGGGGGGGGGTAAACTTTGCGAATGGTGATCTCGGCTTGCCCGGCAGCGGGGGAGCGGGTCTCCTCTCCCGCAGGATGGCTGTCATCTATCGCAGGCGCGGGGGATTCGGCAGTATTTCCTCCCGCCGGTAGGAAGGAATCAACCGCGAGGGCAGGCGGATTTGCAGCTCTCGCCCCGCTCTCCCGGGTGGCGAGATCCGGCGGTGCGAAAACTGGCGCTGCGAGAAAACAGTTCAGCATTCAAAGATTTGAGTTAAGGATGAGAGGGGAATAGTTACCTGCGGTGTTCAGGTCAGGTGGAGGAGCCACCTCCAGAACCCGCGGTTGATCCTCGAGATGACTAGAGGATGGGTCCAGGGGTTCTCGCGGGGACGCGACAGCATCGGGAGCCATCTCCTGTGAGAGATATCGCGTCAACTACTGAGCAGCTGGTGTTTGCAATAATTGGCAAACTGAGCATACCTTCTGCGGCGAGGGGCCGTCCGCGCGGCTAGGGTTTGGGGTAGGCAGGCTCCTGTTCTCGTGGGGCAGGTCCCGCTGAACCACCTTCGCCCTCTTCTTTTTCTTCTTGGGCAGAGAAGGCTCAGCGGCCGACGAATGTCTCGCCAGCCATGGGGCAACCAGGGCGCTGTTAGCCCTGGCTCGCGCCTGTGCCGCGTTGATGCGGTCTTGCATATCCTGCGGAAGCGGTTTGTCGGCGTGCTTGGAAGGCATCGCGAAAGGGGGCGAGAGCTCAGGCGAGGAATGACGACTCGAGGAAAGTGTTATGGCCTCTATCAGCACACATATTTATAGACACAGTACGGCCCACCAAAAGATTCCCTGATGTTGACACGTCCTCAGCGAATATTTTTGGGTTGGACATGTATTTCCGAGCGCAGAGCTAGCTCAAAAAGAGCGGGGATTGTGTGCAACCCCATATTCGCCGAGTCAGATCAGGAGGCACAATGGTCAATAGTTGAGCTAGCCAAAGGAGTTCCCGCCCAAAAAGAGATCTCGCCAAAGTTGGCGGGAGCGACCGCGCTAGATCGTCGATCTAAGATCGACGAGCGTAACCAAATCGTCGAATGGAGAACAGTAGGCCAAGATCGTCGAGCGCGGCCTGCGCGGGAACTCTTGCGCTTGCGCCAGGCTCCCATCTCAACGGGCTCTCGCCTATAGGCAGGCGAGAGTGGTCGCGCCACGTTCTATACAGAAGGACCTCGACACCGCTCTCGCTGAGTGGGGCCCAGGGCCTTGGGTAAAATGTCCTAATTGCCCTCAGGTAAATTTACTTCAGTACCCTCGGAAAAATAGTGGGATTCGGCTATTGGCAGACTAACTAGGGGCTTTTCAGTAATTTCAGGTCAGCAAGATGCTATAAATAGACCCATAAGGTCTCCTTAGAAAGCAAGCTATCATTATCTCCCAAATTCCAGTGCTTTCTGAGGAGCTCCTAGCCCAGCTTTGGCTTTGGAGGGGAAGCTCTCAGAGATCTTCCGGGTGTGAGGTGGGACCTCCCTGCTGAGGCTATTGGGTCAGTCTTAGGTCCTTCGAATCCAGTCGAGGGTTGAGGCTTGAGAGAAGTAGGTTTTGGCTGCACCCCTTTTTCTTCGAACTCCAGTTGAGGTCATATTTGGCTTCAACATCAAGGGCATTTTCCTGGCTTACCACACTAGTACTTCCTGCTACTACCCTTTATAGGTACTACCCATGAACATCAAGCATTACAAGGTTATTTTCTAGACTACCACTCCAGTACTTCCTGCTACTACCCTTCACAGGTCTAACCCATCGACTCGTTAAACTACACGTTTATCACGATGTCTTCTCCGGTGCGTATATGCAACATCACCAATCCAAACCAACATGTCCAGATGGGCTTCACACAACATGCTTATTTCGTACACCATTTCCGGATCAATATGCCAACATAATGGGGATTCCAAGAATCAACCCAAGGGACTCCCATAACAAACCACCCTCTGGTGGGGGAATCATATGCACATGCCAAAAAAAAGCCTTCACATGTCTAGGAAGAAATGTCATTACCCTTGAAGATCGCTTTGAAGCCATGAATTCCTAGTCGGCTGAAAAGAACCGCATCGGCTTTTCCTCCCACAACGCTGGCCACGGATCTCTCGCCGGAACTCCGCAGTACCACCAGTGACCAGCCCCTTTCTTCCTCCTCCTCCTTCTTCCTCTCTCTAGGTGTGTAGAAAGAGAATGTCCAACCCTCAAATGAGAATTTCCTTCTCATCCACGGCCTTAAGGAAACAGGGAGGGCTCTCAGCCATTGGATCCCAGCTGAAGAAATGGACGACCATGACTTTGCCACAAAAGGCGATTTTTTACCTGACACGGCCTGTAACACGCCCATGTCACAGGTCGTGTACCTTAAGAGGTACACAACCAGCTTATACAGACCAATACACGCCTATGTGACACGCCCATGTCACGGGCCGTGTCACCTGACACGCCCTCAGACACGCCCGTGTCTGTGGTCGTGTACATCCGGCTACACAAAACCAACTTCAACCCGATCGGGACACGACTAGTGACACGCCCGTGTCATGGGCCGTGTACCCTAAAACACGGCTGTGTCCTTCCCGTGTTCACCAGGCTGCAAACGCCCTAGGCATATCCCGCAAAGGACACGGCCTATGACACGCCCGTGTCACAGGCCATGTGCCCACACACGGCAGCTGGCACACCCCAACTCAAATTCATCGAACGAAGTTTGTCGACCCGCAGAGGACACGGCCTCCGACACGCTCCCATCGTATAAAAAGTCCCATACCAATTTATACGTTGGGGTGTCGGTTATCAAACAGCAGTACATATATAACAAAATTGACATTAATTTATAAACTTGCCCACACAAGCTTATAGACCAAGGGGTCATTTTCAAGGTCCTAATGTATAAGCATCCCATTCCACTTATACCTTAGGTGTCAAGGTTAAATGAATCGATTATGCTATGACATGCAAGTGGGTATGATGGAACATGCAAGTGCAACACACACGCCCGACTCTGTGCACACAGACCTTTAGTTCCCCCTTTCTGGAGTCGTAACCTCCCAGGATACCTCTGTAGTAGCAGACGGAAGCGGTGGGTTGGTCCTCGCCCACCTCTAAACCAGTAAAGCACTACTGGTCAGACCTATCGTACGCCTCAACGCTTGGTGCACGAAGCGGACTCCTGCGTACTCTTGCCGGCTGGCGCACCGGACTTCTGTTGGCGAAGTGCTAACCACACTTGCCGAGTCAGCGTATTGGCGTCGGTGCATCGACCCTCCAATACCGAAGACCCACCACCTTAATTTTCTTTCCTTTCATGCACATGCAAATTTATCGTATTCAGCACTGAGCCAAAGCTCCCCGGACCATCCCGTCTGTCACAAACATCAACCGAGCCAAAGCTCGTCGGGCCATCCTGCCCCTCACAAATATCAACCGAGTCAAACCAACTTCCCGATGCACTAGGGTGCGTGAAAGTGAACCCCTAATTATTCTAGTTGCTCTTTAAGATTTATCACTCCTACCGTTTACGTTAGCCCAGGACTGCCCAAGGTATATCCCGTGAAGGGCTCTCGAAGGCACGATGAGATTACGCCCAAAGCTCCCTTTCGCAAGGCACTTACTATTATTGATTGCTACCTGATTTCCCGACCCTTAATTAATTTTACTGAACCTAGCCCTAGTACATTAAACACTTCCTCGCTACGGGGAAGACGATCTTTCGTCGATCCCGGGCACCGCCTAACTCTAGTCAATCCATCCCTCTACTCATCCTACTACCGATAATTAACTTATTTTTATCCATCCAAACCAACATACCACTAATCCCAAGACATGCATCAAATTATACTCCAACATAATTTTGCAGTTTTTACTATATGCAGACCACTTAAGTTATATGACTCGTAAAATGGGAGATACACCAAATAATCATCCAGTACCCATATGATAATTATTATAGGGCTATAATGACATTTTTAGCATAAATCCAGAAATTCATAATTTTCCTAATTTGTCTGATAATTTATTTATTTATTCTAGTAGCCAAAAAGCCCAAGTTTGAACATGAAATACTAATTGCAGACAAGATAATATTCCACTAAATTTATGTTAATTACAAAATGAATAATCAACTCTAAATCCTGAGTCTTCCAATTTTTCAGCAAGGTTTAAGCCCTTAAATTGATTTTCAAATATATCCCATAATAAATCATTTTAAGAGGTATGCACAGCAATAATACTTCCAAAAATTCAGATAAAATCCAAGTATGATTATAAGGATATATAAATTCTTTAGATGAAGTTTCACAATTTATCATTGAATAATAAAGTCTATACTTGATTTTCTCATGAAATTCCAAGTTAATGAGTTAATGAACAAAGTATGACAATTATCCATCTAAAAATTCCAACTAAATTCCCATATGAGCATAATAGAGTAGGAACACTACTTATCAAGTTTCATAATTTTTCATCAAGTATTAAGCTCTGTAAAAATTATTTAGCATGTTCCCAAAGTTATGAACTTGTGAAGTAGATGCCCTCATTATGTATCCAAAAATTCTATTAAAATTCATATATGATCAAAATGATCTAAAACTACCTCTGCCAAATTTCCATGACTTTTCAATGGGCAGTGGGATCATAATAGTAAAATTATTAATTAGGGCAATCCCATGGGTTACAAATGAAGTGCTAAACATATTGATCAAAAATTCATAACAAAATTTCCAGAGATGATTAACCCTATGAAAATACTTTTGCCAAAATTTCATCATGAATCAAGGTCATATGATCCAGTAATTAATTCCTAGGGTGTAAAGACCTAAATATTTATTTAGTGGTTTAAGTGGGGTGTATGTGTCCAACTACTGCCCAATCCCTTCCTAGGGAATTTCAACCTCCTAGTATTACATGGACTAAACCCCAAGTCCATTCATGAACATATCACCCTATGTCCTTCACAAGCCCCCAAAGTTCAACCTTAGGGTTTGAACTTGAGTTCTAGGGAAAACCCACGCCAATCCACCCCATAATCCATGTGGGGGTGCTCACTGTCATAACAAGCCAATGGCCCAAATTTCAGCCTCTGTTGAGGTGATTTGGCCACTTAAACCCACAAGGGGCATTTTGACCTACTTACCCCCTTTTAGCCAAATCTAGTGTTTACTAAATCCCCAACCAAATCATCACCAAATGGGATGAAAGTTTATACAGAGTCCAAGAATGACCACAAGAACCTCTCACCAAAAGTTAGGAGAATTTGGAGGTAATTAGACCCAATAAATAATTCTTGCATGGATTATTAAATTTCTACTAAAACTTTAGGAACATTTTTTCCAAAAATTCCCAATTTTGTATATGACCAAGGTATAGGTAATAATGATCCCCTCCAAAAATTTCAGGTCGTTTGGATGGATGGATTGTTGGGGGCACTCAAAATGGTCTCTAGTCTAGCCTAGATATAGTGCTCACCCAAATGAGTGTTGTAGTCAAACCACTTATCTAAATTGATTGAAACCAATTTTAAAATAACTTAGACTCATAGAGCTACAATGTTTATGTTTACAACGTTTTCTGAAATGGCACCTAAGTATTTGTAATATTTATTATAAAACTAACCAATAAACAGGACAAAAATTTGAAATAATAGGATTTAATAAAATCAGATCCAGCACGGATCTTAAAGCAAAATCGTGGGGCTCCTGGTCATCTTCTTCCTCCAGCCAAGGGCTGGAATCAGCCCGACCTGGAGCTTATTCCAAGCCCATTTCCCGGCCACCCGACCACCTCCCTGGTCGGCCACCACCACCACCACCTTCGTTGAGGTGGGGGCTAATGCCGGGCGGCGGCACGGACGCTGGAGGGGTGGTTTCTGGCGAACCCGACCCTTTTTTTTTGGAAAACCAGGAAATTCAGAAATCTTCTCACTCCAATCGAGCTCAATTGAGCCCGATTCTTGGCCCTATTGATTCCTATGATCTAACCATAGCAGAAGAGGAAAGGGAGGACCTTGCTGGGTTGTTGTAGCCTTGCCGATCGTCGGATTGTCATGGTTGCGGTGGTGGTGGTCGGATTTCTGCAACAGCACTATGAAACTCCTTGGCTCCTTCAGCTAAAGGGTGGGAATGACTCCTTGGAGTCCAGTGAAGGTTTTAAGAAGAAGAAATGAGGAGTTAGGTGGCTGTAGGGGGCTTTGCCATTATTGGCCTCTAGTCAACCTTGGCGGCCATGGTAGGTGGGGGAAGAAGCCTGGCTCCAGCCAGTAAAGGAGTAGCTGGTTGAACTCCCCTTGTCCTGGTGAGTTGAATGGGGGGGTTGGGGAAGGGGAAGGAATGAGCCCAAAGTCTCCTCCATTACTTCTCTTCTCTTTCTCTCTCTTTCCTTGAAGTTTCTCTCTCTCTCCTACTCACCAAGTTGAACTTTGGCTCCTACCTAACCCAATGTCAGCCCACATGTTTATTTCATCCACCAAAACATGGTTAGCCTAAGTGAGTTGGGCTTGAGCTTGAGTTAGCCCATTTGGGCTAGCTTGACCCAAACCTAGGCTAGGGTTGACCTAGGTCAATTTGGTCTTTGAGGTTGGCCCTAAAGGGTCCTTGGTGACCCATTAGACTCCCCTAAGGCCTAGGTAGGGTTGTCTTGGCCCTTTGGAGGTCACTTGACCCTTAGGCAAGACACTTGACCACTTTAGGGCTAGAGTTGACTTTGGTCAACTTAGCCTTTTTGGTTGGCCCCAATGGGTCTTTGGTGACCCATTGGCCTCTCACTAAGGTTATGAAGGTATGTGTGGGTTCCACGTGGCTAAGAGAACTTCAATTGGCCCTTGTGCAGGTTAGTTTGACCCATTTACGGTAGGTTGACCCATTTAGGGTTAGAGTTGACTTTGGTCAACTTAGCCTCTTGGGTGGACCCCAATGGGTCCTAGGTGACCCAATGACCTCACTCTATGGTTAGGTGGGCTTCAGTGGGGTCCACTTGGCTTGGGGATGGTCAATTGACCCTAAGTAGGTTAGTTTGACCCATTTTGGGTTAGGGTTGACTTGGGTCAACTTAACCCCTTTGACAGCCCTCCATGGGTCCTTAGTGCTCTAATGGATCTTACAATGGGTTGATGAGACCATGGAGGGGTATTGGAGTCTTGGTGAAGCCCCATGATTGTAACGCCCCCGGTTTTTCTGTGTTTTGTTTGATTTTGGATTGGCGTTACGATGACGTTTTTCCGGCCCTTCACCGTTGTAGAGCGCGGTCCTAGCTCTGTAGGTTCCTTGTGTAGCCTGGTTGTAGCCAGTTGGCAAGTTTCCCCAGCTAGCCGGAGTCTGTTTTGGTGACTCGGTTGGGCCTCTTAGGGATATGCTTGCGTTTTGGCTTCGGGAGGTGTTAGCCCGAGTGTTCGATCGTCGGATGTTGTTTTCGACCTCGCCGTTGTTTTTCGTGGCTTGGTTGTTTATCTACGGTGTGAGTTTTGGTCGAAATCCGAGATCGTTTGCCTTCGCGTCGTTTCGGCGTTGTTTTGTTAGCTGCTTGTTTGTAATGTTTGCTGTGTTGTGTGTGGCCGTTGTGGCTGAGCTTGTAGGCAGGTGCCTTGTCTCTTGTTGGCTAAGTTAGCAGGTTTCTTTTCTGTGTAAGTTTGGGGGACACGGCCTGGGTCACGCCCGTGACCGAGGGCGTGTCGTGCTCGGGTAGAGCTCCCGTTTCTCCGGTCGACGAATTTTTGGTCGACAGGGTTTTTGTAGGAACACGGCCGTGACACGGGCGTGTCACGGGCGTGTCCCCCTTCGATTCGTCGAGCTGCGCTCGATGGTCGTCAGGCGGTGTTTAGTGAGAACACGGCCCTGTCACGGGCGTGTCGTGTCGAACACGGGCGTGACCTTGGGGCGTGTCTCTCTGTTCGACGATCGGCGCTCCACGATCGTCGGGCGGTGTTCGAGTTGGCACACGGCCTGTGACACGGGCGTGTCACAGGGCGTGTCCCTTACTTCGTCGAGCGGAGATCGACTTTCGTCGAGTGGGTAGGTGCGTGAGTACACGCCCCGTGACACGGGCGTGTCGGTCCGTGTCACGGGCGTGTCTGGGGGGCGTGTCCCGTGTTTTCGTCAAATAGAGATCGACGTTCGTCGAGTGTGTGAGTACACGCCCCGTGACACGGGCGTGTCGGGCCGTGTCACGGGCGTGTCTTGGGCATGTTCCGTACTTTTTTCCTGAAATCGTCTTTTGTTGCCGTGAACTGTTTTTCCTCCTCATTTTTCATCGTTCCCGAGTCTGGAAAGCTTCCAGCGGAAGGGTTTTGAGAGGAGGCGGTGGTTGTTTTGGCCGGCGATTTCGGGAAGGTTAGAGCCCGTTTTTCTCGTGTGATAGCGGATTCGGCTTGCTCTCGGCTAGATCTTCCCTTCCATGTAAGTTTTTCTTGATTTAGGGTTCGATTCCAGGAATTTCTAGTTAACTGATTTCTTTCTTCCCTCAAGTTTCAGCTTTGGTCTTCTAGGTGGCCGATCTTGCCGCCGGAGCCAAGCCGTGGTGCGGCTGTTGTTTGTTTTTCCGGAGAGGTAGAGGCAAGTGGCCCCTTGCCCTTGCCAAATTTATTTCTAACCCTTGATCTTTTTATTTCTTCTGTAAAGCTCTGTTCTCTTTGTCCTTTTTCCTCCCTAGGGCAGCATGTTGAGTTATTTCATCAAGCTTCTAATCAAGTGCTGACTCTTTATTTCTTTTTTTTGGAATTTTAAAACAATGTTCTCTTTTGTCGGATGTTTAGTGTCCAGTGGGTAGATAGAGTTAGGGTGAGGTTTTTGTTAGTTGCAGTTTAGGGTTAGTTGCGGTAGCTCCGAGTAGTTAGGACAGAACAGTGGGTTTAGATTAAATCTCCAACTCTCTGTTTTCGCGCATGAGAGGGCTTAGGCTACATTTTTAGCAAGACTTACGTTTTACCCTAAGTGGAAAGCGCTGACATCGTCGAGTGAGCCGAGCTCACTCAACGCCGTCACCCAGCATAGGACTTGCGGCTAGTATTTTTAGGCGTCAGGTGAGTGGAGTTTACTCAACGCTGCGTCGAGAGGGCTCGACATTTCTGTCTTGAGTTCATGTGTACCTTAGGATTGTTAGTGTGACTTTTCCCTTCCTTTAGGGGGTGGTATTGGGTGTTCGGCAAATTTTTGCTTGCCGACTCTTGGGTTGTGGCAGGTGGTGCAATGTTTAGTGGCCTCTAAGAGGGGCGGCTGTTGATGTGGAGAGCTGTGGCCACGACCTGTTTGCCCTGGTATGGGTTGGTGTGGGACCCTAAAGCTGCCATTGGCGACCCCTTAGCCCTTTTTGGACCTGATTCTGGTTATGAATTCAGATCCATGTTTTTGACCTCTGCCACTTACCCACGTATTAGGAATGTTAGACTCCTTCGTTGAGCTTGTTGCTTTTATTGCTCGCACTTGGTGTGCTTTGCTGTGCTGTAGACAGTGCTCTTTTCTTACTGTCGTGCTCTTTCTTTTGCTTATAGCAGCTTGTTGTCGGGTTGGTAAACCCTCCTTTTTTGCTCTTAACTCTAATGCTTTATTTACTCTTTTGATTATTTCCTTGCTGAGGTGTTCTTTTCTTGAATGCCTCAGGTCCAGGTTGTAGCCGGTTCTGCGGCTAGTTCTTTTGGAGGGGCTGGTTTGTGGCCTCTTGGGTAGCTGAGACAGCTGATCCCGATTTTGTGAGGTAGTTCTTTACTTTTCTGTATAGACATACATACTCACCAGTGGGTTCGTGTCAGGTTGTTGGCGCCCACTGGTGGCTTCTTGCGATGCTGGGTATGAACTAAAACTGCTGTTTCTGCCTTTTAGTGGTTGTTTACTTGCTTCTGGGAAAGGATTTTTGCTAGGTTGCATGTTAGATATTTTAAACCCTAAGAACATTATTATATGTATATCATGCATAGCATAATTACAAAACAAAGTCACTATATTTCCTTAGCGTAAAAAGATTTCCTTTTTATATCTATTATACTCACTTTAGAGTCGTGCATGCCATGAGTTGTCCCTCGGGGACACTTATGCTCACTAGGGTGTCAACTTAATTGAACCAAACTATTTTTTGCTGCGTATACTTATACTTTTAATTGTGGACTAGCTGATCCACCATGCCGAGGGATACGGCCAATCAACATAACTGCTTTTCTTTCATAATTAATCAACGATTTTCCTTAAAACCTCCCTCTGATACCAACTGTCACAACCCGCATTTTCTCAACGATAAAATCGTATCAGAGCAAGAGAAAACACGTGCCATCAGGGTCGGGCAACCTTTCCCCTTGTTTGCATTAGTGGTTAGCGTCATACCATACACACACCGATATGTCATCAGCACGTCTTGGCTAAAGCACGAACACTACACTCATAAGCATAAAGAAGTATACAGGGCATATTATGTAGTATGGGATACATAATATGTGTTTGTATATGGATCCACCATAGGAGGCAACATGTGAGGGTTATGTAGTATGGGATGCATAACCTCACCACATGAATGCGGCTAGCACGTTTTCTTTTTTCGTTGCATGGGAATGTTATGTAGTATGGGATGCATAACATTTTCATGTGTACGCCGCCCATGGCATGCATTAAGGCCTTTTTTTTAGAATGCATAGCACATCATGCATAGCATAACATTCATAAGCACAACGTGTAAAGCTAAAGATTTGCAAGATGACATATGTACACACATGGTTTTGAGTCAAAACGAATACAAATACATGCATTCATGGTTTAGGCACATGAGTTAGTATGATGGTGGTGAACCATCTTAGGTTAAGCATAACATCATCATGATAAAACAACTCCCGGAGCAAGTTTAGCAATTGAAGTTCATATTTAAGTGTGTTTGTCTGTACCAGGTAGTCTTGTTCTAGCTGTTGGGCTAGGTTTTGTCTAAAGCTGGTGCGATTATAGGATGGCGAGACGCCCCGCGACGAGATCGACCGCCCAATCCGAGGGTGAGACGTCAGGAGCGCAGAGCGAGGCGTTGGTGGAAAACCTGCGGCAGAGTAATGAGACCTTATCGAGGCAGGTGGTGGCTATGCAGGCTCAGATTCAATCGCTTGTGACAGTGATGGCAGGATGCTCTTGGGAGTCATTTAAGTCGATGCTGTTGAGTAAGTTTCTGCCTTCAGTCGAGAGGGACCGGCTGATGAATGACTTCCTTCATGTGAAGCAGAGGGAACTTACAGGTGATGAGCATGAGATTGAGTCTAATAAGTTGAGTCAGATTGCTCCTGGTTTGGGGAGTGTTGAAGCAGATCGAGTTAAGCAATTTCTGGGTGGACTAAGAAGCGACATTCAGCAGTTAGTAAATTCTTGCGGAGCAATCAGTTATGCCAGCGTGGTTGAAGCTGCCTTGAGAGTTGAGGCCTTTGAGAATGCCAAGAATAGAGGCCAGCGGTTGAGGAAGGATAAGCGGAAGTCCAGTAAAGGGGAGATCCCTCAGGAACCTGATGTTGTCTCGAGAAAGAAGAACAAAGGGGGTTGTAGTTTCTGTGGCCGTCCAGGCCACCCCTTGGAGAGGTGTTTCAAAAGGTCGGGAGCACAAAAAAAAGGAACAGGTGAACACGATTCAGGGTGCCCCCAAAGGAGACTTGGTGTGTGCCTTTTGTGGTAGGAAGGGGCATGAGGCTGTCCGTTGCTGGTTAAAATATAAGGTCTGTTTTCAGTGTGGGCAGAAGGGTCATCTCAAGGCAAAGTGCCCGCAGTCCCAGCCTATTTTGCAGCCAGTACTCCTCCAAGCCTTGCCACCGCCTCAGCAGTTAGATAGAGGAAAAGGGAAGCTGAATGTGCTTTCGGCAGACGAAGCGCAGACTTCGACCTAGGTTATCTCAGGTTTGACTTCTCCTCAGTCGTTTCGTTATGATCCCTTTGTGGTTATAGTTTTCATTTTAGCGTTTGTTACCTTAGATGCGCGCGCTATTAGTAGGACGATTTAAGGTAAAGAACCGCTGGGCGCGCGTTCTCTTCGATTCAGGCGCTACCCACTCGCTTGTGGCTAGAGCCTTCGTGGAGCGGTTCAGTTTGGGCCTAGATCGTGGTGGTGGTGCCTTTTGCGTTAAGTTCCCCTCCGGTGACTCTGTGGTTACGGACCTGGGTGTTCTTGATTGTCCGATTTTGTTGGGGGATTTTCTAGCCAAGGCAGATCTGAAGGTGATTGACCTGGAGGACTTCGATATTATCTTGGGCATGGACTGGTTGTCAAAGTACGATGTTGTGATCCAGTGCAAGGGTAAGCGCTTGGACTTCGTCGAGGACAACGATCAGCCAGGGAGCGTTTATGGGTATTCACTCCAGGAGTCTCCAGTCATTTCTGCGGTGCGTGCTCGGAAGTTGCTTGATTCTGGTTGTTCTGCCTGTGTGGTCTCTCTGTTAGGGGCTGCTGTTAGAGTGCCGTGTTTGCAAGAGATCCCTGTGGTGTGTGACTTCTCCGATGTGTTTCCTGATGATCTTCCCGGTCTTCCACCCGATCGAGATGTCGAGTTTGCTATAGATTTGGAGCCAGACACGCGTCCTATCGCCAAGGCGCCGTACCGGATGGCCCCGCGAGAGCTGGAAGAGTTGCGAATTCAGCTGGATGAGATGTTGGCAAAAGGGTTCATTAGGCCGAGTTCCTCACCATGGGGTGCTCCAGTGCTGTTCGTTAAAAAGAAGGATGGGTCGATGAGGCTATGCATCGACTATAGAGAACTGAACAAGGTTACTATTAAGAACAGGTACCCTTTGCCTCGGATTGACGATCTGTTTGACCAACTGCGTGGTAGTGCCGTGTTTTCCAAGATAGATCTTCGATCGGGCTATCACCAGTTGAGTATTCGGGAGTCAGATGTTCCGCGGACGGCGTTCCGCTCTCGTCATGGGCATTTTGAGTTTTTGGTTATGTCATTTGGTTTGACTAATGCGCCCTCAGCTTTTATGGATCTGATGAACAGAGTTTTTAAGGACTTCCTGGATAAGTTTGTGATTGTCTTTATAGACGATGTTTTGGTGTATTCTAAATATGCGGAGGAGCATGATCGGCATTTGCGCCTGGTTTTGGCGACTCTGAGAGACCATAAGCTATACGCCAAGCTGAACAAGTGCGGATTTTGGTTGCCTCAAGTTTCTTTTCTCGGCCACGTGGTGAATAAGGAGGGAATATCAGTGGACCCAGAAAAGATCGCTGCTGTTATGGAATGGGCGAGGCCTGTTACTCCCAAAGAGATCAGAAGCTTCTTGGGCTTGGCTGGATATTATAGGAGATTCGTAGAGGGATTCTCTACTTTGTCTGCGCCGTTGACCAGGTTGACGCAGAAGAATGCAGCCTTCATATGGGATAGCAAGTGTGAGGAGGCTTTTGAGGAATTAAAAAGAAGGTTATGTTCAGCTCCAGTTTGGTCTTTGCCTACTGAAGGTAGTGAGTATGATATATTTGTGGATGCATCGCACGTCGGTCTGGGCTGAATTTTGATGCAGGCCGGGAAGATGATTGCGTACGGGTCGAGGCAGCTAAAGACTCATGAGACGAATTACCCTACGCATGACCTGGAGTTTGCAGCTGTGATCTATGCGTTGAAATTGTGGAGGCATTTGCTGTACGACGCGCAGTGCAAGATTTTCACGGATCATAAGAGTTTGAAGTATGTCTTCACTCAAAAAAGAGTTGAATCTGCGCCAACGGCGGTGGTTGGAGTACGTGGCCGACTATGATGTTGAAATCCAGTATCATCCGGGTAAGGCGAATGTGGTGGCCGATGCCCTAAGTCGGAAGTCAGGAAAGATGTCAATCTCTCCGCCGAGCGTCTAGCGGAAGAGTTCCTTTTGATGGACATTTCGGTGGGAAGCGGCGATTCGCAGAGTAGCTTGGTAGTGGCAGAACCTTCATGGATTGCGGCAAGTTTTGCATTCCCGCAGTTGGAGATATTCGGGATATGGTGTGCAGAGAAGCCCACGGATCTAGTGTTGCCCACCATCCAGGGTCTACCAAAATGTACCATGATTTAAAGCAGATTGCCTGGTGGTATGGGATGAAGAAGGACATAGCCAGATTTGTTTCTGAGTGCTTCTCTTGCAGGCGTGTGAAGGCCGACCATGGAAGGCCTGGTGGCAAGCTAACTCCCTTAGAGATTCCAATGTGGAAGTGGGAGAGTATCTCGATGGATTTCATTACAGGCTTACCGAGATCTCCTAAAGGGCATGATTCAGTTTGGGTGATCGTAGACAGATTGACGAAGAGTGCTCACTTCGTACCATTTAAGATCGATTATCCGATGAGGAAGATAGCCGAGCTGTATTTGGATGAGGTTATTAGATTGCATGGTGTACCCGTGAGTATCATATCAGATCGAGACTCCAGGTTTACGTCTCGTTTTTGGAAGAGCCTTCAAGAAGGGTTGGGTACAGATTTGAGATATTCCACAGCCTATCATCCCCAGAGCAATGGTCAGACGAAGCGAGTAAATCAGATTGTGGAAGATATGATCCGATGCTATGTTCTGGAGCACGGAGGAGCGTGGGATGAGCGCTTGCGGCTTATGGAATTTGCGTATAATAACAGTTATCAAGAAATCTTGCAAATGGCTCCTTTTGAAGCTTTGTATGGGAGGCGCTGCAGGACTCCCTTGTTTTGGGCTGAGGTTGGCGAGAGACCTTTGTTGGGTCCAGAAGCACTCGAGGAGATGGAAACTGCTGTGAAGCTTATTCGGGAAGAGCTTCGGATAGCCCAGGAGAGATATGAGAAAAATGCCAATCGGCGTAGATCGGATTTGGAATTTTTGGTGGGGGACTCAGTGTTCTTAAAGGTCTCCCCGTTGATCGGAGTCAAGCATTTTGGAGCAGAGGTTCGTGGGGCCGTTTCCGATTGTTGAGCGGATTGGGATATCAGCTTATAGGCTGGCGTTGCCCGCAAATTTCCCTGGCGTGCATAATGTCTTCCACGTCAGTCAGCTGCGGAAATGTGTATCGAATGGCAGGCAGGTTTTGGATTCTGTGCCTCAGTTGGAGCCGAATCTTTCTTATGTGGAGGTGCCTGTCCGCATTCTGGATTCTCAGGTTCGTGCGCTGCGGAAGAAATCTATTCCGATGGTTAAAGTTTTATGGAGGAATCGGGATGTAGAAAGCGCGACTTGGGAGTTGGAGTCGGCTATGAGGGAGGCTCACCCTCATCTGTTTCCCTGAGCTTGTGCCTGGTATGTTTTGTTTTATTTATGATTATATAGTTCTTTCCTGGCTCTTTCTCTCACCTTCGTCATAGGAGTGTTGTGAGTAAAGTTTCGAGGCGAAACTTTCTTTTAGGGGGAGTGGCTGTAACGCCCCCGGTTTTTCTGTGTTTTGTTTGATTTTGGATTGGCGTTACGATGACGTCTTTCCGGCCCTTCGCCGTTGTAGAGTGCGGTCCTAGCTCTGTAGGTTCCTTGTGTAGCCTGGTTGTAGCCAGTTGGCAAGTTTCCCCAGCTAGCCGGAGTCTGTTTTGGTGACTCGGTTGGGCCTCTTAGGGAAATGCTTGCGTTTTGGCTTCGAGAGGTGTTAGCCCGAGTGTTCGATCGTCGGATGTTGTTTTCGACCTCACCGTTGTTTTTCGTGGCTTGGTTGTTTATCTACGGTGCGAGTTTTGGTCGAAATCCGAGATCGTTTGCCTTCGCGTCGTTTCGGCGTTGTTTTGTTAGCTGCTTGTTTGTAATGTTTGCTGTGCTGTGTGTGGCCGTTGTGGCTGAGCTTGTAGGCAGGTGCCTTGTCTCTTGTTGGCTAAGTTAGCAGGTTTCTTTTCTGTGTAAGTTTGGGGGACACGGCCTGGGTCACGCCCGTGACCGAGGGCGTGTCGTGCTCGGGTAGAGCTCCCGTTTCTCCGGTCGACGAATTTTTGGTCGACAGGGTTTTTGTAGGAACACGGCCGTGACACGGGCGTGTCACGGGCGTGTCCCCCTTCGATTCGTCGAGCTGCGCTCGATGGTCGTCAGGCGGTGTTTAGTGAGAACACGGCCCTGTCACGGGCGTGTCGTGTCGAACACGGGCGTGACCTTGGGGCATGTCTCTCTGTTCGACGATCGGCGCTCCACGATCGTCGGGCGGTGTTCGAGTTGGCACACGGCCTGTGACACGGGCGTGTCACAGGGCGTGTCCCTTGCTTCGTCGAGCGGAGATCGACTTTCGTCGAGTGGGTAGGTGCGTGAGTACACGCCCCGTGACACGGGCATGTCGGGCCGTGTCACGGGCGTGTCTGGGGGGCGTGTCCCGTGTTTTCGTCAAATAGAGATCGACGTTCGTCGAGTGTGTGAGTACACGCCCCGTGACACGGGCGTGTCGGGCCGTGTCACGGGCGTGTCTTGGGCGTGTTCCGTACTTTTTTCCTGAAATCATCTTTTGTTGCCGTGAACTGTTTTTCCTCCTCATTTTTCATCTTTCCCGAGTCTGGAAAGCTTCCAGCGGAAGGGTTTTGAGAGGAGGCGCTGGTTGTTTTGGCCGGCGATTTCGGGAAAGTTAGAGCCCGTTTTTCTCGTGTGATAGCGGATTCGGCTTGCTCTCGGCTAGATCTTCCCTTCCATGTAAGTTTTTCTTGATTTAGGGTTCGATTCCAGGAATTTCTAGTTAACTGATTTCTTTCTTCCCTCAAGTTTCAGCTTTGGTTTTCTAGGTGGCCGATCTTGCCGCCGGAGCCAAGTCGTGGTGCGGCTGTTGTTTGTTTTTCCGGAGAGGTAGAGGCAAGTGGCCCCTTGCCCTTGCCAAATTTATTTCTAACCCTTGATCTTTTTATTTCTTCTGTAAAGCTCTGTTCTCTTTGTCCTTTTTCCTCCCTAGGGCAGCAGGTTGAGTTATTTCATCAAGCTTCTAATCAAGTGCTGACTCTTTATTTCTTTTTTTTGGAATTTTAAAACAATGTTCTCTTTTGTCGGATGTTTAGTGTCCAGTGGGTAGATAGAGTTAGGGTGAGGTTTTTGTTAGTTGCAGTTTAGGGTTAGTTGCGGTAGCTCCGAGTAGTTAGGACGGAATGGTGGGTTGAGATTAAATCTCCAACTCTCTGTTTTCGCGCATGAGAGGGCTTAGGCTACGTTTTTAGCAAGACTTACGTTTTACCCTAAGTGGAAAGCGCTGACAGCGTCGAGTGAGCCGAGCTCACTCAACGCCGTCACCCAGCATAGGACTTGCGGCTAGTATTTTTAGGCGTCAGGTGAGTGGAGTTTACTCAACGCTGCGTCGAGAGGGCTCGACATTTCTGTCTTGAGTTCATGTGTACCTTAGGATTGTTAGTGTGACTTTTCCCTTCCTTTAGGGGGTGGTATTGGGTGTTCAGCAAATTTTTGCTTGCCGACTCTTGGGTTGTGGCAGGTGGTGCAATGTTTAGTGGCCTCTAAGAGGGGCGGCTGTTGATGTGGAGAGCTGTGGCCACGACCTGTTTTCCCTGGTATGGGTTGGTGTGGGACCCTAAAGCTGCCATTGGCGACCCCTTAGCCCTTTTTGGACCTGATTCTGGTTATGAATTCAGATCCATGTTTTTGACCTCTGCCACTTACCCACGTATTAGGAATGTTAGACTCCTTCGTTGAGCTTGTTGCTTTTATTGCTCGCACTTGGTGTGCTTTGCTGTGCTGTAGACAGTGCTCTTTTCTTACTGTCGTGCTCTTTCTTTTGCTTATAGCAGGTTGTTGTCGGGTTGGTAAACCCTCCTTTTTGCTCTTAACTCTAATGCTTTATTTACTCTTTTGATTATTTCCTTGCTGAGGTGTTCTTTTCTTGAATGCCTCAGGTCCAGGTTGTAGCCGGTTCTGCGGCTAGTTCTTTTGGAGGGGCTGGTTTGTGGCCTCTTGGGTAGCTGAGACAGCTGATCCCGATTTTGTGAGGTAGTTCTTTACTTTTCTGTATAGACATACATACTCACCAGTGGGTTCGTGTCCGGTTGTTGGCGCCCACTGGTGGCTTCTTGCGATGCTGGGTATGAACTAAAACTGCTGTTTCTGCCTTTTAGTGGTTGTTTACTTGCTTCTGGGAAAGGATTTTTGCTAGGTTGCATGTTAGATATTTTAAACCCTAAGAACATTATTATATGTATATCATGCATAGCATAATTACAAAACAAAGTCACTATATTTCCTTAGCGTAAAAAGATTTCCTTTTTATATCTATTATACTCACTTTAGAGTCGTGCATGCCATGAGTTGTCCCTCGGGGACACTTATGCTCACTAGGGTGTCAACTTAATTGAACCAAACTATTTTCTGCTGCGTATACTTATACTTTTAATTGTGGACTAGCTGATCCACCATGCCGAGGGATACGGCCAATCAACATAACTGCTTTTCTTTCATAATTAATCAACGATTTTCCTTAAAACTAAGATCTGGAGTTTTGCCTGAGCGCGTGCAGTTATCCCCTGCACGGCGTGGCATCACGGCACGTGTTTTCTCTTGCTCTGATACGATTTTATCGTTGAGAAAATACGGGTTGTGACAATGATCATCTTAAACAAGAGTTCAAAAATTTACTATATGCAGACCATAGTGGTCTCACTCACATTCTTAGGTCTTCTTGGTCTTCTAGGGCTTCCTAGGGTTTTGTCATGACCTAGTCATGGCCAAAACCACTCTTGGGGGTCTAGTTGGAAATGGGATGTTACAAATCCCAATAAACAAAACAAAGATTTCGTCCCCGAAATCAAGGTTAAGCCTACGGGAATTTTTTATCGAAGAAAAGGAAACTTGTAACATCCCATAAGAAGCTGAAAGTATACTTTACCCGGAGAGATCTGGTTACCTCTATTGCATCAAGTCCTGAGGCTCCCAAGTATGCTCCTCTTGCCCATGATTCCTCTACAGGACCTTGGCCGACGGGACTTTCTTGCACCGTGAGACCCGCACCGATGTATCATCTATCCTGATTTGACACGATCATCTTGAGCACACCGTGAGAACGGATAACTACTCACAAATTTCATGAAACACCTACGGAAGTTTTATTCCGGGTCGGGGTGACCCCATCCATCTCATCCAGTCTATCATTGGTGTTCCAATTATACTTATGCACGGAGTGGGGATGAAGAATCCTATGTGTGAAAACCACTAATTATATCCTCGAACTTCCACTCTAACTCGGGCAGAGACTGTAATAGTTTCCACAAAAATTCCTGTACTTAACCTTCATCGGCCGACAGACCTCACCGTGCGTCACCAAATCCATGAAGCCCTTCTTCACTCTACGGAGAATCACGTTCCGAGATACACCAAACTTCTGGTGATAAAATTTCTCGTTTGTATGGGTAGACAATGGCTCTATAAATTCTCCACTTCACAATTAGATTCTTATCCTTATGAAAACGCCAGAGTATCAACAAATATGGTTTACTCCATTCCACTATATTCACGACGCAAAGTTTTCTAGATGAGGTCTATGGGAAACCAAAGTCAATAACTACTTTGCTCAATAAACAAAAGATAAACCCCCAATAAACAAAAGATAAGCCCCCAATAAACAAAAGATAAGCCCCTACCTACCTTGGGCTAAGTATCTTTGATATTACCATGTTATATCTGTCCTAGCTGGGTACACACTCCCTAGGGCGTCAATCTTCGACTTGGGGTTCCAACCTGCAACCTGTTGATATACTCCATACTTTAAACCCTCTGAGTCACATTTACGACAACCTTATCTGGGTCAAAATGTTCTCAATCCCCACTAGGTCTCTTCTGAACTTGAATTCCTATCCGACCCTCGGTGTTTGTCGTGGTGGTTGTCTCCAGGTAATCTTGTTATTTGTACGAGGGCTGAGATAATGTGTCTGCTAATAAATTATTGGCCTCAATTCTCCATAAGGCAGACCTACCGGTTTGAGTAATTCTTTATTGTGTCCATAGGGACACCTGAGTTTATGTCTTAGGTAGTCATTCTCGTGTTAAACCCCTCCATTATTCTCTTTGGGTCTATCCTTACATTAACCAAGTTCATACCTGAGGTCTATTTCAGTCTAGGGCATACTATAAGTTATCGTGATTAGTCATGTCTCCTAGTGGGTTGAGTCTAACTCATTGACTAAAGAATTATAAGATGAGATCTTCGTAGACTAAAGTGCTCCATGCTGGAGGCAGGGTTTGCCGCAGGCTACAAAGAAGAATTCCAATTGTTATCTAGCGCACAAATGGAATGAATGGAAGAGATAAAGTGGACTTTTACATGTGATTTCCCCCATATGTGCACACCACTGCTTTCGCTGCTTAGTTTGTCCCCAAACTAAACTCGCGCGGGGGTGACCCAGGGGTTGTGGACTGCTACTTTTCGATCGAGGTTTTCCTCTGATACCACTTGTAAGACTCTCTTTTTTTCTTTTTAAAACATCGGGGTCTTAGACCCAGGACTGCCGCTTTGCGATGACACCTTCGCACCCGGGAAGGTCATCACTACAAAACGCCGATCCTGCCGGCCAAATCGATCGCAACTGTAGCAAAATAGTAAAGCAAGTCCATAGAAATCACATATATATGTAAATAATCTCCACGAAGGGAGTGTCCACAGATACAACAAAAATATAAGATCATGGGCTCATGCCCAGTACATCATGTCCTCACTACAAATCTCTCAACACGGAAGAAAAAACTATAACTAATAATGATCAAGACTCACAGTCACTGCCATCTGAACTCCGGAACTAGACTGCCCGATCTCCAAGCGTGCCGACCTCCGGGGCTGCTCCTCCATGCTGGGCTCCGTGGTCACCTAAAATGATGTGGTTCAAAAACCGTCAGTCTAAAAGACTAAGTCCTATCATCCCCCACCCCTTCCCCCATGGACCCTAGGAACCGAGCGGAGAGGAAGAAAGGGGAGGACTTGAAGGTGGAGAATAATCAAAGACAGATGACAGCGGACCTATACTAGGAATTCTATAATAGATATTGACAATAAGATGAAATATGAAAAGTAACCTTCACTTATGTGAGAACACATAAGCCAAGGGGTCTTCTGCAAGGCTTCCATCATATAAAAAGTCTCATACCAATTTATACGTTGGGGTGTCGGTTATCAAACAGTAGTACATATATAACAAAATTGACCTTAATTTATAAACTTGCCCACACAAGCTTATCGACCAAGGGGTCATTTTGCAAGTCCTAATGTATAAGCGTCCCATTCTACTTATACCTTAGGTATCAAGGTTAAATGAATCGATTATGCTATGTCATGCAAGTGGGTATGATGGAACATGCAAGTGAAACACGCACACCCGACTCTGTGCACACAGAACTTTAGTTCCCCCTTTCTGGAGTTGTAACCTCCCAGGATACCTCCGTAGTGGCAGATGGAAGCGGTGGGTTGGCCCTCGCCCACCTCTAAACCAGTAAAGCACTACCGGTCAGACCTATCGTACGCCTCAACGCTTGGTGCACGAAGCAGACTCCTGCGTACTCTTGTCGGCTGGCACACCGGACTTCTGTTGGCGAAGTGCTAACCACACTTGCCGAGTCAGCGTATTGGCGTCGGTGCATCGACCCTCCAATACCGAAGACCCACCACCTTAATTTTCTTTCCTTTCATGCACATGCAAATTTATCGTATTCAGCACCGAGCCAAAGCTGCCTGGATCATCCCGTCTGTCACAAACATCAACCTAGCCAAAGCTCGCCGGGCCATCCTGCCCCTCACAAATATCAACCGAGTCAAACCAACTTCCCGATGCACTGGGGTGCGTGAAAGTGAACCCCTAATTATTCTAGTTGCTCTTTAAGATTTATCACTCCTACCGTTTACGTTAGCCCAGGACTGCCCAAGGTATATCCCGTGAAGGGCTCTCGAAGGCACTAGGAACTACGATGAGATTACTCCCAAAGCTCCCTTTCGCAAGGCACTTACTATTATTGATTGCTACCCGATTTCCTGACCCGTAATTAATTTTACTGAACCTAGCCCTAGTACATTAAACACTTCCTCCCTACGGGGAAGACGATCTTTCGTCGATCCCGGGCACTGCCTAACTCTAGTCAATCCATCCATCTACTCATCCTACTACCGATAATGAACTTATTTTTATCCATCCAAAGCAGCATACCACTAATCCCAAGACATGCATCAAATTATACTCCAACATAATTTCTACAGTTTTTACTATTTGCAGACCACTTAAGCTATATGACTCGTAAAATGGGAAATACACCAAATAATCATCCAGTACCCATATGATAATTATTAGAGGGCTATAATGACATTTTTAGCATAAATCCAGAAATTCATAATTTTCCTAATTTGTCTGATAATTTATTTATTTATTCTAGTAGCCAAAAAGCTCAAGTTTGGACATGAAGTACCAATTGTAGACAAGATAATATTCCAATAAATTTATGTTAATTACAAAATGAATAGTCAACTCTGAATCCTAAGTCTTCTAATTTTTCGGCAAGGTTTAAGCCCTTAATTTTATTTTCAAATATATCACATAATAAATCATTTTTAGAGGTATGTACGGCAATAATACTTCCAAAACTTCAGATAAAATCCAAATATAATTATAAGGATATATAAATTCTTTAGATCAAGTTTCACAATTTATCATTGAATAATAAAGTCTATACTTGATTTTCTCATGAAATTCCAAGTTAATGGGTTAATGAACAAAGTATGACAATTATCCATCTAAAAATTCCAACTAAATTCTCATATGAGCATAATAAATTAGGAACACTACTTATCAAGTTTCATAATTTTTCATGAAGTATTAAACTCTGTAAGAATTATTTAGCATGTTCCCAAAGTTATGAACTTGTGGAGTAGATGCCCTAATTATGTATCCAAAAATTTTATTAAAATTCATATATGATCAAAATGGTCTAAAACTACCTCTGCCAAATTTCCATGACTTTTCAATGGGCAGTGGGATCATAATAGTAAAATTATTAATTATGGCAATCCAATGGGTTACAAATGAAGTGCTAAACATATTGATCAAAAATTCATAACAAACTTTGCAGAGATGATTAACACTATGAAAATACTTTTGCCAAAATTTCATCATGAATCAAGGTCATATGATCCAGTAATTAATTCCTAGGGTGTAAAGACCTAAATATTTATTTAGTTGTTTAAGTGGGGTGTATGTGTCCAACTACTGCCCAATCCCTTCCTAGGGCATTTCAACCTCCTAGGATTACATGGACTAAACCCCAAGTCCATTCATGAACATATCACCCTATGTCCTTCACAAGCCCCCAAAGTTCAATATTAGGGTTTGAACTTAAGTCCTAGGGAAAACCCACGCCAATCCACCCCATAATCCATGTGGGGGTGCTTACTGTCATAACAAGCCAGTGGCCCAAATTTCAGCCTCTGTTGAGGTGATTTGGCCACTTAAACCCACAAGGGGCATTTTGACCTACTTACCCCCTTTTAGCCAAATCTAGTGTTTACTAAATCCCCAACCAAATCACCAAATGTGATGAAAGTTTATACAGAGTCCAAGAATGACCACAAGAACCTCTCACCAAAATTTAGAAGAATTTGAAGGTCATTAGACCCAATAAATAATTCCTGCATGGATTATTAAATTTCTACGAAAACTTTAGGAAAATATTTTCTAAAAATTCCCAATTTTGGATATGACCAAGCTATAGGTAATAATGATCCCGTCCAAACATTTCAGGTCATTTGGATGGATGGATTGTTGGGGGGCACTCAAAATGGTCTCTAGTCTAGCCTAGGTATAGTGCTCACCCAAATCAGTGTTGTAGTCAAACCACTTATCTAAATTGATTGAAACCAATTTTAAATTAACGTAGACTAATAGAGCTACAATGTTTATGTTTACAACGTTTTTGAAATGGCACCTAAGTAGTTTTAATATTTTTTATAAAACTGACCAATAAATAGGATAGAAATTTAAAATAATAGGATTTAATAAAATCAGATCCAGCACGGATCTTAAAGCAAAATCGTGGGGCTCCTTGTCATCTTCTTCCTCCAGCCAAGGGTTGGGATCAGCCCAACCTGGAGCTTATTCCAAGCCCATTTCCCGGCCACCCGACCACCTCCCTGCCGGCCACCACCACCACCACCTTCGTTGAGGTGGGGGCTATCGCCGGGCGGCGGCACGGACGCCGGAGGGGTGGTTTCCGGCGAACCCGACCCTTTTTTTTGGAAAACCAGGAAATTCAAAAATCTCCTCACTCCAATCGCGCTCAATTGAGCCCGATTCTTGGCCCTATTGATTCCTATGATCTAACCATAGAAGAAGAGGAAAGGGAGGACCTTGTTGGGTTGTTATAGCCTTGTCGATCGTCGGATTGTCATGGTGGCGGTGGTGGTGGTCGGATTTCTGCAACAACACTATGAAACTCCTTGGCTCCTTCAGGTAAAGGGTGGGAATGACTCCTTGGAGTCCAGTGAAGGTTTTAAGAAGAAGAAATGAGGAGTTAGGTGGTTGTAGGGGGCTTTGCCATTATTGGCCTTTAGTCAACCATGGCGGCCATGGTAGGTGGGGGAAGAAGCCTGGCTCCAGCCAGTAAAGGAGTAGCTGGTTGAACTCCCCTTGTCCTGGTGAGTTGAATGGGGGGGGGGGGTTGGGGAAGGTTGGGGAAGGGGAAGGAATGAGCCCAAAGTCTCCTCCATTACTTCTCTTCTCTTTCTCTCTCTTTCCTTGAAGTTTCTCTCTCTCTCCTACTCACCAAGTTGAACTTTGGCTCCTTCCTAACCCAATGGCAGCCCACATGTTTATTTCATCCACTAAAACATGGTTAGCCCAAGTGAGTTGGGCTTGAGCTTGAGTTAGCCCATTTGGGCTAGCTTGACCCAAACCTAGGCTAGGGTTGACCTAGGTCAATTTGGTCTTTGAGGTTGGCCCTAATGGGTCCTTGGTGACCCATTGGCCTCTCCTAAGGCCTAGGGAGGGTTGTCTTGGCCCTTTGGAGGTCACTTGACCCTTAGGCAGGGCACTTGACCACTTTAGGACTAAAGTTGACTTTGGTCAACTTAGCCTTTTTGGTTGGCCCCAATGGGTCTTTGGTGACCCATTGGCCTCTCACTAGGGTTATGAAGGTATGTGTGGGGTCAACTTGGGTAAGGGAACTTCAATTGGCCCTTGTGCAGGTTAGTTTGACCCATTTACGGTAGGTTGACCCATTTAGGGTTAGAGTTGACTTTGGTCAACTTAGCCTCTTGGGTAGACCCCAATGGGTCCTAGGTGACCCATTGACCTCATTCTAGGGTTAGGTGGGCTTGGGTGGGGTCCACTTGGCTTGGGGATGGTCAATTGACCCTAAGTAGGTTAGTTTGACCCATTTAGGGTTAGGGTTGACTTGGGTCAACTTAACCCCTTTGACAACCCTCCATGGGTCCTTAGTGCTCTAATGGAACTTACAATGGGTTGATGAGACCAAGGTGGGGTCTTGGAGTCTTGGTGAAGCCCCATGATCATCTTAAACAAGAATTCAAAAATTTACTATATGCAGACCATAGTGGTCTCACTCACATTCTTAGGTCTTCTTGGTCTTCTTGGGCTTCCTAGGGTTTTGTCATGACCTAGTCATGGCCAAAACCACTCTTGGGGGTCTAGTTGGAAATGAGATGTTACACTCTCGCTCCCATGTTACCTCTTCACGGCTGCAATTGTCCCACCGGACTTTGATCATCCCGATCGTCTTGTTCTGCAACTGATTATCGGCACGATCTTCGATATGAATGGGCCGAACCTTTGGTGTTAGCCCATACTCCACTGGCACACGATCATTCCCGATCACTTGAGCTGGATCTTTGACGGCTTTCCGAAGCACAGAGATGTGAAACACATCATGTAATCCACCCAAGTCTGCCGAAAGAGCTAGCCGATATGCTGCTTCCCCAACTTGCTCGACCACTTCAAATGGACCCAGGTATCTTGGACTCAACTTTTTCAGACGTTGAATCCTAGATACGCCTTTGAAGGGTTTGATCTTCAAGTATACCCAATCGCCTACCGCAAACTCCACGTTCAGGTGCTTGGCGTTGTAGTACTTTGCTTGTCGATCCTGGGCTATTAGTAGCCTCTCTCGTATAGTGCGTATCATCGAGTTCGCTTCATCGACTTCGTTAAGGCTTATAAACTTTGGATTCGCCTGCTTCTGTTCAAGCCAATGGAGTACGGAACTTCCCACCATACAGAGCATCATATGGTGCCATACCGATGCTCGCTTAATAGCTGTTATTGTAGGCAAACTGCACCATATAGAAGTTGAAAGAACATCTTTGTGCTCCCAGGGTAAATTGAGTACTTCGTGTAACACCCCCATCTGTCACATGGCATATTACAGAAGGTCCAGCTGGAACCCGACGCCATATACCACAGACAGTCGGAAGGGTTACATAAGAATATTCAAACTATCCAATTAAGACTACTCGTCCTACACAGAGCATTCTAGTGTAAGCTTTTAAAAGTTGAAAGAACCCAAAACTTAAATCCAATACTCATGAATGTTAACAGCCACTACAATAGAAATGAACCATAAATACTGATGGAGACGATGACGCTCAACATGATGATGATGGTACCGGCACGCTTACGGACGATGGTGCTTCTCCAATCAAAGACGCGCGTCGCCGCAACAACCATTTTGATAAACGCCATCGCCGTTACAACCTCCGCCCGCGGCGCCATAATAATTAATTAATACATATAATTATTCTATTATAAGTATTAATTAAATATTATCATGTTTTCTTTTATTCAATATTTGTTTGTTTGGACAATAATTATTATTTTTGCTTTGTGGGCTGCATATAACCATTATTGTTTGTAAGCCTATAAATAGGCCATGTGGTAGTAGGATTTGAGGATTGATAATTGATGATAAAATTTGAAATTTCCCTTGATTTGGAATCTCCTCCTCCCTCTCTCTTTCCTTCTCCTCTCTATTACCGAAATAGGCTCTCCCCTCCCTTAGGTTCGGCCAACCTTGGAAACGCCGCCCCTCCCCCTCTTCTCCTCCCTCTTGGCCGCCGGCCACCCCCACTCCTCCACTGAGATAAAACGACCCTCTTTCACCCTTGCCCCCTCTAAATTCGGCCACCAAAAGATTCACCACCTTTTCTCTCCCTCCCTCAAGTGGTCGGCCAAAGCAAGAAGACTAGGCCTTGTGGAACTCCAACCCGGCGTGACGCAAGGAAGGCGGACAAGTTTCTCTCCATCCGCCGTGATTCCGGTGGAACCGTTGAAGGGCGATCAACTTTTGGCATAGATCAACTCTAGATCTAACTCCGAGCGGGGTAACGAAATTTCTACAAACCTTGAGATTTATTTTCCCTCTAGATAATTTTTGTGGTGGAAAACGTTGGCGTGCAATTTTGATAGCATTGGAATCGTCGTGGTTTTCTTGAACGAATTTTGCGTTTAACCTGATTTGTTTAAATTCGAGAAGGCTTGGCGGGCCTCGTTTCTTTTTGTTGGGAGAGATCTACCATTTCTTGCGAATCGTATTTTTTGGTAGATCCCTTTGGTACAACTCCGCTCGTTCGGACGCAATAGTCGTCCCTTTAGCTTGATCGAACCTCGGTCTATAGTCGTTGTTCGGTCTCTAACGGATTGGCTACCCGTACGTTAGCATTGGATCGCTAAATATTGCAAACGTGTGGGCTGGAATAATCTTCTGTGCGAATCGCAAATTAGTGGGAACGTCGAGAGGGAACCACAATTTTGCTAATATTCGTGTCGCGCGTACAACGCTACATCAATTTGGTATCAGAGGGAGGTTCACATCAATTTCTTAATTGACACCCTCCCCCTTTTATTTGCACATCGGCACGTATGTTTCTAGTTCGTTTATTTGAAAATTTAACAAGAAAAAATATATTTGTGGTCTGCCAATAGCGGTATAAATTTCTTATTTTTCAGTCAATTTTTTTAAAAAAAAATTTTTAATCAACCTCATAATTTTTTGAGCAAGAAAATACAAAAAATAATATTCATTGCCTTAGTGGTCTAGCGGGAACAATTCCATCTATTATAATTATATAGGATCAGAGTCATTATTCCATTGCGCATGTGCACCAGATTCGAGTAGAAAATTTTCTGTCCCGTCACCACTAAAATGGCCCATGATGTTAACGTTTCCCGATTCAAATCTTCTGGATCCATGTCGAATGTTAGGAAACATGTTCATTCACCTATAATGGATGAGAGTAAGGACTTGTTTAGGCAACTAAAGGCTAACCAAGCGGCACCACCACCCCCTAGTCAACTCCACTATCATCTGAACTGTCGCCCTGAGCGAGAAGTTAATGTTTTTAGGTCATCTAGGGATGTTGCACCCACCTACGATGGATTGGGAGGTCCTCAGATCTTCCTTAATTGGGTTGTTGGGATGGAACATTATTTCGAGTGTCTTTGTCTATGGGACCTCCACAAGGTCCCAGTGGCGAGCAAGCAGTTAGTGGGTCGAGCCCAGACTTTTTGGTTCAACGAGGAAAGACGTATTGGGTCTTCTATAGGCTGGCCGATCATGAAGAGCCTCCTCACCGATCAGTATGCTCCTGCAGGGATGTTTGATGAAGTGGCAACGTTACGCCAGGGCACTAAACCCATATCTGATGATTGGAGTGACATAGTCCCTCAGTATAGACCCTTTCCCCAGGTTCGTAGAGCTACCCATAACATACATGCACCCACCTATGAAGGAAAGGAAAAGGTGAGGTCCCCTATCCCTAGTTCTGTACAAGTGACTGCTAGGACTTCCATGAGCCCGCATGGTGAGAGTAGTCCTATCTGTAGGAGCAGACAAATGATTACGACATGTGAGTTTAGTGGCGTATCTGATCTTGGCTCTATTGTGCGTCCTATTCCGAATACGCCAGTAGTTCTTTTTGAGTCTCCTCCTGAGCTGCCTGATCTAGTCGTTGACTCTCCTGATGAGTCTGCGGTAGTGTCTAAGACTGAGCCCGCCACTGTGGGTGAGACCGACTTAATTGATGAGCTTAGTGATGACGAGGAGTTTGGTTACCCTAGTGACCTGGACGAGGATTTATCCTCTGAGGAATCGTCTCCTCTTCCTTTCGGCGATGTTTCTGAGGCGTCTCCCTTGACAGTTATGGAGTCTTCTGATGACCCTGAGTCAGAAGACATTCCGGCTGAGTCACCCTATGTTGAGAGCTTACCTATTACTGATTTAGGTGATGACCTGCTAGAACACGAGCTAGTTCCTTCTAGCCCGGAACATATTGAGGTGCCCATTTCTTTAGCTTCCCCGGTAGGTCAATCCAGTCGGATCAGTGCGAGTGAGGATCACAATATTATAATGATTGATCCCGGTTTGGTCGATGGTTCAACGGTGTTGGAAGAGTCACCTTGGGATGGATGTTTATCTTGGGATAATCTTAGTGGTGCACATCCGCGAGATAGTTCATTGATATTATCATCGTTGCTTGAGGGTCATAGTAATTTAGATTCTTCCCGGGATTCGATTTTCCCAACCCTCCATCATGATTTAGACAATGTACCTACTTCGTGGGAAGATTTGGTTAGCGAAGGATGTGACGTTTTGGAAGATTTATCCTGTGTGAGAAGGCTATTTGTGGATGACGGTAGCACTGAGGACCCGATAAACATTTCTTTGATGTTAGCTCCTTCGCCAGAAGCCCAAAATGGATTAGGAATTTTGTCGAGTACAATCTTTCCTACTTTTGAGACCAATACTGATTTTGATTTGGACGAATTATCTAGTGGGTTGGAAGACATGTCGGCTGATTTGGTAGAGTCACCCCGTGATGAATGTTTATCTGATAGTGAGTTAGATGATGACGATCCGGCTGAGTTTTCGGTAAGGACGAATCTACTGTTTGATTTTTCCTTTGATTTTGATGGCTTGCACCCGGAGGATTTTTCTTGGACGTTAAATCCATGTTTTGACGGTGAGTATGATTTAGTTCCTCCTCCGGAATCGCCCATGTCGACTCCTCCTCCGGTTCACTTGACTCGATTAGATGACTTGTTAGGGAACGAGCTTGTCATTTCTAGCCCGAGATATTTGGAGATGTTTATTTATCCAGCTTCCCCATTAGACTTACCCAGACGGATGTGTGTGAGCGATTTGTTAGTTGTCGCGTTCGGTCTTTCCACTACTTTTCATAGATCTGACTATATTGTTCCTAGGATGGACCGTTCATCTGACCGCTTGGCGTTGGGTAAGGCTTCTTTTTGGACTGCTAGTGATTCCATGGCGATGGTACGTTTTGATGTGGTGTCCCCCAGACACAATTATTTGTCAAGCCCGGTCGCTTGCATTTATCCTCCGCCTTTTGATGATCCATGCATGCACACATTAGTGAACGTAGTTGTGTATGTTGAGTTGTGTCTCCCACACTACCTTTCAACTCCGGGAACATCCAACTCTATAGTTGGTGATGAGCGTTTTCCGCAGGCATTTCTTTGTGAAATTTTTAAATCAAAATTTAAATCTAAATTTAAAACTATGGCGTTGGACTCCACGGAAATCGTTAATGAATTTAAAGCACCCGTGCCACCAGACTTAGTCCCATTATTTTCTACTGTTAACTCAAGTCATGTTGCACATGGGTTCACCCCACACGGTTCATGGGACCTAAACCTTCACCATGCTCAGCTAGCTTATAACAAATCGAAAAATAGGTCCACGGGTCTTTCACCAAATGAAATCGTGCACGGATATAAAGCGCTAGTGCCTCTTGACTTGATTACATTACTCCCATCCTACAAGTCAAGCCAATTTGCACAAGAGTTTGCCTCGCATGTCCACCATTTGCATAAGCACATTAGAGACACGCTAGCCACACAATATGTGACTTATCAATCTAATGCTAACGTACAAAAAAGGGTGTCTCCTTTTAAAATTGGCGATTTAGTTATGGTGCATCTCATTCCCGAACGGTTGCCTTCGGGAACCATAAAAAAGTTAGCGAATCGGCGAGCTTGTCCATTTCGAATCTTAAAGAAGTTAGGAGAAAACACATTTTTATTAGAGTTACCCACTGATTGGGGAATTTCCTCTATTTTCAATGTTTCGGATTTAACGCCTTATGTTTCTCCACCACTTGAATTGTCTGCCTGTCCGCTTGGGTCCACTGAAATTTCTAATGGGTTTGGGGGTAATCTTGTTCCTGGATCGCTCTCTACACCGGTCTCCACTGGAGGTACGTTGGATGTTGATGCAGAAAATTTTTCTCCTTCTTTGATTAACGTTTTTCCAAGGTTCCCCAAGACCACCTTTTTGCCTGACAGGATTCTTCGAGATGAAGTGCTCTCCTCTCCAAGTGGTGACATTCGCCGCTACTTGATTCGTTGGCGTGACCGTTCATCTTTTGATGATTCATGGCTCCCAAAAGCGGACGTGGCCTTTTTGGATGATGCTCTTCTACGACAGTACCTTCAAGACAACTCATCGGTGATGAGTACTTTCGAGCGGGGGAGGATTGATGGAGACGATGACCCTCAACATGATTATGATGGTACCGGCACGCTTACGGACGATGGTGCTTCTCCAATCAAAGACGCGCGTCGCCGCAACAACCATTTTGATAAACGCCATCGCCGTTACAACCTCCGCCCGCGGCGCCATAATAATTAATTAATACATATAATTATTCTATTATAAGTATTAATTAAATATTATCATGTTTTCTTTTATTCAATATTTGTTTGTTTGGACAATAATTATTATTTTTTCTTTGTGGGCTGCATATAACCATTATTGTTTGTAAGCCTATAAATAGGCCATGTGGTAGTAGGATTTGAGGATTGATAATTGATGATAAAATTTGAAATTTGAAATTTCCCTTGATTTGGAATCTCCTCCTCCCTCTCTCTTTCCTTCTCCTCTCTATTACCGAAATAGGCTCTCCCCTCCCTTAGGTTCGGCCAACCTTGGAAACGCCGCCCCTCCCCCTCTTCTCCTCCCTCTTGGCCGCCGGCCACCCCCACTCCTCCACCGAGATAAAACGACCCTCTTTCACCCTTGCCCCCTCTAAATTCGGCCACCAAAAGATTCACCACCTTTTCTCTCCCTCCCTCAAGTGGTCGGCCAAAGCAAGAAGACTAGGCCTTGTGGAACTCCAACCCGGCGTGACGCAAGGAAGGCGGACAAGTTTCTCTCCATCCGCCGTGATTCCGGTGGAACCGTTGAAGGGCGATCAACTTTTGGCATAGATCAACTCTAGATCTAACTCCGAGCGGGGTAACGAAATTTCTACAAACCTTGAGATTTATTTTCCCTCTAGATAATTTTTGTGGTGGAAAACGTTGGCGTGCAATTTTGATAGCATTGGAATCGTCGTGGTTTTCTTGAACGAATTTTGCGTTTAACCTGATTTGTTTAAATTCGAGAAGGCTTGGCGGGCCTCGTTTCTTTTTGTTGGGAGAGATCTACCATTTCTTGCGAATCGTATTTTTTTGGTAGATCCCTTTGGTACAACTCCGCTCGTTCGGACGCAATAGTCGTCCCTTTAGCTTGATCGAACCTCGGCCTATAGCCGTTGTTCGGTGTCTAACGGATTGGCTACCCGTACGTTAGCATTGGATCGCTAAATATTGCAAACGTGTGGGCTGGAATAATCTTCTGTGTGAAACGCAAATTAGTGGGAACGTCGAGAGGGAACCACAATTTTGCTAATATTCGTGTCGCGCGTATAACGCTACATCAAATACACTGAAAAGTAACTGGCCTTATGGCCTTACAGGAGTTCACTAAATAATATAATGTCTTACATACATCGGCTCGCAGGCTGGCCACACATGATAAAATAAAAACAACTATTCGCTTTGGCCTTCTAGGGCCAGCACACCAACATGGGCTCCAGCCCTCTATTTGGTACTCGGCTCCGCAGCACCTGCAAGCACATTCCACCGCACGGTGGCAAACAAAGCAACGGTCAGCCAAAAGCCGACCAAATTATAACGACCCCGCCCCTTAATCGGGATGACGGTGCTCTTTCCCTGCATAACATTAGCCCATTAAAACAATAAAGCGTAATTATACTACGCCACAGGTGTAGGCTCGCACGGACAAACACCCCGTGCACTCAGGGCACATTAACGGTTAATCCTGACCAATCAGCGTCTTCACCACCATCCCTGGGATGACAACCACGTGAGCATTTTAGCCTTTCTCACCACTGTCTAAGGCTCCCTACTATACCAACGGCAAGTCCCCTTTTCGGGTGTCTCGCACCGAACCACATAGCCTAGGTCCAATTCCACTTCCCGTTGCTCACACCGCATAGTCACTTTAAGACGCACACACGAGCCAAGCTTCTCTCGGATCCCAAAACTTTTCCAAACAATCACATAACCCAGTTATGTTCAAGGCCGATTCCCTGACCGCCAAGTTAGCAGAACAACGATTCCGCTCAGTTTTTCGGGTGCGCCTTGGAGCTAACCTCCAAGCATCCCTGCTGCAATCTACAACGTAGAAACCCGAAAAACCCAAAGCACGGAGTCTTCTCCAGGAAAACATAACAAATGCAACATCACTGATCCAGACAAACATGTCCGGGTAGGCTTCACACACAATGCATATGCCCGTACTTCGATTCCGGACTATATATGCAACACAAGTGGGACTACTCACATCAAACCCAAGGAACAACACGCACTCACCGCACACTCGCGGAAGCGGGATTCCCTATGCAGAAAGGAAGAGCTTCACATGCTCAAGTAGAGAATCGTTACACTTGTAGTCTGCTTTGATACCATGGAAAGTTATCTGGATAGAAATCTTCGCAGCGAGATTCCCTCTACGGATCCGCTCTTACTTCTCTAATCAGAGCTCGAATGCTCCGTCGGCACTCGCCAGCCTCCTCCTCTTTCCTCTCTTCTCTCCCGAACTAGACAGAGAACCAGTGACCAGAAATGAAGGTTTCGAAACCATACACTCGGGTATATCTCCAGCGGGTGAACCACCAGCCGTCAGATCCCATACCAAAAGAATGCACGGCCACGATTCAGGCTTGACCTGGAACGACAGGGCCGAAAACACTGCACGAATCCTGAATCAGAGCAAGACACTTCCGCGATAGCCAACCGCAGATCGTCGAACCAAGATCGTCGGCCGCAGGCAGAAATCGTCGAATGCTGATCCAAAATCGTCGAACGCTCCAGAATCGTCGAACGCTGACAGGAATCATCTAACGCTGACAGAAATAGTCGAATGCTGAACTCTGCTCGACGATCGTCGACCCCAAATTGTCGAGCTCAGGGGCCTGAACTCCGCTCGATGACCGTCGACCCGATCGTCAACCAAAGATCGTCGAACGCCCTCTTCTCAATGATCATCGAACCCAAATCGTCAAGCTCGCTGGCAACATTATGCTCGATGATTGCTGGCAAAATCGCCGAACTCCACGACACGCCCTGGGACACGCCCGTGTCCCAGGTCGTGTACCCCCCTGCCAAAACCCAATTTTGGCTCAAAACGCCTCCCGTCGCTCCTTTGAGTTTCGGGGCATTACAAATCTCCCCCACTTAAGGAATTTCGTCCCGAAATTAAGTAAAGGTACACAAATCTAAAAGTTACCTGAGTGGAATAACTCGGGATATTCTTCCAACATAGCTTGCTCTCGCTCCCATGAAAGCTCCTCACGTCCGCAAAAATCCCAACGGACTTTAACCATTCGGACTTCCTTGTTGCGGAGTCGCTTGACTGCAATATATTCAATACGTACTGGCTTGACCCTTGTCGTTAATTCATAATCAACCGGTACTTGATTGTCTGCAATGATCTGCGAAGGCTCTTGCACCGCCTTACGCAACACCGACACGTGGAACACGTCATGTAGCCCACTTAATTCCGTCGACAGCTTCAATCTATACGCCGCCTCGCCAACACGCTCCAGGATTTCAAATGGTCCAAGGTGTTGGGTACATTGGAAAATGTGTACCAGATTTGAAGAAGCCTCACCTTACTCAATGATATGCATCAAGGTGTATTTGATGTTGTTTTAAGTTTATATGTGCAGGTTAAGTAAATGCAGGAATGCAGAAAAATAACTAAGTCCATGTGTCGACACCAGGAGAAGTTGTGTCGACACTTATGAAGGCTTGTGTTGACACTAGAGAAAAGCTGTGTCAACACTTGGAGTTTATTGTGGCGACACTTGGAAAGGCTGTGTCGACACCTGAAGAAACTAAGTCGACACTAAGAGGCAGTGTCTACACACAAAGAAAGTATTATCGACATCAACTGTGTCGACACCAAGAGGCTGTGTCGACACACAGAGAAGCTTAGTCGACATCAACTGTGTCGACACCAAGAGGCAGTGTCAACACACAGAAAACTTTGTCGACATCAACTGTGTCGACACACAGGACTTGTGTCGAAACACTGCAGAGCTTCAACAAAGTTAAAAAGAAGAAGTGATTGTGTCGACACACAGAATCAGTGTCGACACATTCTACAGAAGCTGTGTCGAGAAGCAGTATCAACAACAAAGAAGATGTGTCGACACCACCAAGGCTTGTGTCGACACTTAGTCCACTTGTGTCAACACTTAGTCTATTTGTGTCGAAACATGATGAAGTTCAGTCTCGACATTTTGCTGAGAGACAGAATTTCAAGAAGTGACTGGATGACTTGACAGCTACCGTTACCAACCGGTCTACTGCAACTGTCAGAGCTGTCAGAAGTTTGTTAGAAACCGGACCAGCCAGTTACCATGGAGAAAGTCTATATAAAGGCATTCTCCTTCAACAGATAATGATGATGAAAGATGATTGAAGAACTGTTAGAGATAACTAACAACACAAAAAGGAAGAAGACCTTCGATAGAATATCTAAGTAGTTGGAGAGAGAGAGCTCCATCTATTAAAGTACAGTTGTTGAACCAGGCTGCTAAGAAGGATTCAGATTGTGATCTGAATATCAAGAAAGAAGCTGATTGAAGATCAACTTCACAGGAGATTCAACCCTAATGAGTTCAGATTTAAGAAGCTTTGAAGAAAGCTAAGAGTGGTTGTTCTCTGCCATCAGTTTCTTCCAAGAACTGATCAAGAAGCCATCCATCCTTCCTCTCTCTATCTGGGTGGTGGTAAAATACTTTGTTAATTCTATTTTCTGTAGGATCTTGATAAGATCTGAGCTGTAAGCCTATGTTATAAAGGCTGAGTGTAGGAGATTGTGATCTCTGAGTGTAGGCCTTGTTGAAGGCTGAGGTAGGGTTGTGAGCCTGCGGTGTAGGAGATAGATATCTCTGAGTATAGGCCTTGTTGAAGGCTGAGGTAGGGCAGATTGCCTGAGCTGTAGGAGTGTGGACTCACTCTGAGTTGTAGGAACCTTGTTGGGTTCTGAGCTGCTGTAAGATCTGAGAATCTGAGGTGTAAGGAAGAAGTTAAGCTGAATCTAACACAATGTTAGATAGACGAAGGGGGAAAGTGGATGTACCCAGACCTTGGGGAACCACTATAAAACCTATGTACAATCTGTGATGCTGTGAATTCTGTGAATTCTTTGCTGTGTTAGCTGTAGAATTATCTGTGTTTGAGTAATTTAAAGAATAGATATTCTGCCTTAAAGTTAAAAAGGAATTAAACCTATTTACCCCCCCCCCCCCTCTAGGTGGTTAGACACTAATTCTTTCAAGTGGTATCAGAGCTAGGTTCCTCAAAGAAGGACTTAACAGTCTGAGTTAGATCCATAAGGCAGATTCAAGATCAAGAAAATGGGTTCAGGAGAAAATCACAAGAAACTAGGTTCTATGAAATTACCCATATGCAGAAAGGAGATATTTGGAATATGGAAAGAAAGGGTCAGGCTGTTTATGGAGGCTTCTGATCCAAGAATCTACATTACAGTAAAGGAAGGTCCTTATATTCCAATGAAGTTGTCAGTTCTAGATGCAAACCAAAGAATTTCCAAGGATTTTTCAGAGATGACTAAGGATGAGATCATCCTAACAACTATGGATAAAAGAGCACAGAATATCATAGTAAGTACCATAGATGATTCAACCTTTCAAAATTTGATTTACTGCAAGACCTCCAAGGAAATGTGGGATACTTTGATAGTCTACATGGAGGGTTCTGAAGAAGTCAGACAAGATAGAAAGTCTATGCTGAACCAGGAATATGAGAGTTTCAGACAAGGAAAGTCTGACAGTATAACTGAGTGTTATAAAAAGTTCTATAGAATAGTAAATGAGTTGATGTCCTATGGAAGAATCTTCAGTACATATGAACTAAATGATAAATTCCTAAGATCCTTGACAAAGGATTGGGACACTAAGATTTGTGCCATTAGGGAAGTGGCCAAACTTGCAGATATCTCTCCTCCAATTTTGTTTGGAAAATTGTTGTCATATGAGATGTAGTTGATGGCTAGGAAAGAGGAAGAGAAAAGTGCAAAAGGGGAGCATAGAGAAAAGTCTGTGGCCTTCAAGGTTGAAGCCACTAGGAAGAATAGGAGGATGTCTCCATCACCTCCTAAGATAGTTGCTGAAATTGCTTCAGATAATTCAGAAAACCAAAGTTTAGACAGCAGTGACTCAGATAAAGACTTTGCTGTCTTCACAAGGCAGTTTCAGAGATTCCTGAAGAAGAAGCAGTGGAAGTCTAAGCCCTCTACATCATAGCCTAAGGATGACTATTATCAAAAGTGGAAGTCATCCAGGAAGGACAGGAGCAGGTCTAAGCCACGCAAATCTACAACATCAAAGATAGTTTGCTGCTACTGTAATAGGCCTGGACATGTTGTGTTTGAGTGTCCAGACAAAAAAAAGAGTCTGTTGATAAAACGAAGATTCAACACCAGAGCAAGAAGGAGAAATCCTTTGTTGCTAAGAAGGAAAAGATCTTGACAGACCAATCATCTTTAGAGTCAGAATCTGAAGCTGAGGCATACATTGGTCTAGATGCAGCAGATGAAGAAGATGAGTTTCTGCAAGTGTTGAACTCTATCTATGAACAAGAAGACCATCAGTGCAATGGACTGATGGCTGTGTCAAAAGAAGTCAAGTGACAGGATCAGCCTGGTCCTAGTAAGGTATAATGTTTTTCTAGAAATTCAGATTGTAGTACTGGGTCAGAGTCAGCAACATCTGCATCAAGTGATGTGGATGGGTCTGAGCCTGAAGGTGATATTCATTAGCTGATAGATGAATATGGAGACTTGTTGTAGGCACTAAAGAGAATCAAAAACCTAGCCAAGAATCAGGCGAAGGAAATTGCAGCTCTTAAGTTGGCTGCATCTGATTCAGAGAAGATGCTGGATCAAAAGATGAATGAGATTGCCAAATTGAAGAACATATCTGTTATTCAAATGTGAACAATCACATTCAAGAATGATCAGATTAAAAGTCTGAAAAACAGACTTCAGAAAGAAAATGAGATAGTGGCTAGTTTTTCTAAGCCAAAATCTGTATAATCGTTGATTGATGAGTTTGTGTCACAAAAGGGTAAGGCAGGAATAGGCTTTAGGAGATCTGTATGGGCTGCTAAGTCCAATAAAAAAGGCAAAGCCGCAGCACAGAACAATAGAACTGCTGCTAATAATTCAGCTAAAGTTGTACCTAAACAAAGGTATAATAAGTTCGAGTGCTGGTGCTGTGGCAAGATAGGCCACTTTGCCTTGGACTGTTGGCACAATACCAGTGTCAAGGAGAGTAGCAGTATGCCTGTTAGAAAAGCTGCAGGCAAATTTGTTAAGTTTTAGACTAACATGAACCAAGGACCCAAAAGTTATTTGGATTCTAAGGTTAAGTAATCTGTGTTGCAGGTAAGTCCAAGTTGTCATGCCCCTACATGGTACTTGGACTGTGGATGTTCCAGGCACATGAATGGAACTAGGGGAATGCTGAAGGACTACTCACCTATGCTGAATGGGCCTAAAGTAATATTTGGTGGTTCTGAAAAGGGAGTCATCAAAGTTTTTAGTAACATTTCTAATAACTCAATTACAATCACTCAAGTGGCCCATGTAGAGGGTTTGAAACACAGCCAAATTAGCATTAGCCAGCTGAGTGATCAAGGATATGACATTTTATTTGTCAAGAATGGGTGTCATATCAAAAGGTCAAGTGATCAAAAGGTCATATTGACAGGATATAGAAAAAGAAATGTGTACTGTCTTAACTTTGAGTGTGAGAACAATATTTCTCCTATTTGTCTTATAGCTGATGAGAGAGCCTTTCATTGTGTTAAATGGCACAAGAGGCTAGCTCATCTTAACTACAATACCATTAACTAACTCTTTAGCAAAGAGTTAGTGAGGAATGGTCCTCAAGTTAAGTGTGTTAAGGATGGGATATGTTCTGCTTGTCAAAAAGGCAAGCAAACTAGATCCTCCTTTCATAGCCTTGAAACTAAGGATTCAGTGAGGTTTCTATACCTCTTGCATATGGATCTATTTGGTCTTATGCCAGTTCATAGTCTAGGTAGGAAGGTCTACACTTTTGTGGTGGTAGATGACTATTCTAGATATTCATGGGTGTTCTTTCTGAGACAAAAATCTGAAACCCCAAGTGTTTTATATAGTTTTTTCAAACAAATTCAGAATGAGCTGGACAGTACAGTGGTCAAAATCAGAAGTGACCATGGCACTGAATTTCAATCTGAGAGTATGACAAGACTGTGTGAAGAATTTGGGATTTTTCAAGAATTCTCCTCACCTAGAACACCACAGCAAAATGGTATTATTGAAAGGAAGAATAGAACACTGATTGAGGCTGGTAGAACTCTATTGAGTGACACTTCTCTCCCAGAATATTTCTGGGCCGAGGCAGTAAACACTGCATGTCATGTGATCAATAGGGCTTCTATCACCAAAAGCCACAAAAAGACTCCCTATGAGATTATGAAGGGCAGAAAACCAAACTTATCCTATTTTAGGATCTTTGGTTGCAAGTGTTATGTCCTTAACAATGACAAGTCTTATCTAACTAAGTTTGCTGTCAAATCCCAAGATGGGATATTTGTTGGGTACAACAACAATAGTAAGGCTTATAGGGTCTACAACTTGATTACTCAAGTTGTAGAAGAGTCTGTACATGTTGTCTTTGATGAAACAAGACTTATTAACAGTGAGTTGTCAAGTAGTTCTTGCAGTTCTACAAGTATAAATGACAGAATGGACAAGCTTACCATTACAGAAAATTCAACTGCAAATCAGGAAGTGGAAAAAGGTGGCTGCTGTCCAGGGGGAGTACAAGACTCTCCAGATGCTGATGAAAACCATGAGGTGCAGCATAATGAAGAGACTAGAGGTGTTCAACCTGAAGATAGACTACCTCCAGCTATTAGACACTTAAAGGATCATCCAGCAAATCAGATAATTGGTGATCCAAGACAAGGAGTACAAACAAGGAGCAGGAATCTGAACACAGTTCTTTGCTCTAGCTTCTTATCTCAAGTGGAACCCAAGAAATTTGAAGAAGCTGTTCTAGACCCACTTTGGATTGATGTCATGCAAGAGGAGCTGAATCAGTTCAGAAGGTGCAAGGTCTGAAAGTTAGTTCCTAAACCAAAAGACCACAACATCATTGGAACAAAGTGGATCTTTAGGAACAAACTGGATGAGAGTGAGATCATTGTAAAGAATAAAGCAAGACTTGTTGCAAAAGGATACATGCAGGAAGAGGGTATTGAATTTGATCAAACCTTTGCCCCATTAGCAAAACTGGGAGCAATTAGGATGCTCCTTGCTTATGCAGCATATCAAGGCTTCAAGGTATTCCAAATGGATGTAAAATCAGCATTCCTAAATGGAAATCTAAAAGAAGAAGTCTATGTAGAGCAACCCTCAGGTTTTGTTGATTCTCTCAAACCTGATTATATTTATAGACTTCGGAAAGCTTTATATGGGTTAAAGCAAGCCCCAAGGGCCTGGTATGAAACCTTGTCTACTTTCCTCATTGAGAACAAATTCTCAAGGGGGAAAATAGATAAGACTCTATTCCTTAGGGAATCCAAAGGAAAGATAATCCTAGTCCAAATATATGTTGATGACATAATATTTGGGTCTACTGAAAGTAACCTTTATAGAAAGTTTGCAAAACTTATGTAAGGGAAATTTGAAATGAGCAGTATGGGAGAACTTAAGTTCTTCTTGGGTCTCCAAGTAAGACAGACTGAAGATGGATTATCCATATCCCAGTCTAAGTTCACCCAGGAGTTAATTAAGAAGTATGGTATGGAATCATCCACTACCATGAGAACTCCAATGGGGACAAGTGTATCTCTTAGCAAAGATGATGCAGGGAAACCTGTAGATGAAACTTTGTATAGAGGAATAGTTGGCTCCCTCCTATATCTGACTGCTAGTAGACCAGATATCATGTATGCTACATGTGTCTGTGCTAGGTAACAATCCTTCCCTAAAGAATCTCATCTTACTGCAGTCAAAAGGATTTTGAGATATCTTAAGGGCACACCTAATCTAGGCCTTTGGTACCCTAGGAATGGAGATTTTCTACTGACAGGATATTCAGATGCAGACTTTGCAGGTTGCAAAGAAGATAGAAAAAGCACTACAGGCACCTGTCAATTTTTAGGAGGAAGATTATTGTCTTGGAGCAGTAAGAAGCAGACTAGTGTGGCAATTTCCACAGCTGAGTCTGAATATGTGGCAGCAGGAAGTTGATGTGCACAACTATTGTGGATTCAGCACCAGCTAGAAGACTATGGTATTCAGGTAAGTAGAACACCTTTGCTTTGTGATTCTACAAGTGTTATTTCTATTGCTAATAATCATGTTTCACATAGTAGGACTAAGCATATAGAAATTAGATACCATTTTCTTAGAGAACATGTAGAGAAAGAGGACATCTCATTAGAATTTGTCAAAATAGATTATCAAATTGCAGATATGTTTACTAAGCCTCTAGATGAAACTAAATTCAATAAGTTTAAAATTGAATTAGGAATGTTGAACATAAATTAGTTTAACAAAATTTGGCTAAGTAAAATTGTGTCGACACAAGAAGTTGTCTGTGTCGACACATAGTAGTTGGTGTCGACATTCCAGAGAAGTGATGTCGACACATCTAGAAAGTTGATGTCAACACTTCAAAGAAGTAGTGTACACACATCTAGAATAGGTGTCGACACATCCAGAAGTGGTGTCGACACTTAGGATCAATACACAGATTCGTCGACCTCAGATCGTCGAACTCGACAAAGTCAAATAAAATTGATGTCGAGTCATTAGAAGTCTGTGTCGACACTTTTCAACAGTGTCGACACATTAAGAGATTGTTGAAGCGACTTTTGACCTTCATTACTTAGAAAGGTATAAATAGGTCAACACCATATTCTGTCGACACACTCTCCATATTTTCGAGACCAAAACCCTGTGTCAACAAACTCTCTTCCATCACACCAGATTTCTCTCAACAACCATGGCGCCAAAGATCGAGGATAATGTCAATGAAGGCTACGAACTGGTTCGGAACACATTTGATGGAGCAGAATCAGAAATTACAGGAGTAATAACCCTAATAGCTGAAAACGGTCTGGAATTCTTAGTTTCTGAACCAACTAAGATTTGGAAGAAAGAAACACTAGAATTCTTTGGTGCTGCTGAAAGTCCACCTAATGTCAACTATGTGCACCTATGGGGGGGGGGAATAGGTGATGTGTAGCGCTTTTGCGGAATTTACGAAAGTACCTGCACAATAAAAATAAAAAGCACAGCACACAGAATACACAGGAAATTTATAGTGGTTCCACGACTTGGGTACATCCACTTTCCCCCTTCGACCTATCTCCCAACAAGGGACGACTCGGTCACTTCTCCAACAGGATTGAAATCCAATCCCTGCACTAACGGAAGGAACCCTTCCACACGTGAGAGTCAACACTCCCACAAAACGGGTTGCACCCAACCCTTACAACACGGAACAAACGTTCCTTTACAACAAAAGTAAATATAGAATGTACACGAGATACAAACTTCGTTTGGAGACTACGGTGTTCCTCTTCGTTCGACGACGTGTTCGTGAAGTCAACGAAGAGTCTACAACCTTGGTCTCTCTTGGAGAGGATCTCCCCGGAACCGGCGGCGGCAACACGAGCGGCGGCTAGCTTCGGGATCGGCGGCTATGATGATGAGCGGCTGCTGAACTTGAAGATCCAAACTTCGTAGCGAAGCTAGCTTGGTCTTTCAACGGTCACACGAGGATCGGTCGTCTCGATCGATTCGGACGGGGGAATTTTTCCCGGTCAACAAATCGAGAGACAAGGGATCTCTGGATAGACACGTGAGACTCAAGCTTTGCTAAGCTTCTGTCGCCGGAGATCACGAAGGATTCCCGCTTGTTGACGGCGACCTACTTGCCCGAGTGCGACGGCGGCGGAGGAGAGAAATCGCGAATTTAGGGTTACGTCGCGGCTCGGTTTCTTTTTTCTCTATCATTTACTGTTCAAAATACCCATGTATTTATACACTATAGATACTACTAATTTGACCGTTGTGGGACCCACAGGTATAACCCCGAAATCCGATTTAAACTGGTCCAGCGGCAGAATCCGATCCAGCAGCATCCCGAGAAAACGCTAAGTGAAAATCGGCGAGAATCGCAGGCGATTCTCGACGAATCGGCGAGAATCACCAAGTGATTCTCGACAATTCGTCGAGAATCGTTAGTGATTCTCGCCGAATCACTTATTGATTCTCAACGATTTTCACTTGGTATTCATGGGCTGCTTAACCACTGGTTCGGCGAGAATCACTAGTGATTCTCGCCGAATCTTACTTGGCACTGTTTTGAGGTAGACAGAAGGAGTCGGCGAGAATCACTAATGATTCTCGTCGATTCGGCGAGAATCACTAGTGATTCTCGTCGAATTTTCCTTGGACAAATTTTCGCCTTCCACCCAGGAGCTGCTCCTTGATCCATCCATGCTCCTTGTCTTCTCTTGCATATGAACGACCCTGTACTTGAAAGTAAGTGCACTCCAATAGAGAGAGTACACGTAGGCCAACACACTGATCTGCTTAACGAGGGATTACGTCTTGCAGACCCGTGTATATTGACCTACTGCACCCTGACATTGGTGTGCACTTAGCGTGGAGGAGCTGCAAGTACAACTTAAGATGTTTCATCAAACACATTGTGAATTCATCTTAGCTTGACAGGTGGCTTCCTCAAATCTAGGTAATTGTGGATACAATACCCAACAATCTCCCCCTATTTGACGAAGCCAAAACCCTACTAGCTAAGATGAATAACACCTATCAAATAATAAATATAGCATTTAGAAATTAAACATGCAGCACAAGAGAATATATGCAATCAGATCAGGACTTGAGTCATTCACAAATTCAAATATATATACCAATATATATACACATATAATCTCAGAAATGTTCATATGATAACAATAATCATTAAGTGTTCTTAAGACAAAGTGACAAGCTATAAGTTATTGATTATTTTTCCTTGGCTAAGTCACCCTTAAGATTTTGAGCCAAGTACTTCTTGCTTTGCCTCTCCATGTATTCTTTGGGCTTTGGGTAATACCTAGGAGGAGGAACTTTATCTGCATCCTTGTTGTTTCTGAAAAAGATGTTGCGTTTCGCTTCAAACGTTTTGTGTGTTTCCCACTCATACTGGCTATATACTTCGTTTCGATTGATCTCTCCTCTTTCTTGCAGCCAGAAGGTGTCTAAGATGATGTTCCTTGAAACTGGACTCCACCTTTCGTTTCGTACATCCTCCTCACTTATTCTGATTCTCTTCTCAGGTAGAGTCTCCTTGGAGGTCCCTTCCTGAGCTTTCCTCTTTCCCTTGGCTTTTGCTAAGGCCTCTTGGTCAAACATGCTCCTCAATTTAGCTTTGGAGAGAGCCCTAGCATCAGCATCATTTGTGGGAACATCTGCAGCACTTGTACTTAAATCCTCAGCAGCACATACCTCCTTAGTGGCCGTAGCTTTCTCAGGAACATGAATACCGGCAGGATTGTCAGGCAGAACGACGCCTAATGTACCTAACGCCTGTTGGAGCATCCACCAGCAGCTCTCATAGACATATTTGCTTGATTGTGCGAAGTGTGTGCTCATGCTTTCTTGAAGCTCGGCCAACTTAGCTATATACTCTTTCTCCCCCTTTTTGGCTTCGACAGCGATGCAGTTTGCATATGAGTGCAGGGAGTCATCAATATGCTTCGTGGTCTTGGAGAATTCAGTGATCAGGGCCTGCTGATTTGCGTTTAGAGTGACCATATTACCATCAAACTTCTGAATGTTGTTGGCTACAACATGTGCATTCTGATTGACGACGGCAAGAGTATCAGTATTCTTTTTCAAACCGGCCATTAGAAGTGTGACAGCTTGTCCGGCCTCGGTGTACTTTTCTTCAAATTTCTTCTCCATTACGTCCAATTTATGGTTGATCTCCACCATATTCTTAAGCATGAGATTTTCAGAAGTCTTAATCATTTTCAGCAGTGTTTTCTGAGCGTTATCAAAAGAAGCTTTAAGTTCATTCACTATACCTTGAATGACATTGACAGTGTGAGTGGCTATCTTATCTCGTAACGGTATAGTCGGAGGCACTTCTTGGCCTTGCTCTTGCTCTTCAGCAGACGCATCTGTAGAGCTGGATACAATCACAGTCTCTAATGGAGGAATGCGGGCGGCCTCTGGAGATTTATCTGACTCCCCCTCCACTGGTGCACGCTTTTCAGATGGAGGTTCAACAAGATCCGGATGCTCCAATACTTCATGCCCCTCATTCCCATCTTTCTCTCCGTCATCATCCAAGAAATCATCTATATCAGCAGCCTCTTCCAGTTCTTGGTCAGCAGTCTCCAGTACAGCGTCACTTTCTTCTAGAATTTCAGCCACAACATCCCTGGCCACCTGGGCGATTTCAGATACTACATCCGTATGAGGGGGTAGAGTCTCCCCCTCGATTCCTGCAGGCAAGGTATCAGGAATTTCACCGGGGGTGACTGCTGGAGATACTCCCTGTTGCTCTTCCACTACAAGCTGCCCAATATGCCTCTCCCATCGATCAAACACACTTGCGTCCATCTTCTTCAAGTAGTGGAGAGGGACACCTTTGCTCATATCAAACCTGTCTCCATTCAGCTGGTTTAGATATAGGCTTATGATGCGGCCAAAACTCAGAGTGCACAAGGTGTCCTTGATCTTTTCGAATAGCAACTCCCCCCAGTTGAACCTCTTGCGGCAGACAACAGCTATGAGGATCTTGAACATATCTCCTGAGATATGGTTATGAGAGCCTGGCTTGCAGATGAGCACTTTTCCAATAATGTCAGACAGGAGCTTCCCTTCTTCATTCATCTCCTTTCTCTTTATTAATCGAGTTCCTCGTGGAAAACCGCAGAATAAGAGAGTTCTGGTTTTGTCCTCGTCCTCCAGATAGTCCTCCTGCTCCGAGCTAGAAAGCTGCAGGTAGCGAGTCAGCTTGCTGGCAGACAGCTTGACCTTTGCCCCAGCCACCTTGCTTTTGATGAGTGAGTCGCCTTTTCGGAGTCTTGCGGTGGCGAAGAATTCCAGTACCTCTTTGTCCAAAACTTTGCAAGGGTGCTCCAAGATGAATGTTAGCCCAGCCTCTTCCAGCATCAGAATGATGTTGCGGAATTCGTCCGAGGCGTGAGAGAACCCAGTCCGAACAAGCTCGCAACCGGTGATCAACCCAGCAGTTGTCCTTGGAGCCATCGTAGATCTAGAGAGAGAAGCCCTACTCTAATCGTTAATGAATCATTCAAAAAGAAAGTGTCACTAGTGAGAGCGTCCAAGTACGAGTGAGGAAGAGGTTACCTAAGGGCGTATACGGTGAGTTGGTTCGAGTGGAGAAGAATCAAAACTTGAAGAGTTCGTCGGTGAAAGCTTCGGCGAAAGTCTAGCGGGAAACCTTTGATGGAGACGGATTTGGCGAGCTTTCCAGCAGGAGTCGGCGAGGTGTCCTTTCGGTAAGTGTCCCTTGCGGCGGTTAGTTGCCCCTCGGCGAGTGTCCAGAGGAGGAAAGTCGACGAGGCTTGGCGTGCTTCCGCGAGTAGGTGGGAATGGGAAGAGTCGGCGCGATTCGACGAGATTTGGCGTAGGCGGTGCGAAGAGCTTCCTGCGGGTCGGCGGAAGAGACCTCGCGATTCGACGAGCTTCCTGCGTGTCTGCGAAGGTAGGAGAGATTCGTGTAGCGATGATTTCTGATACTACGGGATACTTAAGGAAGTTGAACGGTCGGCGAGTTCCTTCGGCGGGATTCGGCGGGATTCGGCGGGATTCTTAGGCGGGATTCTTAAGGAAGGTGAAGTTGAAGGATTTTCTTTACCACTTGAAATTGAAGGATTTTCTTTACTAGGTATAAAAATGATACCCAGTTTCCGAGTATATAATGGGTCGGCGGGATTTGTCTAATCCGAACTCGAAAGGTTTCTCTACTGGGAATTTCCACGTTAGGAAGCATTGCAACATTTTCGAATTCTTCTGATGTCAAGTCAATATAAGAACGATAAATACACATTTATTGTAAAGACAATCTATTTGGATTTGAGCGAGGCTTATCCAAACACTTCTTGATGTCAATTATGAGTTGTCGAGATTCACAATGACATATCTTTGTTAACCTTTTATTGATGTATAAAGGTTTGCATGTATCGAGTTAACCTATCCTTAGATGTGCATACCCACACTAATATACAAAGATGTATCTGTATATAAGGATATATATATATATATATATATATATATATATATATATATATATATAGGTAATTATCAATTGAAAACGACTCAAGTCTTGGAACTGATCATGAGTACCTGGGATTTTGAGAGTCGTCGTTTTAGTCTCACAGGTAGAACATATTAGAAGCTCAATGTGAGTATGCTCAAATAGATATCACATCTGTTATTGCAGACGCTTGTTCCTATTTAGTCTTGAGCCACCTACTGTCTAGTTCCCATCATATTCACGGGAACCTAGACTACCCTGCAAAGAAAGAAATTACTTTACCTTAGGAACCCAAATCATATTGGGCCCTAGGTTCCTGTTAGTATGAGTACGCAACTGCCTTCCTTCAGAAAACCTGTCTGGAAGACTACCTCTGTCCCGAGAATGTGGATAAGCCCTTGCCGTAGGCACAGAGGGGTTGTGCCAATAGTCGATGGCAAAGTGCCCCACTTTGCCGCAGCACCAACATGGGTGAATGTTGTATCGCCGTTTCCGACCTGATCTAGTGACTGATGTAGTCACGGTCCTAGGTCTAGACGGGATAGGGCATGGTCTTGTCACAAAAATTCCTCTTCCATCGTGACAGGTGGAAGGGTGGAAATAATGCATGTTGTGAGCGTTATGAGGCCGGGAAGGTGGTGCCATTCTTTCAGGCATCTCCCTTACAGAGGCCCCATGGAGCCTGACATCATGACTTCTATCCTCTCTATCCCGTGTCCTCGAGTGGTGAGAAGTCTTCTGTGAGCTGGGACATGCAGATCCACACTGTGTTGAGGCAGTGGCAGTGAATACAAAGGGCTCAGAATGAGCCTTAGGTATTCTATCGTGGGTGGCCACGCCGGCCCTTGCACTTCGGGTGTCTCCACATGGGGACAGATCACCCTTGTAGTGACCACGACTATGCCTGTGGTCATACCTGAAGGCATGATGAGTTGCCTTCCTACTTGGAGTGGGGGGTCGGAATACGGTTTCCCCATTTCTCCACGAATTGATAATTCGGGAGATCCACCCGTTTTCTTGCTTTCTCTTAATAGCATCAACCTTGGAAAAGTTTGATACTATACGTTTCTCATTCTCTAGACTACTCTCTAGAGCTGAGATCTTAGAGTCCTTGACCTTGTTGGACGCCAATTGGAGAACCAACAAGATCTTCAGTCGAGTAATCTCTCGAGCTTGCTCCTCAGCAAGTAGGTTGCTTTCCTGAAGGGCTCTCTTCAGGGAATCAGAATTTTCTGGAGGAGAGCAGTTTTTGTCTTCAGAAAGGTCAAAAGATATGGGGCAGGATGAAGATATTACCTGCTCATCTGTGTAATTGTCATTAGAGCCAGTGACCATTGTTTCATCCTCGTCAGAGCTGCTTTCCTCACTGGTCTCGTCAGTCTCTGATACGGACACTGGAGCTCTGATGTTGTCCGAGTGATGCTTGCCTTCATCTTCAGAGGTGAGGACCCCCACATAGGCTTCCTCGTCTGGTTGACAACATATTCCAGCTTTCTCTGACTCCCCCATCAACTCTGATATCATCACCCACATGGATTTAGCCGTCCTACATTTTTCCAATCTAGAGCGAGAGGCTCCAGACCAGATATCCATAATAATTTGACGAATCCTCTCGTCCAAGTGAAATAGTGATAGTTCCGTCTCTGACATCTCAGCAATGCCCATGGGCACTTGGATCCCAGAGTCGGAGGTCTTCATGGGAATAAACGGACCCTCTTCCAGGATGAAGGATGCTCGAGGATCGATAGCATCAAGGTGAAATGATACTCTCATTCTCCAGATGGGATAATAATCCTTTGTGCATGCGGGGAGTTTGAGTGGCGGTATCTCATAATCCAGCTCCATGCTTCTGACACCGGTGGCAGGATTCTACTCAAGGTGTTAACCTTTTTGATGAGTAACCTGGCTCTGATACCACTTGAAAGTCCACCTAATGTCAACTATGTGCACCTATGGGGGGGAATAGGTGACGTGTAGCGCTTTTGCGGAATTTACGAAAGTACCTGCACAATAAAAATAAAAAGCACAACACACAGAATACACAGGAAATTTATAGTGGTTCCCCGACTTGGGTACATCCACTTTCCCCCTTCGACCTATCTCCCAACAAGGGACGACTCGGTCACTTCTCCAACAGGATTGAAATCTAATCCCTGCACTAACGGAAGGAACCCTTCCACACGTGAGAGTCAACACTCCCACAAAACGGGTTGCACCCAACCCTTACAACACGGAACAAACGTTCCTTTACAACAAAAGTAAATATAGAATGTACACGAGATTCAAACTTCGTTTGGAGACTACGGTGTTCCTCTTCGTTCGACGACGTGTTCGTGAAGTCAACGAAGAGTCTACAACCTTGGTCTCTCTTGGAGAGGATCTCCCCGGAACCGGCGGCGGCAACACGAGCGGCGGCTAGCTTCGGGATCGGCGGCTACGATGATGAGCGGCTGCTGAACTTGAAGATCCAAACTTCGTAGCGAAGCTAGCTTGGTCTTCCAACGGTCACACGAGGATCGGTCGTCTCGATCGATTCGGACGGGGGAATTTTTCCCGGTCAACAAATCGAGAGACAAGGGATCTCTGGATAGACACGTGAGACTAAATCTTTGCTAAGCTTCTGTCGCCGGAGATCACGAAGGATTCCTGCTTGTTGACGGCGACCTACTTGCCCGAGTGCGACGGCGGCGGAGGAGAGAAATCGCGAATTTAGGGTTACGTCGCGGCTCGGTTTCTTTTTTCTCTATCATTTACTGTTCAAAATACCCATGTATTTATACACTGTAGATACTACTAATTTGACCGTTGTGGGACCCACAGGTATAACCCCGAAATCCGGTTCAAACTGGTCCAGCGGCAGAATCCGGTCCAGCAGCATCCCGAGAAAACGCTAAGTGAAAATCGGCGAGAATCGCAGGCGATTCTCGACGAATCGGCGAGAATCACCAAGTGATTCTCGACGATTCGTCGAGAATCGTTAGGGATTCTCGCCGAATCACTTATTGATTCTCAACGATTTTCACTTGGTATTCATGGGCTTCTTAACCACTGGTTCGGCGAGAATCACTAGTGATTCTCGCCGAATCTTACTTGGCACCGTTTTGAGGTAGCCATAAGGAGTCGGCGAGAATCACTAATGATTCTCGTCGATTCGGCGAGAATCACTAGTGATTCTCGCCGAATCGGCGAGAATCACTTGGTGATTCTCGTCGAATTTTCCTTGGACGAATTTTCGTCTTCCACCCAGGAGCTGCTCCTTGATCCATCCATGCTCCTTGTCTTCTCTTGCATATGAACGGCCCTGTACTTGAAAGTAAGTGCACTCCAATAGAGAGAGTACACGTAGGCCAACACACTGATCTGCTCAATGAGGGATTACGTCTTGCAGACCCGTGTATATTGACCTACTGCACCCTGACATTGGTGTGCACTTAGCATGGAGGAGCTGCAAGTACAACTTAAGATGTTTTATCAAATACATTGTGAATTCATCTTAGCTTGACAGGTGGCTTCCTCAAATCTAGGTAATTGTGGATACAATACCCAACAGCTGCTACCCTAGATCAAACTAGACTCAAAATTAGATTCACAGTCCATGGAGTAAAGGTGAAAATCACCCAGAAGAGTTTAAAAAAAGTTCTTCACCTGCCAAGAACACAAGAAGAAGAAGATGTACCTGCATCTAAGCTAAGGGAAGCACTTCAATGGTGTGGACTGAATTCCACCATGAACATTGGCTCAACTTTGAACAGGAAAGACATGAATATGCAAGGGAAGTTCTTGTCTGAACTTGTAGGAAAAGTGATTCTCTATAAGCCAGGGGGCATGATAGGATTTCTGTCTATATGTTCAGCCTTATGACCAGAATCATCTATAGACTAAACACAGATTGGTCAGCAGTCATTTTTGAAAGGATTAAGGAAAGTATGAAAAAGCCAAATCTGGGAAGAATTGTGAGTTTGTATTTAGCTGGAACAATACCTGAAGTGATGGAACAGTCAGCTGGGACTAAGATAAATCACATGAGAAGGATGTACATCAGATCATCTCCAGGTGGGATAAGTTCCTCACTAAGGATATGCCGGATGAGGAAAGACAAGAGATAGCTGAAAAATCTCCTGCACAAGATATTGCAGATAGTGCTCAGGTGCAGGGGGAGCCTCAACTTGAGGAAGAGCCAACTCACTTGGAAAGTGAAGTGTCTACACAAATAATTCTTGAGGTAATATAAGAGGTTAATCAATCAATTCTCATTGATAAAGATGAAACACTAACTGAATCTTTGATTGATGTTGACCAGCCAAATCAACTAAACAGTCCAGCACAAGATGTTAGCATGGAGGATACATCTGCTACTTATAATGCACCAGAGATAAGAGTATCTCCAGTTCATACTCAACATGTGTTTACCCTAGATGAGTTGTTCACTGCTATGGAGAAAGGGACTCAGGGGGAGACAGAAAGAACTTGGGGAGAGCAAACAGAATTTGAGGGGGAGAAAGCTGATTTTGAGGGGGAGCAAGCTAACCTTGAGGGGGAGAAAGTAGGATCTCAGGGGGAGAAAGAAAGAATTGAGGAGGAGCTAGAGACTCAGGGGGAGCAACTTAGGACAGAAAATGGCATGCCTCCTAGTCCTAAGGATAGAGTTGATATAGCTAGTACCTCAGATTCTGAGGATGCAGCTGAGGTTCAAGCTAAGAAAAGAAAGCTGATGGTATTCAAAAGGAGAAGCCAAAATTATAAAAGGGCTTTACAAACTGCTCCTCAACCAGCCCCAGCTACTGATTATAGCTCTTTATTAGTCTCTTTGCAAATAAAGTTGGATGAACAAAGGATTTCCCTAGAGAAATATATGGATGAAACTCACAAAGATCTATAACTCTCCTTGGCTACAGATATTAAATCTATAAGATTTGAAGTAAATCAGCATAAGAAGGAAATGACTGATTGCTTTCACAAAGGAGGCAATGTTGTGGTTTTCCTAGCAACACATCAAGAGAAAATCAAGACTCAAGTTGACGACATAGCTGTTAAGCAAGGATATGTCCTAGAGAATCAAATTAGAATGAATGATAATTTAACTGAATCACATAATGTGATTGTTACAGAACTGAAGAATGTTGCAACTTCCCAGACTAAAGCAAGCACTAATGCTAAGGCAGAGTTTGACAAGCAGTTACAGGAAGGACTAGCTGCTATCCAAACAGCTATTACAGATTCTCAAAAGACTATTTCTGCACAGCTACTGAAGTTCAAGGAATTCTATAAAGATGGTGTTAAATTTCTTGATACACAAGTCAGATTTCAAAAAAATGATCTTCGAGATCATGTTGAAAGAGAAGTCATAAAGGGGAAGAGAGTGTTAGTCAAAGCTGGCTCGGATCATGCTAAATGGATATCTAATACCATCAGAGCCACACTTGGATATCCACCCCTTTGTGATGATGACAATGTGGCTGAGTCAGGTATACACCCTGCTCATTTTGATGGTGATCAAGCTGAAGTTGCTCAGGTTATTTATCCTCCAGCTGATTTTGATATGATTCACCAAGAAGTACAGTCAATGTACAACCCTCCAGAGGGTAATAACAATGTTATCCTTGAGAAAGTAGATATGTTAGTGTCAGAGGCAGTTTTTAACAAAGAGCAAGAAGCTTTATTGTCTAAGAAAAGATTCAGAGAACAGGCAGAGTTGAAGCCTGATTTTGAGCAGTGGAGTCCAACATCCAGGAACATTATACTGACTGCTTGGAAAGCTGTAAAGGATCAGTCCCATGACAGGGGCAAATGGTACACAGAACAAGAATGGCAAAAGCATGAAGCTAGACAAGAAGCTATTCTACAATTTAGAAGAAAGGCTAAGGCTGGGAAGCTACCTCCTAATGCTTAGGAGCCTAGCAAATATTTTCCAAAGCCCTTTCACTACTTTGAAAGGCAAAGAATAAGGGCTGAAGAACTTAAGAAGAAAGATCTAAAAGGAAAAAAGCCAGCTAATGATACTGATGCTCCTGTTCAAGCCAAGATCAAATCAGGCAAAGGAATTGTCATCAAGGAGCCAGAGCAGCCTTAGATGATAGATTTACTAAAATTTTACAACATTGTAAACTTTAGTGTTTAAAATCTATGTAAACTGTTATTAAGAAACTGTTGTAGTTGAAACAAAACAATGTTTAATGCTCATTGTGTTAGCATTATTATTCTGTGATGATATCTTATATATGTTTTGTTTATATAGTTACCCTGTCATATAATGTTATTATACATCATAATGTGTATTTGTTATGAATGGTGTATATCATTGACTAAGGGTTATGACTTCTCAAAATAAGGGGAGATTGTTGGGTACATTATAAAATATGTACCAGATTTGAAGAAGCCTCACCTTACTCAATGATATGCATCAAGGTGTATTTGATGTTGTTTTGAGTTTATATGTGCAGGTTAAGTAAATGCAGGAATGCAGAAAAATGACTAAGTCCAAGTGCCGACACCAGGAGAAGCTGTGCCGACACTTATGAATGCTTGTGTCAACACTGGAGAAAAGCTGTGTCGACACTTGGAGTTTATTGTGTCGACACTTGGAAAGGCTGTGTCGACACTTGAAGAAACTAAGTCAACACCAAGAGGCAGTGTCGACACACATAGAAAGTATTGTCGACATAAACTGTGTCGACACTAAGAGGCTGTGTCGACATACAAAGAAGCTTAGTAGACATCAACTGTGTCGACACCAAGAGACAGTGTCGACACACAGAAGACTTTGTCAACATCAACTGTGTCGACACACAGGACTTGTGTCGACACACTGTAGAGCTTCAACAAAGTTAAAAAGAAGAAGTGATTGTGTCGACACACAGAATCAGTGTCGACACATTCTACAGAAGCTATGTCGAGAAGCAGTATCAACAACAAAGAAGATGTGTCGACACCACCAAGGCTTGTGTCGACACCACCAAGGCTTGTGTCGACACTTAGTCTATTTGGGTCGACACATGATGAAGTTAAGTCTCGACATTTTGCTGACAGACAGAATTTCAAGAAGTGACTGGATGACTTGATAGCTACCGTTACCAACCGGTCTACTGCAACTGTCAGAGCTGTCAGAAGTTTGTTAGAAACCGGACCAGCCAGTTACCATGGAGAAAGTCTATATAAAGGCATTCTCCTTCAACAGATAATGATGATGAAAGATGATTGAAGAACTGTTAGAGATAACTAACAACACAAAAATGAAGAAGACCTTCGACAGAAGATCTAAGTAGTTGGAGAGAGAGATAGCTCCATATATTGAAGTGTAGTTACTGAACCAGGCTGCTAAGAAGAATTCAGATTGTGATCTGAATATCAAGAAAGAAGCTGATTGAAGATCAACTTCACAGGAGATTCAACCCTACTGAGTTCAGATTCAAGAAGCTTTGAAGAAAGCTAAGAGTGGTTGTTCTCTGCCATTAGTTTCTTTCAAGAACTGATCAAGAAGCCTTCCATCCTTCCTCTCTCTATCTGGGTGGTGATAAAATACTTTGTTAATTCTATTTTCGGTAGGATCTTTATAAGATCTGAGCTGTATGCCTATGTTATAAAGGCTGGGTGTAGGAGATTGTGATCTCTGAGTGTAGGCCTTGTTGAAGGCTGAGGTAGGGCTGTGAGCCTGAGGTGTAGGAGATAGATATCTCTGAGTGTAAGCCTTGTTGAAGGCTGAGGTAGGGCAGATTGCCTGAGCTGTAGGAATATGGACTCACTCTGAGTTATATGAACCTTGTTGGGTTCTGAGCTGCCGTAAGATCTGGGGATCTGAGGTGAAAGGAAGAAGTTAGGCTGAATCTAGCACACTGCTAGATATGCGAACGGGGAAAGTGGATGTACCCAGACCTTGGGGAACCACTATAAAACCCGTGTGCAATCTGTGATGCTCTGAATTCTGTGAATGCTTTGTTGTATTAGCTGTAGAATTATCTGTGTTTGAGTAATTTAAAGAATAGATATTATGCCTTAAAGTTAAAAAGGTATTACACCTATTCACCCCCCCCCCCTCTAGGTGGTTAAGCACTAATTCTTTCACAAGGTATCTCGGACTCAACTTTTTCAAGCGTCGAACCCGCGAGACACCCTTGAATGGCTTAATTTTTAAGTGCACCCAGTCACCACCATTGAACTCCATATTCCTATGTTTGGCGTTATAGTACTTTGAGTGTCTGTCCTGAGCCATCTTCAACCGTTCTTGAATTGTCCGTATCACTGAAGTGGCTTCTTCCACTGCTTGACGTTTGTAAAGCTTCGACTCGCCTGTCTCCAACCAAGACAACGGCGTGCGACACTTTCTCCCGTACAAGGCCTCGAAAGGCGTCATTCCAATACTCGCCTGAAAGCTGTTGTTATACGCAAACTCCACCAAGTACAGGTGGTCTTCCCACTGCTTTCCAAAATCTAGGACGCACATGCGAAGCATGTCTTCCATCGTCCGGTTGACCCTCTCGGTTTGGCCATCCGTCTGTGGATGAAAGGTTGTGCTGAACTTTAGCTTAGTACCCAACAGACTATGCACCAACCTCCAGTCATTCGACGTGAAGCGTCCATCTCGATCACTAACAATACTGCGGGGCACACCATGCAATCGTTCAATATTCTCCACATAGAATTTGGCTAACTTTTCCACCGGATCTTCCTTCCTGACCGGAATAAAGTGCGACACCTTTGTCAACCTATCTACGACCACCCAAATGGCATCGTTTCCCTTCTGCGACTTCAGCAAACCGTGCTCAAAATCCATGGATATGTCGTCGAATTTCCATTTTGGAATAGGTAGGGACTTCAACAAACCACCGAGTTTCCGGCATTCCACCTTCACCAATGCACATGTACGGCACTTGGCCACATAAAGTGCTACGTCCTTCTTCAATCCTGGCCACCAGAACAATTTCTTCAAGTCTCTATACATCTTCGTGCTTCCCGGGTGGATTGAGTACTTGGTATGATGAGCCTCATACATCAACTCCTCCCGAAGATTATCCGCACTAGGAATGCATAGGCGACCGTCCTTCCTTAGCAACCCATCTTCAACAGCAAACTGGGAATTTGACCCATCCAAAGATTCATCCATGATCTGCTTCATGCTGTTATCCTGAAACAAAGCCCGCTGAACTCTATCAGCTAGGTCACACTGCACCTCCGTCCAAAATAGTTTCGCCTCAGCACTAGACTGCTTGTCAACGCAAGATATCTCCAAAGCCTCCAACTCACGGACCAATCTATCATCATTTATCGATAACCAGTTGGCCTGTGCCGGAGTCCTGCGACTCAACGCATCCGCCACTGTATTACCCTTCCCAGGCACATAATATATCTTGAAGGCGTAGTCCCCTAAAAACTCCATCCACCTCTGTTGCCTCATGTTCAGATCCTTTTGATCCAACAGGTACTTCAAGCTCTTATAATCGGTGTAAATATCGACCTTCATACCGTACAAGTAGTGCCTCCAAAGCTTTAGAGAAAATATCACGGCCTCTAACTCCAAGTCGTGGACCGGATAATTCCTCTCGTAAGCCTTCAATTGTCGTGAACCGTAGGCTATCACACTCTCGTGCTGTAGCATAACACAGCCCAAACCACTACCTGAAGCATCACTATAGATCTCAAACCCTTTAGTTCCACTTGGCGAACATAAAATAGGCGCCGTGGTCAACCGCCTCTTCAACTCTTCAAAAGCCTGTTCGCACTCCAAAGACCACACAAACTTCTGATCTTTCCTAGTCAACGTCTTGAGTGGTAGCACTATCCGCGAGAAGTTCTCTACGAACAGCCTGTAGTAGCCAGCAAGCCCCAGAAAACTCCGGACCTCTATCACTGTAGTCAAAGCAGGCCACTCCCGTATCGCCACTATCTTCGCCGGATCCACAGCTAACCCCTCTCCACTAACAACATGACCAAGGAATGCTACTGAGGATAACAAGAATTCACACTTGGAGAACTTAGCATATAACTGGTTTCTCCTCAACGTCTCCAACACCAAGTGCAGGTGATTGTAGTGATCCTCTTCACACTGCGAGTACACCAGGATATCATCGATAAATACTATCACGAAACGATCTAGGTACTCTCTGAACGTCCTGTTCATCAGATCCATAAACACGGATGGCGCATTGGTCAAACCAAACGACATGACCGTGAACTCGTAATCCCCAAACCGCATACTGAATGCTGTCTTTGGGATGTCGCTCTCCCTTATCCTCAACTGGTATTAACGGGATTTCAGATCCATCTTCGAATACACCGTTGACCCAACCAACTGATCAAACAGACCATCAATCCTCGGAATCAGATACTTATTCTTTTCCGTAAGCTTGTTCAATTCCCGGTAGTCGATATAAAGCCGCAAGCTCCCATCTTTCTTCTTAAAAAAGAGAACTGGTGCGCTCCAAGGCGACGAACTTGGACGCACATAACCTTGCTCTAGCAACTTTGCAGTTGCACCTTCAACTCCGCCATCGTTTTTGGCGCTATCCGATAGGGGGAGCATGACACCGGTTTGGAACCCGGTACCAGCTCTATAGTAAAGTCTATCTCCCGCTGAGGAGGGGCTCCTGGGAGATCATCTGGGAACACATCGGGATACTCAGACACAACTGGGATGTTGTCCAAACTAGGCTTTGACGTCGAAGTCTGCACTAATGTGACAAACAGCTCTGCCCCAGACCGAACTGCCTTAATCACCTAAAGGGCCGACATCAAAATCTTACCCGACCCCTTCATGCCCGCAAAACTAATCTCCTGATCAGTGTTCAGACCCAACTTAACTTCCTTACGGTTGCAATCAATGCATGCACCCTGCTCCGAGAGCCAATCCATACCGAATATTACGTCGTATTCTGCCAACGGCAAAAGCGACGCTCGCAAATCAAACTCCTGGTCTCCAATCCGAATCTTCACTACGCAGACCCTATCCGCGCGCATTGAGCACCCATTGGGCAACAACACATCCAATTTGTATTTTTCCATCGAGGACGGAACCACGATGCGCGATATGAATTTTTCGGACAAGAAGGAATGCGATGCTCTCGTATCAAACAGGGATCTCACCGGAACCTCAAAGATCAACACAAAGCCTGTCACCACGTCCGCTTGCTTTATGGCCTCTTGCAGACCAAGGTTGTAGACTCTAGGCTGGGCTGGAGCATGATGGGATGCGGTTGACTCCACCGCCTTCCCTTTCTTCTCATAAGTCGCTCCAGACTTCCTCTCGGACTTTGAACGTCCGCTCCAACACTCACGAGCAAAATGCCCCATCTTCCCGCAGTTGTAGCAAGCTCCTAGGACTCGACTTGTAGTTGCCCCCGACACACCAGCTGAAGAGGTTGAGTTCGAAGTCCTCTGTTTCTTGTTCCACCTGCAGAAACTTGACTTGGTATTTGGCACCTTGAACTCGGACTTCTTTTCTCCTGGGTCCTTCTTCTCTTCAACTTTCTTCACAACCTTCTCTAATGACCGGGCTGAATTGACCAAGGCTAGGAAGCCCTGCGCCTTAGGCCCAACAAGTAGTAATTGTAGATCACCACGAAGACCCTCATAAAATCGGTTGGTCTTCCTCTCTTCTTCCGTAAACAAAGCCCCAGCATACCGACCCAACCGTGTAAAGTCGTGGAGGTACTCTTCCACGCCTCTGGCTCCCTGAGTTAACCCAAGAAATTGGTTTTCCATCTCAAGATTCTGTGCAGAGGGTACAAATCTCGCTAGGAACAATCTTGAAAATTCCTCCATAGGCACATCAGCAAGCTGCCTACCCACTAAGAGATGAAACTCCAATTCATCCCACCACAGCCTCGCTTCACCCACCAAAAGAAAAGTCGCTATGGTGGTCTTCTGACACTCCTCAGTTAATGTGGCTGTCAAAACCCTCTTTATCGAAGAGAGCCAGTCCTCAGCTTGAGCTGGCGTTCCAACCACATCGAACATCGGAGGATTAAAGCCCATTACATGCTTTAGCTGCTTCTCCGTAGCTCTCTTCGACTCTACCAGATCAACTGCTGCGCGCTCCACCACTCTCGGCTCTGCCGCCCTAACAGGTTCTTGCTCATTCGCAGGAGGTGCGCGATGCATTTGCCCTACAGGTTGGGCATTTATCATTGCAAATACCGCCTCAGCCACCAACCTGATGGTTTCCGCTGAAGGAGGTGTTGTAGGCACATCCGTTGGTGCACTACTTTTCACTGATTGCGGACGCTTTGACTGACCAGCACCGCTCCTAGATGCATATAGTAGCAAATACACACGATTAGACGACAAACAAATTGCTAAAAGCAATCATTGGAACACTCAGATTCCACAAAACAAGTGTATTTTTCATTCCTATGTGTACATTCATGAGTTCTTTTTGATGTTATAACGATGACGCACATATGTGCTCACCACCCCTTAAAAGAATTTGCTCATGAATTCATTTAAGCCTGACCGTAACCAGAAGTCTGATACCAAATTATAACAACACCATCTGTCACATGGCATATAACAGAAGATCCAGCTGGAACCCGATGCCATATACCATAGACAGTCGGAAGGGTTACATAAGAATATTCAAACTATTCAATTAAGACTACTCGTCCTACACAGAGCATTCTAGCGGAAGCTTTTAAAAGTTGAAAGAACCCAAAACTTAAATTCAATACTCATGAATGTCCACAACCACTACAACAGGAATGAACCGTAAATACACTGAAAAGTAACTAGCCTTATGGCCTTACAGGAGTTCACTAAATAATATAATGTCTTACATACATCGGCTCGCAGGCCGGCCACACATGATAAAATAAAAACAACTATTCGCTTTGGCCTTCTAGGGCCAGCACAGCAACATGGGCTCCAGCCCGCTATTTGGTACTCGGCTCCGCAGCACTTGCAAGCACATTCCACCGCACGGTGGCAAAAAAAGCAACGGTCAGCCAAAAGCCAACTAAATTATAACAACCTCACCCCTTACTCAGGACGGCGGTGCTCTTTCCCTGCATAATATTAGCCCAGTAAAACAATAAAGCGTAATTATACTACGGCACAGGTGTAGGCTCGCATGACCAAACACCCCGTGCACTCAGGGCACATTAACTGTGAATCCTGACCAATCAACGTCTTCACCACCATCCCCGGGATGGCAACCACGTGAGCATTTTATCCTTTCTGACCACTGTCTAAGGCTCCCGACTATGCCAACGGCCAGTCCCCTTTTCGGGTCTCTCGCACCGAACCATATAGCCTAGGTCCAATTCCACTTGCCCGTTGCTCACACCGCATACTCACTTTAAGACGTACGCACGAGCCAAGCTTCTCTCGGATCCCAAAACTATTCCAAACAATCACATAACCCAGTTATGTTCAAGGCTGGTTCCCTGACCGCCAAGTTAGCAGAACAACGATTCCGCTCAGTTTTTCGAGTGCGCCTTGGAGCTAACCTTCAAGGATCCCTGCTGCAATCTACCGCGTAGAAACCCGAAAAACCCAAAGCACAGAGTCTTCTCCGGAAAAACATAACAAATGCAACATCATCGATCCGAACCAACATGTCCGGGTAGGCTTCACACACAATGCCTATGCTCGTACTTCGATCTCGGACTCTATATGCAACACAAGGGGAACTATTCACATCAACCCCAAGGAACACCACGCACTCACCGCACACTCGCCGGAGCGGGATTCTCTATGCATAAAGGAAGAGCTTCACATGCTCAAGTAGAGAATCGTTACCCTTGTAGTCCGCTTTGGCGGCATGGAAAGTTATCTGGATAGAAATCTTCGTAGCGAGATTCCCTCCACGGATCCGCTCTTACGTCTCTAATCGGCGCTCGAATGCTCTGTCGGCACTCGCCAACCTCCTCCTCTTTCCTCTCTTCTCTCCCGAACTAGACAGAGAACCAGCGACCGCAAATGAAGGTTTCGAAACCCTACACTCGGGTATATCTCCAGCAGGTGAAGCACCATCCGTCAGATCCCATACCAAAAGAATGCACGGCCACGATTCAGGCCTGACCTGGAATGACAGGGCCGAAAACACCGCACGAATCCTGAATCGGCGCATGACACTTCCGCGACAGCCAACTGCAGATCGTCGAACCAAGATCGTCGGCCGCAGGCAGAAATCATCGAATGCTGATCCAAAATCGTCAAACGCTCCAGAATTGTCGAACGCTGACAGGAATCGTCTAACGCTGACAAAAATCGTCGAACGCTGAACTCCGCTCGATGATTGTCGACCCCAAATAGTCGAACTCACGGGCCTGAACTCCGCTCGACGATCATCGACCCGATCGTCGACCAAATATCGTCGAATGCCCTCTGCTCGATGATCGTCGAACCCATATCGTCGAGCTCGCTAGCAACATTTTGCTCGACGATTGCTGGCAAAATTGTCGATACCCCCCCCCCCCACCTGCCAAAACCCAATTTTGGCTCAAAACACCTGCCGTCTCTCCTTTGAGTTTCGGGGCGTTACACTTCGTATAGTGCGCTTCATACATCAGCTCTTCCCTCAACTTACCCAAACTCAGGACGCACAAACGGCCCTCTTTCCGCAAAAGACCATCATCCCAGGAGAACTTGCCCTTTGGCCCATCTGTAGCATATCATTGGAGACTTTCATCCAGGTCCATTACTCGTCGAATTCTGTCTGCAAGGTCACACTACACCTCCGTCCAGTTCAGACATACATTGGAGGTGGAATTCTTGTCAACACAAGAAATCTCTAATGCTTCCATCTCCTGAATGAGACATTTATCATGCCTCTGCAACCAATTTGCTCTTGCCGGAGCCCTCCGACTCAAGGCATCCGCAACTACATTTCCCTTCCCGGGAGTATAATGAATCTCAAAGGTGTAGTCCCCAAGGAAATCCAACCACCTTTGCTGTCGCATATTCAGATCCTTCTCCTCCAACAAATACTTTAGGCTCTTGTGATCTGTATATATCTCCACTTTCACGCCATAACGATAATGTCGTCGTAGCTTTAGTGCAGAGATCACTGCTGCCAACTCTAATTCATGGATGGGATAATTTCGCTCGTGCACCTTCAGCTCACGTGAGCCATAAGAAATCACTTTCCCGCTTTGCAGAAGAACGCAACCTAAGCCTCTCCCGGAATCATCACTATAGATTTCAAACCCATCGGTACCACATATCGATGTTAACACAGGCGTCATGGTCAACCGAATCTTCAGCTCTACAAAAGCTCGCGCGCACTCTGGCATCCAAACGAACTTCTGATCCTTTCTCGTTAGTGTGGTCAGCGACAAAGCAATCCGCGAGAATTTTTCAACAAATCTTCGATAGTAGCCCGCTAGTCCAAGGAACCTCCTGACTTCGGCCACTGAAGACAACACTAGCCACTCCTGTATGGCCCTTATCTTCGACGGATCCACTGCTATGCCATCTCCACTCACCACATGGCCTAAAAAAGGCACTGACGATAGCCAAAACTCGCACTTCGAGAACTTGGCATAGAGCTTATTCTGCCTCAACGTATGCAACACCAACCACAAGTGGTTTTCGTGATCAGCTTCAAATTTAGAGTATACCCGGATATCATCAATGAACACAATCACAAACAGGTCAAGGTACTCGCGAAACGTTCGGTGCATCAAGTCCATGAACACAGATGGCGCATTGCATAGCCCAAACGGCATTACTATAAACTCATAGTGCCCGTACGTGTTCCAAATGCGGTCTTGGGAATGTCACCTTCCCGAATCCTCAACTGGTAATAACCAGACTTCAAGTCCAACTTGGAGTAGACGGTTGATCCCACTAGCTGATCGAACAAATCATCAATTCGTGGAATCAGATATTTGTTCTTCTCTGTCATCTTGTTTAGTTCGCGATAGTCAATACATAACCGCAAACCACTGTCCTTCTTTTTCACAAACAGAACAGGCTCGCACCAAGGTGACATGCTTGGGCGTATATAACCATGCTCCAACAACTCTTGCAGTTGGACTTTCAACTCGGCCATTTCCTTTGGCGTGATGCGATATGGCGAGCGGGCCGCAGGTTTCGCACCTGACACCAACTCGATCGTGATGTCAATCTCCTGCTGGGGTGGTAGCCTAGGGAGATCCTTGGGAAACACATCTGTAAACGCTGATATGATCGGAACATCGCTCACACTGGCCTTGGGCTCAACATCCTGAATCAGCATGAAGTATAACTCTGCGCCCTTCCGAACAGCCATGGCAACTTAGAGTGCAGACATCAGGGTCCCGCCCACTCCTCGCATACCCGCGAACTTCGTCTCCTGCTCGGTATTCTAGCCCAATGTGACCTCTTTGGACTGGCAATCTATAAAGGCATGCTGCTCCGCGAGCCAATCCATCCCAAATATCACATTGAATTCCGATATCGGCAGTATAGATGCAGCCAAATCAAAATCCCGACTTCCAATTTGAACCGCCACATCGCAAGCTTGATCCGCAAGCATCACACAATCATTCGGCAACACCACCCTGGTGCTCTCTATCTTCACACGACTAGGTATCCCAAGTCGCTCTATAAAGTCTTGAGATAGAAATGAATGTGAAGCACCCGTATCAAAAAGTGCTCGCGCCAGCGTGTTCCGAATCATCACGAAGCCTGTGACAACTATGTCACACACACAAGCCGCATACAACAATGCAATAAACAAAGCATGCAAGTAATATAATATGGAGAAACATAACTCGTACCTGTGACAACGTCACTCTGCTTGATGGCCTCCTGCAGGCCAAGGTTGTAGACCCAGGGCTGTGCCTGGGATGCAGAGAATTCCACCACTGCCTTTCCCTTTTCAACATACGATGCTCCCGCCTTCTTTTCTCCTTTTGGAGGTACCACCTGACAATCACGGGCTATATGCCCCACCCGTCCACAAGTAAATCATGTACGAGTTTTCGGCCTTGAAGTGGCCCCCGACGTTGCACCCGATGCAACTGAAGAAGGAGCTTGTCCAGCCGACTTGGACCTCTTACCCAATTTCTTTTTGTAATACGACTTCGCAGGTCGGAGCACCTTGAACTCCGGCTGTGTCACAACCAAGGCCCTCTTCCCTTGTGCCCTTTTCATGTCCTTTTCCAGTGCGCACGTAGTGTCAACCAACGCCTGGAAGCCTTGGTTCACTGAACTAGAAAGCAGGAACCTCAACTCATCCCGCAATCCTTCGTAGAACCGATTAGTCTTCCTCTGCTCATCAGCAAAAATAGAACCCGCATATCGCCCGAAGCGTGTGAACTCATGCAGGTACGTTTCAACACTGCCTTCTCCTTGTGTTAGCCTTTGGAACTCGTTCTCCATGGCAATGCGCTGTGCCGCCGGGAGGTGCTTTGCCAGGAAGAGTCGAGAGAATTCCTCCATCGACACTTGTGTTAATGGCCAACCCGCCAAGTGGTGTAAATCCATCTCGTCCCACCATAGACGAGCCTCTCCTTCGATTAAGAAGGTGGGTAAGGTGACCTTCTAATCTTCCACCGACCTAATCACCGCCATGATCCGCTTGACGCGCGATAATCAATCCTCTGCCTGCGTAGGTTATCCCACACCCGAGAACGTAGGCGGATCGAAACTCATGAACTGCTTCAACTGCTTCTCTACTGCTCGAGGATCCGCAACCGTAATAGGTTCTAGCCTCAATGCCGGCTTCGCCTGCCCAATCGGCTGTGCTTGAAGCATTGCAAACAAGGCCTCAGCAACTAATCACACAGTTTCCGCAGAAGGCTGAGGCGTAGGCACCTTAGCTGGTGCCATACTTTCATTAGAACATTGGGGCTCTGATTGCCCAGCTCCACTTCTCGTCACCTATAGGTGAACCAGAGACACACATTAGCGACCGTTCACAAGCAAAAACAACAAGATAGGTCCGGCCGCACAGACACGTGCTCGCCACCTGACAAAAGAAGTCGACCACGACTTCGAAAGGGAAAGACCGAGACAGCTGATACAAAAAATGTAACAACCCCATCTGTTCACATAGTATATACTAGAAGGTCCGGCCGGGGCCCCACAGCATATATCACAGAACAGGCGGTGAAGTCACGGTGATATCAAAGTAGCGCATTCTAACACATCACATTTTAGCGGAAGCTTATAACACAAACCCTGAACTCCAACAAGAATGTCCATCATATAAACATGCACATTTATATAAAACAGGAATGTTCACTAAATACAAGTCAGTTGGCCTTATGGCCTTACAAGTCCTTTTTACCATAGTGGTTTCCAAAACATTGGCGCGCAGGCCAACCACATATACAAAACATAACATTTTAAACATAGCCTTCAAGGGCTAGCAACAGTAGCAGTAGCAGCAGCAGGGACTTCAACCTTTCTGTGTCCCGCTTGGTTCTCCAGCACCTGCACAAGGATAGCCCACCAACGGTGGCAAATAAGGAAACGATCAGTATTCAGCTGACCAATTTTATAACGACCCTACCCCTTTCTCGGGGCAGCGGTATTCCTTCTTAGCAGGCGTAGCATTTCACTGGCAGATATATATATCATACAATGTGCTCTCACACACATACATTCCATCACAACCGTCAGCCACGCAGCCCGACGGTCCGTGCACTCAGGGCACATTCTTGGTGTACCGGCGAACCAGGGTCCCACCACCGTATCAGGGCTATAACCCGACGGTAAATTGAGCATTTTGCTCCATGGAGTGCAGCCGGAGACTTTAGTCTTAATGATCCGAGATTGGCCCATAGCCCTCATTGTGTCATGACACGCATGCCTAAGACTCGCTATGCGCTCGAACAGACCGCACTTTCAGGTCTTCAAGTCAGACGGACATAACGCAGGTCGGATCAGCCATCCCCCCCCCTCGTTGCTCAAATCGCCTTACCATCACCGAATACCAATGTACTCGCGGTTAAATAAAGGTGCGGGTCGGTTTCACCTTTCCTGTTTGGCATAAAGCCTAGGTGTTTTCCTGGGCGCACCAGTAATTCCTGCTACTCCCCTTCATAGGTACAACCCATGATATTTCACAAGCATCAGAGGGTCTTTCCTAGATTTTCGTACTAGTACTTCCTGCTACTCCCCTTCACATGTACAACCCCGCAAACATTATAAGTCTCAAGGGTATTTTCCTAGCTTACCACGCCAGTACTTCCTGCTACTACCCTTTACAGGTACTACCCATGAACATCAAGCATTACATGGTTATTTCCTGGACTACCACTCCAGTACTTCATGTTACTACCCTTCACAGGTCTAACCCATCGACTCCTTAAACTACACGTTTATCACGAAGTCTTCTCCGGTGCGTATATGCAACATCACCAATCCAGACCAACCTGTCCAGATGGGCTTCACACAACATGCCTATTCCGTACTCCATTTCCGGATCTATATGCCAACATAATGGAGATTCCAAGAATCAACCCAAGGGACTCACATAACAAACCACCCTCTGGTGAATCATATGCACATGCCCAAAAGGAAGCCTTCACATGGCTAGGAAGATAGGTCGTTACCCTTGAAGATTGCTTCAGATCCATGGATTCCTAGTCGGCTGAAAAGAACCACAACGACTTTTCTTCCCACAACACTGGCCTCGGATCTCTCGCCGGAACTCCACCAGTGGCCAGCCCCTTTCTTCCTCCTCCTCCTTCTTCCTCTCTCTCTCTAGGTGTGTAGAAAGAGAATGGCCAACACTCATATGAGAATTTCCTTCTCATCCACGACCTTAAGGAAACAGGGAGGGCTCTCAGCCATTGGATCCCAGCTGAAGAAATGGACGGCCACGATTTTGTCACAAAAGGCCATTTTTTACCTGACACGGCCTGTGACACGCCCGTGTCACAGGCCGTGTACCTTAAGTGGTGCACAACCGGCTTATCCAGACTAGTACACGCCTATGTGACACGCCCGTGTCACGGGCCGTGTCACCTGACACACCCTCAGACACACCCATGTCTGTGGCCGTGTACATCAGTCTGCACAAAACCAACTTCAACCCGATCGGTACACGGCCAGTGACACGCCCGTGTCATGGGCCATGTACCCTAAAACACGGCTATGTCATGCCCGTGTTCACCAGGACACAAATGCCCTGGGCACATCCCGCAAAGGACACGGCCCGGGCATGTGCCCACACACGGCAGCTGACACGCCCCAGCTCAAATTCGTCGAACAAAGTTTATCGACCTGCAGAGGACACGACCTCTAACACGCCCGTGTCCGAGGGCGTGTGCCCTCAAGTTTTTGGAAAACTGATTTTCGCCGACCTCTCGCCGGCTGCTCACCCGAGAAGGACACGCCTTGGGGCACGCCTGTGTCCCAGGCCGTGTCACCCAACGTTTTCCCAATCCTGGGATTTGGGGTGTTACAGCTTTCACCCTGGGGCTACAGTAGGGTTTCTTCAGGATGGAGTTGAAGAGAGTGACCCCCTCTCCTACGAGTAACTGATGGAAAGGGTGGCGAGAAAAGTTTATGGGGAGGCGTCAAATCCGGAATTTGCCCGGAAGCTGGCCAGGTGGGCCACGGAGTAAGAGGAGCTGAGAGGCGGCATGGTGCAGGAGGAGAGGAGAGTCGAGCCCCGACAGAGGGAGCAGAGGCAGCTCTAGGGCCAGCAACAGCCCAGGTTGGGGCGACAGGAGCCAGACCGTCGGTTGGGCTGGAGGCCCGAGTGGCAAGACCAAGGGCCACGAAGAGGATATCAGGGAAGGGACCACCACCAGGGGGGAAGGATCAATTCCACCCCCCGGGTTGGAGGCAGGCACAAAGACCCCCCCTACCCAATCAGGATCAGGCTACGACCATAGCCATGGGAGAGAGGAGGAGAGCAACGCGGAGGAGGAGAGAAGTAAGGGTGGAGTTACCCTACTACGACTTCAATCAAGAGGAAGGGCACGCCATAGCCACGTGCCCAGAGTTCCTTGAAATGAGGGGAAATAGGGAGCAGCAGCCGCAGCAGTAGGTGCGACAGGAAGTGAGGACCGAGGAGGTCCTGCCTCAGGTGGAGGAGGATCGATGGAGGACCGGGTGGACGTCGGGACCCGAGGAGGAATCAGGGTGATCCATGGGGTGGGGGGGGGTTAAGGCTTCCCGGAGGGCGAGCCTCCACACTATGTATCGCCGGAGCATTGGCTCCACATCCCAAACCCCACCCCCAGAAGAGAGGATTACTTTCTCGAGGAGAGATATGCCGGATCATGAGGATCCTTTTTGCGATGAGCTAGACATCCAGACAGCCATCAAAAATATCACTATCTCCTGGATCCTCGTCAATAACGGAAGCTCTGTCTCGTCGTCTTTAAGAAGACATTTGACGCGATGAAAGTGGAGACGAAGAGAGTGTTGGCCTCAGATGGGCCCTTGTTTGGGTTTCCGGGGGAGAAGAAGGAGGTAGAAGGAGGAGTGGGGCTCCATGTCACCCTAGGGGGGGCAGTCCCAGAGCTGCAGGTTTGTCATCGTGGATGCCCCCAGCAGCTACAGTACCATCTTCGGGACGCCCCTCATCAGTTCCTTCCGCTACGTCCCCTCGTCATTCCATCAATGCTTGAAGTTCAACGTCGAGGGGATCCAGGTTCGGATCTGGGGTGACCCCAAATTAGCAAGGGAGTGCTATGTCACCACCATGAACTCCATATCTTGGCAGGAGGGAGCCGAGGAGATGTAGCGAAGGATGGAGGAGGCAGAGTAGGAGGCTGGTAGGGAGGATATAGAGGTAGAGAGCTGCACCGAGGTGGAGGCGGCAGGAGGAGATCAGGAGGAGTGGGCCGAGGCGATGGCCATGGAGGAAGAGGTGGAGGCGAAGGTCCTCGTCTAAGAGGAGAGGGATGTTGAAGAATGGGGGGAGCAGTCCAGGCTGGAGGCTGCGGTAGAGGTGGTGGAGCTGGAGGTTCTCACCCGTGGAGGCAGGGTGGAGAAGGTTCACGTCAGCGGGGGGCTGACCCGGGAGGCTAAAGGCAGGATGCTGGCGTGCATCCAGAAGAACATGGACATCTTTGCATAAAGCGTCACGGAGATGCCTGGGGTTGAAGAAGATGTGGCTTGCCACCGCCTCAACCTGGACCCATAAGCATGCCCCGTCCAACAGAAGAAGAGGTCCACCGCGGACAAGCTGGCCGGGCCCATCAGAGAGGAGGTGGCAAAGCTTCTCAAGGCCGGCTTCGTATCCGAAATCCAATACCCCGGTTGGGTGTCCAATGTAGTCATGGTTAAAAAAGGAGACGTTCGGTGGCGTATGTGTGTTGATTTTTCCATGCTTAATAAATCTTGTCCTAAGGACTGTTATCCCTCGCCTCGGATCGACGCGCTGGTTGATTCAGCAGACGATTTTTCTGTAATGAGTTTTTTAGATGCGTTTTCAGGTTACCACTAAATCATGATGCACCCCCCGGACATCAAGGACGTCTCGTTCATCATGGGGGATGGGTGCTACTGTTACAAAATGATGTCCTTTGGGCTGAAGAATGCAGGGGTGACCTATTAGAAGATGATGGACAAGGTCTTTCAGGAACAGAAGGGGAGGAACCTGGAGGTGTACGTATATGATCTCATGATCAAGAGTCAGGATGTGGAGGCTTACCTCCAGGACCTAGAAGAGACCTTCGCCGCCGTGCGCAAGTACAAGATGCGGCTGAACCCCCTAAAGTGTGTCTTCGGGTCCAACAGGGGAAAGTTCTTGGGGCATCTCCTCACCCCCGCGAGGTTCTAACCAAATCCTGATTAGGTCAAAGCTATCATGTAGCTAGAGTCGCCGAGAAATACTAAGGAGGTGCAAGATTGACAGGGAAGCTGGCATGGTTAAGCAAGTTCCTCTCCCGGACTGGGGAGAAGTGCTTCCCCTTCTTCAAAACACTAATGGGGGCAAAAATTCGAGTGGACCAAGGAGTGCAAGGAGGCATTCCAGACTCTTAAAATACAGTTGACACGGGCTCTGTTGCTCCAAGGGCCAAAGGAGGGGGAAGTCCTATTTTTGTATCTCGGGGTCGGGGCAGTGGCCTTGAGCTCTGTCCTGGTGCATGAAGAGGGGAATAAGCAGCTCCCCATATACTATGTGAGCCGGGTCCTGAGAAAGGCAAGAGCTCTGATAACATCTTCGAGGGGGTGGAGCACTCAGGCAGGTTGGTCAAGTGGTCTGTAGAACTGAACAAGTTCGACATCTCCTTCATCCCCCACCTCTCGATCAAGGCTCAAGTGATGGCCGACTTTTTGGCTGATTATGTGATCGAGGTGGCAGAGGAAGAGCTCACTCGTCCGACTCCATAGAAGGTAAAGTTAGATGACGCTTCAGGGAATCATTCTCTGGGGGTAGGGGTGATGTTGGAGAGCTCCCAAGGAACTAGAATTGAGCAAACAGTGGTGGTGCACTTCCCCATCACTAACAATCAGGCCGAGTATGAGGTCGTGATAGCAGGGCTGCGCCTGGACAGGGAGCTGGGGGTGTTGGACGTAGAGGTCCTCACCGAGTCCATGGTGGTAGCTTCCCAGATCAATTGGGAGTTTGAGGCATGAGAGCCTACCCTATGATTATACTTAGCCAAAGTAAAGGGGGTCATCGACACATTCAAAACGTTTTCCATCTGACACGTGCCCCGGGAGGAAAATGAGCAGGTCTATCAGCTAGCAAAACATGGTCCCCGGGTGGGGGGAACTATTACCGATCTATTCTGCCCTACCATCGAAGAAGGAGAGCTCATGGATATAGATCAACGGCCCTCGTGGATGGACTCGGTCATAACTTTCCTCTCCACGGGAGAGTAACTGGAGGGGGTGGACAGGAAGAAGCTTTGGTACAAATCGGCATACTACCTCCTCCAGGACGGGCAGCTGTACAATAAGACTCTCTCGGGAATGCTGGCCCGTTGCATGGCCGAGGGAGAAGTACAAAGAATCTTGGAAGAAGTCCACTCTAGGGAATGTGGAAGTCACTCCGCGAGTCGGACCCTAGAAGGAAGGATCATCAGGCAAGGGTACTTCTAGCCAACCCTGGGTCGCGATGCTGCAGAGTTCACAAGAAGATGTCACAAGTACCAGTTGTTTGCCCCCCTCCAGCTACAGCCAGCTCAGCACGTCAAGAGGATCACAGCCCCATGGCCCTTTGCCATTTGGGGGATGGATTTGGTTGGACCGTTCCCCCAGGCCAGTGGGCAAAGAAGGTTCCTGTTGGTGACGATCGATTATTTCTCTGAGTGGTTGGAGGTGAAGGCCCTAGCTAAGGTGACTTCCCAGGTCATCAGGAACTTTGTTTGGGGGGAGATCATCTACCGCAACGGGCTGCCCTAGGCCATTATCACGGACAACGGGCCCTAGTTCGCCAACCCAGAATTCACCAGATTTTGCGGGCAGCTCGGGAACGACCTCAGGTTCACCTCAGTTCACCATCCCAGGAGCAACAGGCAGGTGGAGGCCGCGAATAAAATTATTGTAAACCTCCTTAAGAAGAAAGTAGAGAATCTAAAAGGGAGCTGGGTGGAGCAACTTCCCACGGTTCTCTAGGCCCTAAGGACCACCCCCAACACAGCTACAAGAGAGAATCCTTTCAAGAACTCCCATGGGTGTGAGGCAGTACTCCCCGTGGAATTCGAAGTTCAAACGCCTCGAGTTGTCGCAGCCAGGGAAGTCAGGGAAGAATGGCAGGCCGAGAACGAGGAAGAGCTGCGGCTCTCCCTAGATATGGTGGAGGAACTGCATGACTTCTCTGCCATCCGACAAGAAGAGGTGAAGAGGAGAATGGCTAAGTACTTTGACAAGCACGTCAGAGTCAAACAGTTTGCAGAGGGGGACTTGGTGCTGAAAAAGGTGGATGCAGCGGGAAGGTCGACAACCGTGGGGAAGCTCAACCCCAGCTGGGAAGGTCCATTCATTGTAAAAGAAGCATTGAGATCAGGAGGGTATCGACTCCGAAATGTGGAGGGCGGGACCCTAAGTCTCACCTGGAACGGTGATGACCTGAAACGTTTTTATCCTTGAGAATATGTAAGTGATGTTTTATTCTTAATAAAGCTTCTTGATATACCGATTGTGCTACAGTAACTCATACGATAGGATGGTGTCTACACGGACCCCGAGAAGATCCCGCTGTCAGGCTCTCGCCTAGCTGATAGGGCTGGAAGTCACTTGATGGTGTCTACCCAGACCCCGAGTAGATCCCGATGTCAGTCTCTCACCTAGCTGACAGGGCTGGAAGTAACTCGATGGTGTCTACTCATACCCCGAGCAGATCCTCCTGTCGGGCTCTCACCTAGCTGATAAGGCTGGAAATCACTTGATGGTGTCTACTCAGATCCCGAGCAGATCCCGCTGTCAAGTTTTCACCTATCTGACAGGGCTGGAAGTCACTCGATGGTGTCTACTCAGACCCCGAGAAGATCCTGATGTCAGGCCCTCACCTAGCTGACAGGGCTGGAAGTCACTCGATGGTGTCTACTCGGACCCCGAGCAGATCCCGCTGTCAGGCTCTCACCTAGCTGACAGGGATGGAAGTCACTCGATGGTGTCTACCCGGACCCCGAGAAGATCCCACTGTCAGGCTCTCACCTAGCTGGTAGGGCAGGAAGTCCCTCGATGGTGTCTACTCAAACCCCAAGCAGATCCCGCTGTCAGGCTCTCACCTAGCTAGCAGGGCTAGAAGTCACTCGATGGTGTCTACTCAGAACCCGAGCAGATCCCGCTGCCAGGCTTTCACCTAGTTGATAGGGCTGGAAGTCACTTGATGGTGTCTACTCAGACCAAGAGCAGATCCCATTGTCAGGCCCTCACCTAGCTGACAGGGCTGGAAGTCACTCGATGGTGTCTAATAGGGCCCCAAGCAGATCCCGCTGTCAGGCTCTCACCTAGCTGATAGGGCTGGAAGACACTCCATGGTGTCTACCTGGACCTCGAGCAGATCCCGCTATCAGGTTCTGACCTAGCTGGCAGGGCTGGAAGTCACTCGATGGTGTCTATCCGGACCCCGAGCAGATCTCGTTGTCAGGCTCTCACTTAGCTGGCAGGGCTGGATGTCACTCGGGAAGAGTCCTATACTCTTCAGATGGTGTCCAAGGAGTTTGAAATTTTTTCTAAAAAACAGGGGGAAAAAGCTCTGCACAGGCGAGTCTGGACTCACCATGCTCAGCTCGGCCCCGATAGAAGGGCGGCAAGCCTAGCCCTTATATCTCGCTGAAGGGGGCGAGCTCTGGCAGGACACTTCACACCTTCTAAATATTACTTGGGAAATTATTCAATTTTGGTCTTATATTGATAAAATTATGGGCAGCTCGCGAGCAAGTTGGGGGTAGTGTGCCCACTGTGGCGGATAGTCCACCCCCAGATCATCTAAGAATCGGTGAGCCCTAAAGATGTTTTCTCAAGAATGAGCCCTAGCAACCATCCTAATCGCAAATACCTATCTATGCAAGGTCGCCATGGGTAGGGCTCGCAGGCAAGCAGGGCGCAGCAAGAAAGTCCAGAAAGATGATAGAGATAAAAAATAATAAACCTAGAAAGATTGTGGCAAAATGTATTCAATTAAATATCGGTAATTACCTGGGGAGCTCGCCTCGGCGAGATTACAGGAAAAAAGAAAAAAATATATACATCAGCTTTTTTCCCCATCACCAGACTGGCGATCCCCCCCCCCCCCCCTTCGCCAGGAAAGTCCTGGACGCCCTTCTTGAACAGTGCATCGAGGCTATCTTTCTTCTCACTGGGCGGCGTCACCGGGAACAGGCTCGGCATCAGGTCCCGGACTGAGATCTCCTCGCACCCCTCCACCAGCACTCCTGTATCCTTCATCATCTGGAGTGAACATTCGAAGGCCTAAATTCAGTTGATCTGCAGCCTCTCGGCGACGTCGGCCTCGCCAATGATCCTCGGCCTCTTATACGGGAAGGTGGGCTCGACATCATGTGCAAGGAAGTAGATCTCCGCTTGGCGACGGACTCGCGGCTGAGGCTCGTGTTCTCCTCCTTCAACTTCATGTTTGCCCCCTCCAGCTCGGCAAGGCGGGCGCGAAGCTGGCCGATCTCCTTCTCCTGCCCGGCGGCGTAAGCCCGCGACTCCCCAGCAGCCTTGGTATCCTGATGAGAAAGGAAGTACATTAGCAACAACGCATAAAATTCTAAGTAAAAGGGGAGAAGCGAGCCCGATGCTTACAGTCCGCCGGTGGTTTGGGCGAGAACACTCTCATTGATGCCGAGCTGCCTTACCAGGTCAACTGCCTTATCCTTGGCGACGTCGCGTGCTTGCTCGGCCATCTGGAGGTAGTTGTTGAGATTGAAGCTGCGGCGGACCATCATGTGGTGGGGATCCATGGCTCGCATGTGGGCCTGCATGCCCTCATGGCCATGCTGCCGCAGGGTCATGCCCTTATAGGCCTCGACGTCCTCGCATCCATAGAGGCCGAAGCCGAGTGCGTAGGCATGATCGGTGGAGAGCTTTCGGTCAGCCCAAGAGGGGTGGAGGTTGGAGATGGAGACTCGGTGGGCCATCTCGTCCCACTAGACCATGGGCTCACCAGCCGAGTCCTTTCACCTCCCCCCAAAGCCGAAGATGGGGTGTTCCTTCGGCGTGGTGGGCTAGCGGGCCTCCTTATTCGCCGCGGGTAGATCAGAGGTCGCCATGGGAGGAGCAGAGGCCTCGCCATCCCCCTGCCCCTTGCTTGTGATCTCCTTGATCGGGCTCTCTGGCGACCCATCTGGGATGGTCTTAGGCGAGCTCATGTACTAGGGTTGTTGATGTTGTTTTGCCCGAGGAGCCAACATGGTTCTCCTCATCTTTTTCGGCAGTTGTTGGTGATGGGGCAGGCTCGAACCCGCAGGATCAACTCACTTTTTGCCGGACGAGGGCTTAGAGGAAGCCGACTTGTATCGGCAGGCCGCCGCCACCGCCCTCTCGCATTCCAGAGGGTCCGCGTATAACCCCGAGTCCGTAAACGGCTGGTTCACGTGGATTAGCCGCTCTCCTGCATGAAATAACTTAGAAAATTTCCATGAAGTTATGGCGAGCTGAGCAACAGGGAAGAGGGCAATACCTTCGTCGGGCAGGACGGGGTGGAGCTAGTCGAGGCCCCTTCGCAGGAAGGCGACCTCGAAGTCTTTGTGGAGGAAGAACTTGTTGAGGTCGGCATCATTGCCAGACACAGTAGGGGGCGATTGATCTCCTCTCCCTTCTGCTCAGGGGAGTAAGGGATGTTGTCGAGATCCCCCTTGATGAAGGCGATCTTGGTCATCCAGTTGTGATGCTTGTTCGCGATCTCGCGAACCTTGATCAGCGAGCCCCCCAAGTAGGCGATGACATCTGGCAACACCTTGTAAGAAAAGAGTTTCCTGAACATAGTCAGGTTGAACTCTATCTGCTCTCGGCGGAGGTAGCAGGCGAACGCCACCATCATGGCGATGGCGTTCGAGTTCAGCTGCGCGGGCACCACGCCATAGTACTTCAAGATCTGTCTGATTTCCGGACAGAGGGGGAGTCGTAACCCCACCTCAAAATGCGAGATGGGGAAGGCGAGCTCGCCATCATAAAAGGAGTTGATGGCCTCCCCCTCCCTCGGTCGGCGCGCCTCGAAGCCAGGCGGAACATGGTTACCGACGAATTCGGCGAGCTTGGCCTCACTGGTGTTTCCCTCAAAGAAATAGTAGTCCCTGAAGTGCTGGGTGCACTTGGAGCGACTGTCGGTGTCAGGGATGGTCTTGCCCATGCTCACAAAAGGGATGGGGGGTGGAGCGCGAGTACAAAGGAGGGGCACGAAAAAAGAGAGAAAAAGCAAGCAGTTAAGGCGGCGGTACGGGGTTGGTGGGAGGGGGGCTATTTATACAAAAAGAAATTTGGGGCCAGACTGTCCAATTGACCCAGCTCGCCAACTTCTGACTCGTCCCATCCCAAGACGAGTTAAATACAAAGCAATATAGTTACTATTCTTATTCAAATAACAGTCAATAATCTAAGAATTTTTGAAGTTATTACAGGAATCAAGTACAGGAATAAGAAAGCAGGGCGCGCGGGCAGAGGGGGACCTAGAGGTGAGTGTCGGTCGGCTCGGCAAGGGAGGCTCCTTCTACCTACCCCGGCCTCGCGTCCTCCGCCCCCCAGCCTGCCGCGAACGGAGAAACTCACGGATCTGCCCCGAGTTCCGCTCCGCTGCCACAAGGCCCTCGTCGATCTCATCCATGAGCTAGGAAGGAGACACCATCTCGCCAGCCTGACTGCCTCGCACCTCTTCAGCAAGACGCAAGTAGTCGTATTGCAGCGCCTCATTTACATCCTGCACCTCGTGCTGCCTGCGCTCGAGCTTCTTGAAGAGCATGATCCCCCTCCTCGTCAGCTCGTCGTTCTACACCTCAGGGCATAGATAAGAGTCCAATGAGCTCGGTGAAGGGAGGGGAGTGCATTGGGCTGTCCGAGAGGACTCCTCGGCTGCGGATTGGCTGGGGGGGGAGCTTTGAAGACAAAAACATCAGCAATTAGAGGTGTCCCGAAAAACCACATTGTTGAAACCGGAACCCGGCTTCCTGTGGAGCTCGCCCTTGGGGAAAGGGGTGGTCTCGCGCCTACTTCGCTCCTGCAAGAAAAACAACAAGACAAGGAGGAACAGACCCAAGGGCTCGGCGGGGAGGTCCCACCACAAACCCGGAAGATCTCAGAGCGCTTCCCCTCCTTAGCCTGAAGCCGAGCTAAGGTACCCACAGAAAGCACTTAGAGAATTTGGGGAGAGGAGCTCAGGGAAAAACTTGCCTTCTGGGGTACCCCTTGGGTCCTATTTATAGTTTTTGAAACCCGGACTGCCAATAACCAAAATAGCTAACATGAAATTACCAGGAAACCCTTGGCTGGGCCTGCCAACAGCCAAACTCCGCTGTTTTGAAGGGCTATGGGCAGGCCAGCAGGGGTAAAATAGTAAAAAGTACCTCTGATCCCCAGGCGAGCTGGGACCCCTGGCCACCTCGGCGTGCTTTGCTCGCCAGCTGCTGCCGAGCTCCACTGCGGGGTCGCGAGCCTCAGCCCGCTCGGCGAATGCCGGGCTCGGGGCCGCCGATCGATGAACTCTGGTCGACGGATGCCGAGCTCAGCCTCGCCCCTGCCACTGCCGAGCTCGCCTGCTGCTCCCAGTCTGACCTACTCGCCCCTTGATGACCTTGCTCGCCGGACACGGGGTTGTACACAATCCCCGCTCTTTTCGAGCTTGTCAAAAACCTCGGAAAGAAACATCCAACCCGAAGTGTGCGGCGAGCTCCGGCTGGCGAGTTGAAGGGAATCTTCTGGTGGGGGCCACCTGCAGCTATATATATGCACCTGCTCTGCTGCCTGACTCTTGCCATTCCCCCTGCTGCCTTGCCAAGATGCCCCTTCCCAAGGAGATTCAAGAGCGCATATATCGAGCCCGCCAGGCTTCCGAGGCTCGCATTGCCGCGCTGACGGCGGTCCCCGCAAAGGTTCCTCAAATTGACCCCGCCGAGCCGAGCTCCAAGAGGACAAAGCCATTCCCCGAGGCGGCTGAGCCCTTCTTCCACGACCTGAGGGCCACTTTGGCTCGCGAGACCGGCTCTTCTACTAGAACTATTCTGGAGAATGATAGGGAGGTTGTTGTTGTTGGTGATGATCAGGGCGGCCTTCCAGATGACGAGGGCACCGCGCCGCGGGTCCCTACGCCGCGAGGCGAGGTCACGCTCGCCACGTCGCAACTCTCGGCCCCGGACAACCATCCACGGGATCCGCCGCTCCTCTTTGGGATCCTGCCTGTGAGCTCGCAGAGGCCAGCTTCACCACCTGGCCCCCCTCCTCGGCAAATTGATGCGGTCGCCGGGGGGGCCTGGGGTCCATTCCTGTCCCGGGCTTCGAGCCCGTCTCGTCGGGGGCTCGCGGCCCAGGTCGCGGGAAGGACCTGAGGTTCATCCCTCCTCGCATCTCCTTTGAGCCGCCGAGTTCTACAGGTCTGCCTCGCTCAACTCTGTGCTTCACAAGCTTTTGCTCTGCTGACATCTTCCTTTACAGCCCTTCCCAGTCAATCGGCTGCCGAGGAGTCCTCGCGGGCAGCCCACCACTCTCCCCTCCCGTCTCCGAGCTCGCTGGACTCTTATCTGGGTCCGGAGGTGGATCAGGGCGAGCTGTCGAGGAGGGAGGTTAAGCTCCTCAAGAAGCTGGTGGGTGGTCTGCGCGAGGTGCAAGGAGTCAACGAGACGTTGCAGCGCGACTATGCGCGCCTTGCTGAGGAGGTGCGCCTCGGCCGGCCTGGCGAGTTGATGTCACCTTCCCGACTCCTGGATGAGATAGATGACGGTCTCTTGGTCGCGCAAAGGAACTCTGGAAGGATCCGCGAGCTTCTCCGCGCGCGGCAGCTTGGGGGGCGGGGATCGCGAGGCCGGGGTAGGTAAATTTGCGGGCTCCTCTGCCGAGTCGACCGGCGCTCGCATCCTGGTGCCCTCCCTGCTCGCGTGCCCCGTTTTCTGTCTCGAACTTTCCCCTGCTGGGATGAATAATTTTTAGAACATTTTTAATTGTTATTTAAATAAAAAGCCGTAATGTTTTGACTTAGCCTCAGTTGGGATGCGCCGGAAGCTGGCGAGCTGGGGTGGCGAGCTGGGGTGGCGAGCTGGGGTGGCGAGATGCGGCGATGTGACAGCCTGCCTCAGATTCCTTTTCCTATAAATAGCCCCCCCCCCCCCTCACCTACCCCCGTACTGTCTTTATTGCTTTGCTTCCCTTCCCTGCTTTTTCCTTCTTCTGCTCGCGCTGCGCTTTGCTTCTTCCCTGCGATCATGGGCAAGACTAACCCGGACGCTGATGGCCGCTCCAAATGCGCGCAGCATTTCGCGGATTACTGCTTCTTCGACGGCCACACCACCGAGGAGGAGCTCGCAGAATTCATAGCCCTGTATGTGCCGCCGGGCTTTGAGGCGCGCAGGCCGGGACCGGGCGAGGCCATCAACACATTCTATGAGAACGAACTCGCATTCCCCATCCTCGACGCGCTCCCCCCGGTTCTGCCCGGCGAAGGTATGCTTCCTTCACCTTGCCGAGCTCGCCTACTCGCGGACTCGACACATTATCATCTCTGATTTTTCTAACCTTCCCAAGTATTTTTCTGTAGGGGAGTGAATAATCCCCGCGAACCCGCCTTTTGCGGACCCGGGGCTTGATACTGACCCTCTTGCTCGCGAGAGGGCGGTGGCGGCGGCCTGCCGAGACGAGGCGGCCCTCTCGCAGCCCTCTTCTGGCAAGAGGCGTTCTGAGGACACGGGGTCGAACCCGCCATCCGGCCCCGGTCAGATGAAAAAGATGCGGAGGGCCCTGCTAGCTCCGCGGGGGCAACAACAACAACATCAGTCCAGCCCCAAGTACATCAGCTCGTCGGAGACTCCTCCCGACGCGTCCCCGGGGAGCCCGCTGAAGGAGACGACCAGCAAGGGCAGAAAGGGTGGCAAGGCCCCCTCTTCCTCGGCTGCGATCTCCCCTCCTCCCTCAGCGAAGAGGGCCGCCCGCGAACGCGTGCCGCCGAAGCAGCACCCCCTCTTCAACTTCGGCGCGCGCTGGAAGGATTCCGCGGGCGAGCCCATGCTGTAGTGGGACGAGCTCGCTCATCGAGTCTCTGTCTCCACCCTGCACCCGTCCTGGCACGAACGCGAGCCCGCCACCGGTCACGCGTATGCCCTCGGCTTCGGCCTTTATGGCCGGGAGGATGCCGAGGCCTACAAGAGGGCGACCCTCCGGCAGCTTGGCCATGAGGGCCTGCAGTCCCACCTGCGGACTCTGGAGCTGCACCACATGCTGGTGCACCGCAGCTTCGCCCTCAGTCACCAGCTCGAAAAGGCTGAGCAAGCTCGCGACCTTGCCAAGGAGCAGGTTGCCGATCAGGCGAGGCGGCTCGGCATCGCGGATGGTCTTCTCGCCAAGACTGCTGGCGGGCTGGTAAGTGTCACGCACCACTCTCTTTTACTTAGAAAACTTTGTGCTGCTGCTAAGTGAGCTTTTTTCCAGGATGCCAAGGCGGCGGGCGAGCTCCAGGCTCGCAACACTGAGCTGGGGGAGGAGAACGGCCGCCTGCGCGCGCAGCTGGCCGTGGATGCCGACGCTGCTGGGGAGCTCCAGGCTCGCGACGTCGAGCAAGGGGAGGAGATCATCCGACTGCGCGCACGCCTTGGCGAGTTGGAGAGCGCGAACGCGAAGCTGAAGGGGGAGAACCAGCACCTTCTCGGCGAGGTGCGTCGCCAGGCGGAGATCTTCTTCCCGGGGCACGACATCGATCCCACACTCCCCTACAAGAGCCTGCGCATCTTCGGCGAGGCGGACCTCGTCGAGAGACTGCGGATCAACTCCATCCAGACCGCCAAGTGCACCCTCGCGATGATGAAGGACTCAGGGGTGCTGGTGGAAGGATGCGGGGAGATCTCCGCTCGGGACCTGATGCCGAGTCTGTTCCCGGCGACGCCGCCCAGCGAGAAAGAGGATAGCCTGGACGCGATGTTCGGGAAGAGCTTCCAGGACCACTCGGGCGACGGCGAGGACCAGTCCGGCGGAGGGGGCAAGGCCAGCTGACAGCCCTGTCTTTTTGTTTTCTTTTTTCTTTTTTGACTACTCGCAGTGGCGAGCTCCCTGTACATTTGTGAATAATAAATGAAAGTGTTTTGATCATACCGGTGTTCTTTTTCATGCCCGTTGTTATGAATGTGTGTGAGTGCTTCCTCCCGCGACATCGCAGAGACGGGTTCCGCGAGTAGAGTGATCATGAGAGTGCGCACGCGAGCGAAGCGTGTTTGGAGTGTTCGCCGAGCCCCAAATGATTTCGCGGCGAGTTACTCTCCGCCCTTATTACGCCATTACTACTCGCGCGCGGCCTTCTGCCTTTTATCCGCCTACCTTTACTCTCACGCGAGCCACCCAGGTTGTGCTCATCGAAGAAGAAATTTTTCGAGGTGTGATTGGTCTGGGGTGCGAGGCCCCCCGGTCTGGCTTGTCTTTGGCGAGGCCTTGGCTCGCGGCCTGCTTTCCCATGCCGAGCCGAAAATGATGAGCCCGAACTCGCCTATGCCGAGCCCTCCAGTCCGGCCTGCCTTCTCGATTACGCCGAGCTGAGTTTACCGAGCCCGAGCTCGCCCCGACAGGACCCTTTCCCCTTGCTCCTTGCCACAGACCTTGGCCTGTTCCCAACGACTTTAAGGCCGGCACCATCGAGTGACCTCCGGCTCTGCCAGCTAGGGAAGCCTGTCAGCGGGGTCTGCTCGGGGTCCATTACTACTACCATCGAGTGACTTCCAGCCCTGTCAGCTAGGTGAGAGCCTGACAGCGGGATCTGCTCGAGGCCGAGGATGACACCGAGTGACTTCCAGCCCTGCCAGCTAGGTGAGAGCCTGACAGCGGGATCTGCTCGGGGTCCATTACTACTACCATCGAGTGACTTCCAGCCCTGTCAGCTAGGTGAGAGCCTGACATCGGGATCTGCTCGAGGCTGAGGATGACACCGAGTGACTTCCAGCCCTGCCATCTAGGTGAGAGCCTTACAGCGGGATCTGCTCGGGGTCCATTACTTCTACCGTTTAGTGACTTCCAGCCCTGTCAGCTAGGTGAGAGCCTGACAGCGGGATCTGCTCGAGGCCGAGGATGACACCGAGTGACTTCCAGCCCTGCCAGCTAGGTGAGAGCCTGACAGCGGGATCTGCTCGGGGTCCATTACTACTACCGTCGAGTGACTTACAACCCTGTCAGCTAGGTGAGAGCCTGACAGCGGGATCTGCTCGAGGCCGAGGATGACACCGAGTGACTTCCAGCCCTGCCAGCTAGGTGAGAGCCTGACAGCGGGATCTGCTCGGGGTCCATTACTACTACCATCGAGTGACTTCCAGCCCTGTCAGCTAGGTGAGAGCCTGACAACGGGATCTGCTCGGGGTCCGTTACTACTACCATCGAGTGACTTCCAGCCCTATCAGCTAGGTGAGAGCCTGACAGCGGGGTCTGCTCGAGGCCGAGGATGACACCGAGTGACTTCCAGCCCTGCCAGCTAGGTGAGAGCCTGACAGCGGGATCTGCTCGGGGTCAATTACTACTACCATCGAGTGACTTCCAGCCCTGTCAGCTAGGTGAGAGCCTGATAGCGGGATCTGCTCGAGGCCGAGGATGACACCGAGTGACTTCCAGCCCTGCCAGCTAGGTGAGAGCCTGACAGCGGGATCTGCTCGGGGTCCACAATACATCACATTCCACCATGCAGGCCAATTACAACGATATCAGAGAGCTTGAAGGAATTCACTATAATCAAAGTGTCGTTTACATGTTTCAGGGAAAAAAGCGTTTGAGGTCGTCACCGCTCCAGGTGAGACTCAGGGTCTCGCCTTCTACATTTTGGAGTCGATAGCCCCCCGACCCCAAGGCTACCTTTATAATGAACGGTCCTTCCCAGCTGGGATTGAGCTTTCCCACGGATGCTGACCTCCCCGCTGCATCTACTTTCTTCAGCACCAAGTCCCCCTCCATGAACTGCTTGACCCTAACATGCTTGTCAAAGTGCTTGGCCATTCTCCTTTTTACTTCCTCCTGTCGGATGGCGGAAAGGTCTCTTACTTCTTCTACCATGTCAAGGGAGAGCCTCAGTTCCTCCTCATTCTCTGCCTGCCATTCCTCGCGGTCTTCCTTTGCTGCCACGACTTGCGGCGTTTGGACTTCGAATTCAATGGGGAGAACTGCCTCGCATCCGTGGGAGAGTTTGAAGGGGGTGTCTCCTGTAGCTGTGTTGGGGGTGGTCCTCAGGGCCCAAAGGACCGCGGGAAGCTGCTCCACCCAGCTCCCTTTCAGGTTCTCCACCTTTTTCTTGAGGAGGTTGACGATGATCTTGTTTGCGGCCTCCACTTGCTCGTTACTCCTGGGGTGATGGACCAAGGCGAACCTGAGATCGATCCCAAGCTGTTCGCAAAAGCTGGTGAACTCGGCACTGGCGAACTGGGGCCCATTGTCTGTGACGATGGCCTGGGGCAGCCCATGGAGACAGATGATCTCCCCCCATACAAAGTTCCTGATCACCTGGGAGGTCACCTTAGCCAACGCTTTCACCTCCATCCACTTTGAGAAGTAGTCAATCATCACTAGGAGGAACCTTCTCTGGCCGCTGGCTTGGGGAAACGGCCCAACCAGATCCATTCCCCAGATTGCGAAGGGCCATGGGGCCGTGATACTACGGAGCCGTTGGGCCGGCTGCAGCTGGAGAGGGGCAAACAGTTGGCACTTGTGACATCTCCTTGCGAATTCTGCAGCGTCCCGGCCCAGGGTGGGCCAGAAATAACCTTGCCTGACTATCCTTCCTTCCAGGGTCCGACTCCCGGAGTGACTCCCACATTCCCCGGAGTGGACCTCCTCCAAGATCCTTCGCGCTTCACCCTCGGTTACGCAGCGGGCCAGCATCCCTGAGAGGGTCTTTCTGTACAGCTGCCCGTCCTGGAGGAGGTAATATGCTGACTTGTGCCTCAGCTTCTTCTTGTCTACCCCCTCCGGATACTCTCCTGTGGAGAGAAAAACCACCACTGGATCCATCCATGAAGCTTGCTGATCGATCTCCATGAGCCCTCCTTCTTCGATGGAGGGGCGAAACAGGTCGGTGATGGTGCCTCCCACCTGGGGACCATGCTTAGCCAACTGATCGGCCTGTTCATTCTCTTCCCTGGACACATGTCGGATGGCGAAAGTTTGGAAAGTTCCAATGATCCCCTTTACTTTGGCCAAGTACGATCGCAGGGTGGGCTCCCTTGCCTCGAACTCCCCGTTGATTTGGGAGTCTACTACCATGGAATCTGTGAGGACCTCCACATCTGACACTCCAAGCTCCCTGGCCAGGCGAAGCCCTGCTATCACGGCCTCGTACTCGGCCTGGTTGTTGGTAATGGGAAAGTGCACCACCACCGTCTGCTCGATCCGGGTCCCTTGAGGGCTTTCTAGGATCACTCCTACTCCTAAGGAATGCCTTCCCGACGCTCCATCCACTCTCACCTTCCAAGGAGCCGGGCGAGTGAGTTCTTCTTCCGCCACTTCGACCACATAGTCAGCAAGAAAGTCGACCATCGCCTGGGCTTTGATCGAGAGCCGCGGAACGAAGGAGACGTCGAACTCGCTCATCTCCACCGACCACTTAGCCAATCTACCTGAATGCTCCACCCCCTCAAAGATGTTGCGGAGGGGATGGTCGGTCACCACTCGGATTGAGTGTGCCTGGAAGTAGGGTCGTAGCCTCCGAGCCGAGATGATTAGGGCGAACGCAAGCTTCTCCAAGATCGGATACCGGAGCTCGCCCTTCCTCAAGACCCGGCTCACATAATAGACTGGGAGCTGTCTCTTCCCCTCTTCTCGAACCAGGACCGAGCTCAAGGCCTCCGGCCCGACCCCCAGATACAAGAACAGGTCCTCCCCCTCCTTCGGTCCTTGGAGCAGTGGAGCCTGTGTTAACTGCACCTTGAGGGCCTGGAAGGCCTCTTCACATTCCCTGCTCCATTCAAACCTCTGACCCCCCCCTTAGCGTCTTGAAGAAGGGGGAGCACTTCTCCCCTGCCCGAGAGAGGAAGCGAATCAGCACTGCTAGCTTCCCTGTCAACTGTTGGACCTCCTTTGCATTCCGCGGGGATCCCAGCTCCAAGATGGCCTTGACCTTGTCTGGGTTCGGCTCGACCCCCTCGGGGGTGAGGAGATGCCCCAAGAACTTTCCCCTACTGGCCCCAAAGACACATTTTAGTGGATTCAATTGCATCTTGTACTTGCGCAGGGTGGCGAAGGTCTCCTCCAGGTCCCGGAGGTGGGAGTCCACATCCCGGCTCTTGATCATGAGGTCATCTACATATACCTCCAAATTCCTCCCCCTCTGTTCCTTGAAGACCCTATCCATCATTTTTTGGTAGGTGGCCCCAACGTTCTTCAGCCCGAACGGCATCATCTTGTAGCAGTAGCAGCCGTCCCCTGTGATGAATGAGACATCCTTGATGTCCGGGGGGTGCATCCTGATCTGATGGTAACCTGAAAATGCATCTAAAAAACTCATTACAGAAAAACCGACGGCTGAGTCAACCAGCGCGTCGATCCGAGGCAAGGGGTAACAATCCTTAGGACAAGCTTTATTAAGAAGGGAAAAATCGATACACAACCGCCAGCGGCCGTCTCCTTTTTTGACCATCACAACGTTTGAGACCCAGCCGGGGTACTGAATTTCGGACACGAAGCCAGCTTTGAGAAGCTTCGCCACCGCCTCCCTGATGGGTTCCGCCAGCTTGTCCGCCGTGGATCTTTTCTTCTGCTGAACGGGGCGTGTTCCCGGGTCCAAGTTGAGGCGGTGGCAGGCCACATCCGCGTCAACCCCCGGCATCTCCGTGGCATTCCAGGCGAAGATGTCCACGTTCTTCTGGATGCACTCCAGCATCCTGCCCTGGTCTTCCGGGGTCAGCCCCCCGCTGACGCGGATCTTTTCCACCCTTCCTCCTCGAGTGAGCACCTCCAGCTCCACCACCTCCTCAGCTGCCTCCAGCCTGGATTGCTCCGCCCATCCTTCGGTGTCCCTTTCCTCCGGAGCGGGGACCTCTACCTCCATCGCCTCCTCCTCAACCATCACCTCGGTCACCTCCTCCAAACTTCCTCCGGCCGCTTCCTCTGCGCAGCCCTTCTCTCCCAGCTCTTCCCCCTCTGCTTCCTCTTCGACCTCCTCCATCCTTCGCCCCATCTCATCGGCTCCCTCCTGCCAAGAGATGGTGTTCACCGCAGTGACATAACACTCCCGTGCCACCTTTGGGTCTCCCCTAACCCTGACTTGGACCCCCTCGGTGTTGAACTTCAAGCATTGATGAAAAGATGAGGGGACGCAGCGGAAGGCGCTGATAGGGGCCTTCCAAAGATGGCGCTGTAGCTGCTGGGGGCGTCCACAATGACGAACTTGCAGTTTCGGGACTGCCCCCCCCAAGGTGACATGGAGTCCGACTCCTCCTTCTACCTCCTTCCTCTCTCCTGAAAACCCGAACAGGGGGCCATCCGAGGCCAGCACCCTTCTCGCCTCCACCTTCATTGCGTCAAATGCCTTTTTGAAGACGACGTTGACGGAACTCCCGTTGTCCACGAGGATCCGTGAGACGGTGAAGTTCTCGATGGCCGTCTTGATGACCAGCGCATCACAGAACGGGTCCTCGTGGTCTGGTAGATCACTCCTGGAGAAGGTGATCCTCTCCTCCGGTGGCGGGGTTTGGGATGTAGAGGCGACGCTTCACCGGTACGTGGTGTGGAGACTAGCCTTGCGGGAGGCCTCGATCCCTGCTCCCCCGTGGATCATCCCGATCCCTCCTCGGGTCCCCACATCCACCCGGTCTTCGCACCAATCCTCCTCCGCCCGAGGCAGGACCTCCTCGATCCTCACTTCCTGTCACGCCCCCTGCTGCTGCTGCTGCTCCCTGTTCCCCCTCATCTCCAAGAATTCCGGGCACGTGGCTGTTGCGTGCCCTTCTTCCTGATGGAAGTCGCAGTAGGGCAGCTCCACCCTAACCTCCCTCCTTCTTCTCCTCCACGCTCCTCTCCTGGCGCCCAAGGCTATGGCCATGGCCTCCTCTTGATCGGGGAGCCGGGGCCTCTGGCCCTGCCTCCAACCTGGGGGGTGGAATTGGTCTTGCCTCCCCTGAAAGTGACTTCTTCCGAAATTTCCCCTCTGTGGCCCTTGCCCCTGCCACTCTGGCCTCCATCCTAGCCGACGGTCGGGCTCCTGACGCCCCCACCCCGGCTGCTACTGCCCTTGGAGCTGCCTCTGCTCCCTCTGCCTGGGCTCCCCTCTTCTCTCCTCCTGACCTCTTCCTCCCTTCGACTCCCTCTCCTCCTCTGTGGCCCACCTGGCCAACTTCCTTGCAAACGCCGAGTTTGACGCCTCCCCGTCAACCTCTCTCGCCGCCCTTTCCATCAACTCCTCATAGGAGAAGGGGGGAACTCTCTTCAGCTCCATCCGGAAGAAGCCTTGCTGTAGGCCTAGGGTGAAGGCCATCATCAGACTATGGCCTGGTATCTCCTGAACCTGAGTAACTTCCTCCTGGAATCGGTCCACATAGCTTCCCAACGTCTCGTTTACCCCCTGCTTGATGTGAAACAGGGACTCGGACTCCTTATTCCTCTTCTTCGAAGTGGTGAATCTCAGCATGAATCCTCGGCGCAAGTCCTCGAAGCAATAGATGGAGCTGGTCGGTAGCTGGTGGAACCATTCTCTCGCTTTCTCCCGGAGGGTGATGGCGAAGAGCCGGCACTTGAATCCATCCGACATCTGACGGATGGAGACCACGTCCCTCGAACCATTGGACGTGATGTACCGGGTCTCCCTTCCCAGTGTAATAGGACATCTCGGGCTCCCTGAACCCATCTGGAACTGGAGCTGAAGAGACCAGCTCGCTAAAAGGACTCCCTCCTCCCACTGGGCGAGCTGGCGAGTCTCGCGAGCCCAGCTCGCCGAAGCGACCTCGGCCTGTCGAGCCTGGGAAGAGCTCGCGCCCGGGGAGCTCGCACCCTCGGCCTTTCTCGGCCACTTCCTTCCCAGCTCGCCTGCCGGGAGCATCCTCGCCCAATGAGGGGGCGGCCGCGATCTGGTTTGCCGGAGTCGAGCACTCGGCCCACGTGCTGAGTGCGAACTTCACCAGATTCAGCACCTCGCTTCTGAAGTCTTCGAACATTCCCACCGTTGCGAGAGGGGGGGGGGGGGGGGGGGGGGGAGCTCGGCCTGTCGGATCCTTGTCCCGTCATCGAGCTCACAAAAACTTTTCTGCGCTGGCCACGTTCCACGCTCACCGCACCAAAATGTTGAAACCGGAACCCGGCTTCCTGTGGAGCTCGCCCTTGGGGAAAGGGGTGGTCTCGCGCCTACTTCGCTCCTGCAAGAAAAACAACAAGACAAGGAGGAACAGACCCAAGGGCTCGGCGGGGAGGTCCCACCACAAACCCGGAAGATCTCAGAGCGCTTCCCCTCCTTAGCCTGAAGCCGAGCTAAGGTACCCACAGAAAGCACTTAGAGAATTTGTGGAGAGGAGCTCAGGGAAAAACTTGCCTTCTGGGGTACCCCTTGGGTCCTATTTATAGTTTTTGAAACCCGGACTGCCAATAACCAAAATAGCTGACCTGAAATTACCAGGAAACCCTTGGATGGGCCTGCCAACAGCCAAACTCCGTTGTTTTGAAGGGCTATGGGCAGGCCAGCAGGGGTAAAACAGTAAAAAGTACCTCTGATCCCCAGGCGAGCTGGGACCCCTGGCCACCTCGGCGTGCTTTGCTCGCCAGCTGCTGCCGAGCTCCACTGTGGGGTGGCGAGCCTCAGCCCGCTCGGCGAATGCCGGGCTCGGGGCCGCCGATCGACGAACTCTGGTCGACGGATGCCGAGCTCAGCCTCGCCCTGCCGCTGCCGAGCTCGCCTGCTGCTCCCAGTCTGACCTACTCGCCCCTTGATGACCTTGCTCGCCGGACACGGGGTTGTACACACATGACAAGAATCCAAGGCCAAGTTTACTTGACGAGCTCGGCATCTCCAAGAGGGTGCGGGGAGGGACAAATCTCAGGTCCTTCCTGCGGCCTGGGCGGCGCGTTCCCGGTTAGAGGAGGTTGAATCCCCGAATAGGGATAGTTTCCACACCTGTCTCGATGGTCACGACAGGTCGCTGAGGAGAAGGGGCACGGACTGGCGAGTTCGGCTTCTGTGAGTCCACCCCCAAGGTCCCAAAGGGGCGACGGGTCCCGGGGACGGTTCTATGGAGTTCTGAACCATGAGTCGCCAAGTGCATTCTTAGCTCGCGGGGTGGAGTCTCGCGGCGTGGTGCCATCCCTGCCATCTAGCAGGCTGTCCGGGCCGTCGTAGAGGTCAACAATGTTTTTGCCCTGGTCAGGGGCAGGCAGATTGGATGAGCCAGCCCCATGCTCCAGGGCTGTCTTCAGGTTGGAAAATATGGGCTCGGCCGCCGGAGGAAATGGCTTCACCTTCTTGGCAGAGTTGGGCTCGGACGAGCCACCCTGCGGGATGGTGGGTAGAACCGCAGTCAGGGCAGATACGTGAGCAGCCGAGGTCTGGCGAACCCGGCAGATCCGCTCTTGGATCTCCTTTGGGATCGGCATCTCGGCAGGGCTAAAGCAAAGGGAATGGCAAGAGTCAGGCAGGTATGCAGGTGTATATATATAGCCATAGGTGGACCCCACCCGAAGATTCTCTCTGGTTCACCCCGTACTAGTCGAACACTTGGGGTTGGATGTTTCTTTTCAAGCTTTGTCAAGCTCAAAAAGAGCGGGGATTGCGTACAACCGCGTATCCGGCGATTGGGGTCGCAAGGAAGCAAACCGGCCGGTTCAGATCACCCAGGCCCTAGGAGGGCTTGGCAGGGAGATCTGTAGCCCGATCTTGGCATTCGTCGACCCCGAGCTCGGCATTTGTCGAGCTAAGCCCGGGTTTCGTCGAGCTCGACTAATGGAGGCCGATCGGAGGGCAAGCATAGTGGCCCAGCTCATACTCGCCCTACGGAGCTCGGCAGATAGCAGGCGAGCAGGATCTTCAGGGGTGTCCGAGCTCCTCAGCTCGCCCAGGTCTATGAGGTATTTTTTACTATTTTGCCCCCGCTGGCATGCCCATAGCCTTACAGAACAGCGGAGTTATGTTGTTGGCAGACTAACATGGACTGCACATAGTCATTCACGACAGCAAAGGTTGGCTATTTGCAGGTCATTTTCAGAAATCTATAAATAGGACACAAGGGGTACCTTAGAGAGCATGCTTCTTGTGCCTCCTTGCTCCATCTCTTAAGCGCTTTCTGAGGATACCTTAGCTCGGCCTTTGGCTAAGGAGGGGAAGCACTATAAGATCATCCGGGTGTGCGGTGGGTCCTCCCGCCGAGCCCTTGGGTCAGTTCTTCTTTGCTTCCATTGTTGTTTTGCTTGCAGTAGAAAAGTAGGTTCGAGATCACCCCTTCCCCAAGGATGAACTCCACAAAAGACCGAATTTTCGGTTTCAACAACAAGGGCCAGTCCGCACTTACTGGCAAACACTAGATCCAATCCTCCTGCACCGGCGAACTCCAGCACCTATCCGCACAGACTAGCGACCTCCGCGGCTTCCGCTTGCCGCTCCTCCAGAGCTAGACCAAGGCTGCTGCCAAGCTGGTCCGTCGAACTCCAGTCCAGTCAGCTTCTTGCCAGACTCAATGGATAGAGTCGTTATCCACCTGGTTACCTTATAGGATCCAACTGCTTGTTGAGCATAAGACGGCCTAGCAGGCCGCTGCATCTGTTCTCTTAGTCTGCACGAACAGACCGCCCAGGCCGTCAAATAACAAGCTGTCTGCAACAGATCTGTCGACTTGGCCATCCGCCAATCCTATCTGCATAGTCTGCGCGGACAGGTCGCCCAAGTCGTCAACTCACCCACTTTCACTTCACAATTTACAACACAGAGTATCTCTCAGAGAGGAGTTATGCATACAATGGATCCCTCATATTGATGCTTTGATGGTTGGGGAAGTCCTCAAGAGGTGTTGGAGGGGTTTCTTTGAACTCCTACAATGACGAGAATGTTGAAATATTGGGGTTTGTCCATCCTTGTCTGCAGTGATCCAAGGAAGATGACAACTATCATTAATGGCAGACACATCTATCAGTAACACTAGATCTAAGCACTAGGAAAGTAAAGTAAAATGCTTAACTTAAATCCAGTCGAAGAGGGAGTGCAGGGCTGGAGCTTTAGCTCTTCCATGGGAGAGTGGTTGGAGCTTTATTCTTGGTGGTTGTCGGCTAGCCCTTGTCTCCCTCTATTTCTTTCTTGATTTTGTTTGGTTGAGAAGGAGGGGACTAGATACATAAGAGTTGGATAGAAAAAGGGTAGTGGAACATGGATACAATGTGTCATGCATATGAAGAAGGGACTTATATCAACCAGGTGGTGTAATACCTATTTTCCAGATCATAAATCTCTGAAAGCGACATACGGGGAGGTACTCAGGAACCGACGCAGATGGTTCGACGAGCGTCGAATGTGTGGTTCAACGAGCGTCGAATGGGTGGTTCGACGAGTATTGAATGGGTAGTTCGACGAACGTCGAGCTATGCTCTAGGTTCGACGAACGTCGAACTATGCTCTAGGTTCGACGAACGTCGAACGGGTTCGACGAACGTCGAACGGGTTCGACGAACGTCGAACGGGTTCGACGAACGTCGAACGGGTTCGACGAACGTCGAACAGGTTTCTGGAGGTTGTGGTGTCATATTATTTTGACGAACCATCGAACGGATAGGTCGACGGATAAATCAAATCTGATCTAAGGGCATATGATTTTCCGCCCAAGGGGTTTAAGAGGCGGCGTGCGGGATTTCTCCTCATTTTTCCTCATTCTGGAGTTGACCTAGGGTTTGGGCGGGAGAGTTAGGGGAAGAAGGAGAGAGCTTTCTTCCACCATTGCTAAAGCTTCAGACCTCCGATCGTCATTCTGAGGACAGATCCGTGAAGGGGACGCAAAGGCACTCGTTTTCATACGTGCAAGACAAGGGTTTCATGACTAGAAAGAGGAGTCGAAAGGTACCGACACTTCTCCTCTCGTTTTTTAGGATGCGTGCATGACATCTATTCTTTTCTTGCTTTCTTTCAAGCATTCTAGGCACCAGATCTCTCAAGTGAGAGGGATTCAGGTTGCCATGGTTCAAGAAGAACCACCGGGTCGATTGTGTCCGTCCACGACATGATATTTCATTAGATATCCACTCCGTTAGTGGATTAGGCAATGTGGGTGAAGTCGTAGTTGCGGCCGTTAGTCCTACTCAGTGATGTTGTATAGCGAGCTTTAGGGGTTGTGTAGAAATCCGTTAGCGGCAAGACGTTATTTGTGATGATGTTTTCCTCCTATTTCGTGTGAGTACGTGTGACCAGAACCAGACCGGGTGGAAATTTAAGTACACGCGGGGTCCTGGGGATGGTACGGTACAAATGTTGGATTAGGGTGGGGAAAGGCATGGGATTGTGATGTGCTAAGGCGTGGTTTGTTTCTATGGTCGGCTGTCTAGCCCGTGATGTGCAAGTCACGTGTGGAGAGTGTCCCGACGAGACAAGTCCCCTTTTGTGGAACTGACGAGAACGCCAGGATTTGGACAAGCCTCGTGATCCCAGCTGGGTACCAATGGGTATCCTTTAGTGGACTTGGTTCCCCATATTAGAGTCGGGCCTGGGTCATCCCGAACAGGTGGGGTCTAGCATGGGTTCTTATCATCGTTTTGTTTGTATGGTGGAATCCTGACGTGAGAAATCAGAGATTGTCAGCAAGCCCGGGGTTTGAGACCCATGAGCGAGTGGGGCCTTGGCAAGAGTTCCGGGTGGCAGCTTGTATGCTGTTGGGGGTAATTAGAGTACCCTTGTGTTTGTGGCTTGAACGCCGATGGGAAAACTGGAAGTACCCAATGCGATGATGTGTTAGAAGCATACACTTTAGGGTGTCTTGGGTGAAACTCAGGATTGCATTCAAGCTACATTGTAGGCCCCTTTACAATACTTGCTCAAATTAGAAACATGTTTATTGTTTGAGACATTCAAACCTGTTTTATAGCTTTACATGTTATTGTATATTGCATACAAAGTGTTGACCTACAGGGTGATGGTGTGCCCTGGGGTCCTTTAGAGATGATTGGGAGGAGATGTTGGTTACACAGTTGAGGTCAGTCTTTGCTGACCCACATTACTACCAATTTTTACAGGGCAAGGATAGCAAGCTCGCCGATCAAAAAGGCTCAAGCCTCATGAAGTGAGCTTGCTTATATTTACATATGTTTTGACTGAATGTTATGTCCATGAAATTTAATCTGGCTTGCATGCTGAGGTAGCCTAGGAGTGTGTATGCACGTTACTATTGTTTAATGTTGTTTCAGTCTTGGACTTATGGTGTGTAAGGCCTTAAGGCTATTTTGATACTCTTGGTATGGTGGATAACTTCTAGTTTTGATTGTATGTTTCTGTTGTTGATGTCTGAGTTTTGAGGTTGTGTATTTTATATCTTTTTATAATGTTGAAGCTGTGGAGTCTGTATATTGTGGGGCCCCGCCCGTACCCATATTATATGGTCATCATAGGGGAGTTGTGAGAGTACGGCACCAGCTGAGGTGCATACACCTCCCCCTTCTGCAGAAACTGTCTGTTTAGTTGCTGAGGCGCTATTTGTAATGTTTCATGCACAGCCTAGTGGTCAAGCGCAGCCGGCAGTGGTGTTAGAACAGGTTGGGGCAAGGCCAGAACCTGTTGCGGCTATGGATCCTCGAGCAGCTGAATGGTAGTTGAAGTAGTTCATTAGCTTCAATTCTCCTACATTTACGGGCGTGGGATTCCCAATACAGGCGGAGGATTGGTTGTCGTACGTCAAGCGTATATTGACGGCGATCAGGACGGAGGAAGAACAGAAGGTCACCTTGGTCACCTTCTTATTGGAAGGAGAGGCTCGGTTATGGTGGGACGAGATCGAGTTACATTACTTAGCGGGTAGGCAGTTAACACAAGTCTCGATTGAGGAGTTTTCGCAACTATTCCTGGCAAAGCACCTACCAGCGGCACAACACATTGCCATGGAAAATGAGTTCCAACGGCTAATGCAAGGAGAAAATAGTGTTGAGACTAACCTGCATGAGTTCACAAGGTTGGGACGTTATGAGGGCTCTATCTTCGCCGATGAGCAACAGAAAACAAATAGGTTCTACTAAGGATTGCAGGATGAGTTGCGATTCATGCTCTCTAGTTCGGTGAACCAAGGGTTTCAGACATTGGTCGATACTGCGTGTGAGCTGGAGAAAGATATGAAACGAGTGCAAGGAAAAAGGACCTTGGCTGTGACAAAGCCAGAGTTCAAAGCGCCCCGACCTGGGAAGTCGTACTATCAAAAGAAATGGGGCAAGAGATCCAAGCCTTCTGGGCAAGCTCCTTCAACAGTTTTGTCGGGGGCCACTTCAAGGCCAGAGACTCGTACCTGCTTTACTTGTGGTAGAGTGGGGCATATAGCCCATGACTATAGGGCTGGTCCACCAGAGGGTGAAAAGAAGACGGGAGCGTCTTATGCTGAGAAGGGAAAGGCAGTAGTGGACTCCTCTGTATCCCAAGTGCTGCCCCGAGTCTATAGCCTTGGCCAGCAGGAGGCCATAAAGCAAAGTGACGTCTTCACATGTATGATTTAAGTTATTGATTGCTTTTCTTATTACATGCCTTGTATGTGGCTTGTGTGTGATGTGTTTGCCATATGCTTTGTTTTGATTCAGAACATGCTGTCGAGAGCACTATTTGATACGGGAGCTTCACATTCATTTCTGTCTAAGGACTTCGTAACTCGAATTGGAGTACCTAGTCATGTGACGATAGATAGCGTAAGGGTGTTATTACCGAATGGATGTATGATTCTTGTGGATAGGGCTTGCGATGTGGAAGTGCAAATAGGAAGTTGGGATTTCTGTTTGAATGCATCTGTGCTGTCGATATCAGAGTTTGATGTGATCTTTGGTATGGACTGGCTCTCGGAGCAGCGTGCCTTTATTGATTGCAAGTCAAAAGAAATCACACTGGGCAAGAATACCGAGATTAAGACTAAGTTCGCTGGTATGCGAGTGGTGAGCGGGACCTTGATGTCTGCACTCCAAGTCGTCAATACTGTTCGGAAGGGCACGGAGTTATTCTTCACACTAATTCAGGCTGTTGAGACAAAGGCCAATGTGAGTGATGTTCCGATTGTATCGGAATTTGCTTATGTGTTTCCTAAGGCTCTTCCTAGGCTACCACCCAAGCAGGAGATCGACTTCACTATTGAGTTGGTGTCATGTGCGAAACCTGTGTCCCGCTCGCGTCACGCCAAAGGAAATGGCTGAATTGAAAGTCCAATTGCAAGTGTTGCTGGAACAAGGGTACATACGCCCAAGTATGTCAACTTGGAGCGCACATGTTCTTTTTTTGAAAAAGAAGGACAGTGGTATGCGGTTATGTATTGACTATCGTGAATTGAATAAGCTGGCAGAAAAGAACAAATATCTGATTCCACAGATAGATGAATTGTTTGATCAGCTAGTGGGATCAACCGTCTATTCCAAATTGGATTTGAAATCTGGATATTACCAATTGAGGATTCGGGAAGGTGACATTCCCAAGACAATATTTCGAACACAATATGGTCATTCTGAGTTCACTGTAATGCCATTTGGACTCTGTAATGCGCCATCGGTGTTCATGGACCTAATGCACCGAATGTTCCGAGAGTACTTGGACATGTTTGTGATTGTGTTCATTGATGATATCTTGGTGTACTCTCAATCTGAAGCTGATCATGAAAACCATTTGCGATTGGTGTTGCATACCTTGCAAAGGAATAAGCTCTACGCCAAGTTCTCAAAGTGCGAGTTTTGTCTCTCGTCAGTGGACTTTCTTGGCCATGTGGTGAGTGGAGAGGGCATAGCAGTGGACCCGCCAAAGATAAGAGCCATACAGGAGTGGCTGGTGTTGTCTTCGATGGCCGAGGTCAGAAGTTTCCTTGGACTGGTAGGCTACTACAAACGTTTTGTAGAAAATTTCTCCTGCATCGCTTTGCCTCTGACCACGTTGACGAGGAAGGATCAGAAGTTCGTTTGGACGCCAGAGTGTTCGCGAGTTTTTGAAGAGCTAAAAAGTCATTTGACCATGGCGCGTGTGTTGACATCTCCATGTGGTACAGACGGCAATGAGATCTATAGTGATGCATCAGGGAGTGGCTTAGGTTGTGTTCTTCTATAGTTTGGAAAGGTGATTGCTTATGGCTCACGCCAGTTGAAAGTGCATGAGCGAAATTATCTCGTCCACGACTTGGAGTTGGTGGCGGTGATCTTTGCGCTTAAACTGTGGCGACATTATCTCTATGGCGTAAAAGTGGATATCTTTACGGACCATAAGAGCCTAAAGTACTTGTTGGATCAGAAGGATCTTAATATGCGACAACGAAGGTGGATGGAATTCCTTGGCGACTACACCTTTGATATTCATTATACTCCCGGGAAGGGAAACGTGGTCGCTAATGCCTTGAGTCTCAGGACTCCGTCAAGGGCAAATTGGTTGCAGATGCACAATGAGCATCTGATCCAGGAGTTGGAAGCATTAGAGATTTCTTTTGTTGACAAGAATTCCACAGTCGATGCATGCTTAAACTGGACGGAGGTATAATATGACCTTACGGATAGTGTTCAACAAGCAATGGAGCTGGAAGAAAGTCTCCAACGCTATACAAAGGATGGGCTAGGTGGCTAATTCTCCTAGGATGACGGCCTTTTGCGGAAAGAGGGTCGTTTTTGCGTCCCGAGTATGGGTAAGTTGAGAGAATAATTGATGTATGAAGCTCACTTCACAAAATACTCAATTCACCCTGGGAGAACAAAAATGTTCAAGGATATGAAAAAGTTGTTCTGGTGGCCAGGACTAAAGAAAGATATAGCTCATTATATGACTAAATGTTAAACTTGTGCTTTGGTGAAAGCGGAATACCAGAAGCCCGGAGGTTTCTTGAAATCTCTACCGATTCCGGAATGGAAGTTTTATGATATTTCAATGGATTTTGTGCACGGGTTGCCGAGATCTCAACACGGGAATGATTCAATCTGGGTTATTGTACACCGGTTGACGAAAGTGGCTCACTTCCTTCCGAACAAGAGGGAAGATTCAGTGGAAGTCTTGGCGAAACTCTATGTTGAGCAGATCGTACGATTGCACGGTGTTCCCCATAGCATCGTAAGTGACCGCGATGGGCGATTCACATCGAACGATTGGAGGCTAATCCATCAATGGTTGGGAATGAAGTTAACATTTAGTACAACCTTTCATCCCCAAATGGATGGCCAGACTGACAGGACCAACAGAATAATGGAGGATATGCTCTCAATGTGCACCCTGGATTTTTGTAAGAGATGGGAAGATCATCTCTATATGGTGGAGTTTGCCTATAACAATAGCTACAAAGCGAGCATCGGTATGGCACCGTTTGAAGCTTTGTATGGTCCTAAGTGTTGTACACCGTTAGCTTGGGCAGAAGCAGGCGAATCCAAACTATATAAGCGTAAAGAAGTCGATGAAGATAACTCTACGATACACTCTATTCGAGAGAGGCTACTGATAGCCCAGGACCGTCAAGCAAAATACTACAATGTCAAGCATCAGAATGTGGAATTCGCGGTTGGCGATTGGGTATATTTGAAGATCAACCCTTTAAAGGCGTGTCCAGGATTCAGCATCTGAAAAAGTTAAGTCTGGGATATCTTGGTCCGTTTGAAGTGGTGGAGAGAATTGGGGAAGCTGCTTATCGGCTAGCTCTTTCGGCGGAATTGAGTGGATTACATGATGTGTTTCACATAGCTGTGCTTCGGAAAGCATTCAAAGATCCAGCTCAATTGATTGAGAATGATCGTGTGCTGGTTGAGTATGGGCTAACGATAAAGTTTAGGCCCATTCGGATTGAGGATAGAGCCGAGAAACAATTGCGGAACAAGACAATCAGGATGGTCAAGGTCCAATGGGACAACTGTGGCTGTGAGGAGCTAACATGGGAGCGAGAGAAGACCATGCGAGCTGAATTTCCTGAGTTGTTTGTTTAAACTGTTGTGCAGTGCTTGTCAAGGTGTATCAAACTTTTGTGGAGTTATAACATCTTGTTTTTTGTTTCCTTACTGTGTGCAAATTTTGGGACGAAATTTCTTATAAGGAGGGGAGGGTTGTAACACCCCAAATCCCAAGATTAAGCTAAGGCTTGGCGACACGGCCTGGGACACGGGCGTGTCCCAGGCCATGTCCTGCTCTGTATGGTGGAGCAGCCTGTCGAGCGCTCGAAGAAATGCACTCGACGAGTTCTCGGGAGGGAACACAGCCTGCGACACGGGCGTGTCTGAGGCCGTGTCCTCCTCTGTTTCGACGAATTCCACTCGAGTAAATGCACTCGACAATCCTCGAGTGGGGAACATAGCCTGTGACACGGGCGTGTCAACTGTGACACGGGCGTGTCACATGGCCATGTCCTTCTCTGGATTTGGCCAAGGCATTGAGGGCTGGTGAACACGGGTGGACACGAGCGTGACCAAAGCCGTGTCAGGGCACACGGCCTATGACACGAGCGTGTCACATGGCCGTGTCCTATTCAAGTTAGGTCGGTTGTGTGCCGCTTGAGGTACACGGCCTATGACATGGGCGTATCACAGCCCGTGTCAGCCCAAAAAATAAGGTTTTGAGGGCGATTTGTGGCCGTTCATTTCCTTCCTCTGGGACTTAATGGCCTAGGCTTCTCCCTGCTACTTTAAGGCTGGGATATGAGAGATTAAATCTCATTTAGTCATGGCCATTCTCTTTATAAAAGAGATAGAGAGAAGGGAGAGCAAAGAGGATGAGGAGAATGGGATCTGGCCGATGGTGGAGCTTCAGAGTTCCGAATCGAGATCCAAGGCCAGCTTTGTGGAGGCAAGGCCGCTGCGGTGATGTTTAATTTGCACACCGGAGAAGACTCCATGGTTAAACGTGTAGTTTGTGAAGTCGATGGGTTGGACCTGTGAAGGGCAGTAGCAGGAAGTACTGTAGTGGTAGTCCAGGAAAATACCCTTATGATACGTATGTTGTGTGTTATGGCAAGACCAGTTTTCTGGCACTATAGGATGATGCACGGTTTGGGCGGAATTGGGTGCAGAAAGAGAGGTTCTGCTGAACCCGCTAAGCGATCGTGAAGGACGCTAGCATTAACTCCCCTGTTTGATTGTGAAGCCAGTCCTTGCTGGACATTGTGGCTATTGTGAAGCCAGTCCTTGGTGGACATTGTGGCTATTATGAAGCCAGTCCTTGGTGGACAGTGTGGCTATTGTGAGCTGTGAGCTCGTGAAAAGGCTTCTTGCTGAACAGGAAAGGTGAAACTGACCTGCGTCTTAGATTTTGCTTCGAGTATGTTGGTATTTCATAATGGAAAGGAGACTTTAGCAACGGGGGGTGGCTGATCCGTACCTACGTTATGTCCGTCCGACTTGGAGACCTAAATGTGCGGTCAGTTGGAGCGCATAATGAGAGTCTTGGCTTGCGCGCCGTTAAGACTAAATGCTCAATTTTACTGTCGGGTTTCGGACCTGGAACGGTGGTGGGACCCTGGTTCGTACACCAAGAATGTGTCATGAGTGCACGGATCGTCGGGCCGCGTGGCTGACGGTTGTGAAGGATTGTTTGTGCGTGAGAGCATAATGTGTGATATATCTGAATATGAATTGTTATGCCTGTAGGGAAGGAATACCACTGTCCCGGGAAAGGGATAGGGTCGTTTTAAATTGGTCAGTTGAATGTTGACCGTTGTCTTGTTTGCCACTGTTTGGTGGATTGTCCTTATACAGGTGCCTGAGAGTCGAGCGGGACATATAAGGGCTGAAGTCCCCACTACTGTTGCAAAACCTTGAAGGCTAAACAAATAATGTTGTGTTTTGTTCATGTGTGGCCGGCCTGCGCGCCGATGTTTGGAATCTACATTTGTAAAGAGTAACTGTAAGGCCATAAGGCCAGACGATATTGTATTTGTTATACATTCCTTCGAGAGTTTATATATAAATGTGGTTGTTTATATATATAGTGGACATTCATGGTTGAAGCTCAATATTATTATTAAAAGCTTCCGCTAGAATGCTCTGTGTTAGGATGCGATTATAACTTGGTATTAACCTATAATGCTTCCGCCTGTTTTGTGGCATATGGTGTGGGGCCCCAGCCGGACCTTCTATTATATGCTATATGAACGGATGGAGTCGTTACAGTATGTTAGAGCGTGATCTTAATCTGCTCAGCTTTGGTGGCCATATGTGCCAGCCTTGGGCATAACCTGGTCATGCTTGTTGTAATGGGCAAGGGGATGCTGAATAAGTGTCATGTATCAGCCATAAAGGTTTCGGCTTTGGGCGCATGATGATGTGAGCAACGGGCATCAGCTGAACTGCACCCACTCTATTGCGTTCGACTTGGAGTGAGTCATTGGCATGTATCTGGTAGGGAGCACCTTGACTTTGTCGTAGCATAGAGAGAGATACTTTGGCTCCGGCCATGGGAAGTCTTTTAATGCTCATAGATGTCGTTGTGAGAATGGTGGTGGCACCAGAAATCTCGGTGCACCGTTAATGTGCCTTGAGTGCACGGGGTGTTTGGTCGACAATGTCATTGCCTGTGACAAATGTTGCTTAGTTGGCACCTTCTGTTGCCATATTATTGTTGATACTAATGCATGCAGGGAAGGAGTACTGCCACCCCAAGTCAGCGGTGAGGTCGTTATAATTTGGTTAGCTAATGCTGACAGTTGCTTTTGTTTGTCACCGTTGCAGTGGGATGTTGGTTGCATGTGCAGCGGAACCAAGTGGTAAATAGCGGACTGGAGCCCAGGATTGCTAAGCTGGACCTCGAAGGCGTAATCAAATAGCTTGTGTTTATCTTACTATTCATGTGTGGCCGGCCTGCGTGCCGATGTTTGGAAAATATTAACATTTGAGTAAACATTGTAAGGCCTTAAGGCTGAGACTATTTGTGTATTTGGTTTTTCATTCCTAATGTTGTTTAGTGGACATTCATTTTATTATGGGTTCTGTTCATAACCTCTAAAATTACTTCTGTTAGAATGTACTCTGTTTTAGGACACGTTGTGTTGGATGATGGTTTCAATTAGTAACTCCTTGGTCTGTCTGTAGTATATGGCATCGGGCCCCGACCAGACCTACTGTTATATGCTTCCTGATGGATAAGGGTGTCACAAGTTGGTTTCAGACTCTGGTGTCGGTCTTTCTTATTCGAATTCGTTGGCGAATTCTTTTAAGGGGTGGTGAGCATTTGTATGTGCGTTTTGGAATTCTGTTTGTTGTCTGATTGAGTGTTTTTACATTTATAGGTGACTCGGAGAGGTGCATGTTCGTCGCAACAATATCACTTTGTGGAGAGTAGTGCACCTAACGAAGTGCACGCGACCCCTCCTTCTATTGAAACCGTACAGATGGTTGCGGAAGCAATGTTCACTATGATTAATGCATAACCAGGATGGCAAGTACAACCTCCTACCCCTAGCATAGCGGAACCTTTGGTAGTGCATTAAGGAGCGGCAGAGCCCACGGTATATAGGAGAGCGATAGAGAAATAATTAAAGCATGTGATGAGATTTAATCCACCAATTTTTACGGGGACTGGAACCAAAACTCAAGCTGAGGACTAGCTATCTAGAGTCAAGAGGGTCATGACAACTACAAAGACGGAAGAGTGGAAGAAGGTTACAATACTCACTTTCTTTCTAGATGGCGAAGCAAGGCTGTGGTGGGATGAGTTAGAGCTGCATCATCTAGCTAGGAGACAACTCACTAATGTTGAAACCGGAACCCGGCTTCCTGTGGAGCTCGCCCTTGGGGAAAGGGGTGGTCTCGCGCCTACTTCGCTCCTGCAAGAAAAACAACAAGACAAGGAGGAATAGACTCAAGGGCTCGGCGGGGAGGTCCCACCACAAACCCGGAAGATCTCAGAGCGCTTCCCCTCCTTAGCATGAAGCCGAGCTAAGGTACCCACAGAAAGCACTTAGAGAATTTGGGGAGAGGAGCTCAGGGAAAAACTTTCTTTCTGGGGTACCCCTTGGGTCCAATTTATAGTTTTTGAAACCCGAACTGCCAATAACCAAAATAGCTGACCTGAAATTACCAGGAAACCCTTGGCTGGGCCTGCCAACAGCCAAACTCCGCTGTTTTGAAGGGCTATGGGCAGGCCAGCAGGGGTAAAACAGTAAAAAGTACCTCTGATCCCCAGGCGAGCTGGGACCCCTGGCCACCTCGGCGTGCTTTGCTCGCCAGCTGCTGCCGAGCTCCACTGCGGGGTCGCGAGCCTCAGCCCGCTCGGCGAATGCCGGGCTCGGGGTCGCCGATCGACGAACTCTGGTCGACGGATGCCGAGCTCAGCCTCGCCCCTGCCGCTGCCGAGCTCGCCTGCTGCTCCCAGTCTGACCTACTCGCCCCTTGATGACCTTGCTCGCCGGACACGGGGTTGTACACAATCCCCGCTCTTTTCGAGCTTGTCAAAAAGCTCGGAAAGAAACATCCAACCCGAAGTGTGCGGCGAGCTCCGGCTGGCGAGTTGAAGGGAATCTTCTGGTGGGAGCCACCTGCGACTATATATATGCACCTGCTCTGCTGCCTGACTCTTGCCATTCCCCCTGCTGCCTTACCAAGATGCCCCTTCCCAAGGAGATTCAAGAGCGCATAGATCGAGCCCGCCAGGCTTCCGAGGCTCGCATTGCCGCGCTGACGGCGGTCCCCGCAAAGGTTCCTCAAATTGACCCCGCCGAGCCGAGCTCCAAGAGGACAAAGCCATTCCCCGAGGCGGCCGAGCCCTTCTTCCACGACCTGAGGGCCACTTTGGCTCGCGAGACCGGCTCTTCTACTCGAACTATTCTGGAGGATGATAGGGAGGTCGTTGTTGTTGGTGACGATCAGGGCGGCCTTCCAGATGACGAGGGCACCGCGCCGTGGGTCCCTACGCCGCGAGGCGAGGTCACGCTCGCCACATCGCAACTCTCGGCCCCGGACAACCATCCACGGGATCCGCCGCTCCTCTTCGGGATCCTGCCTGTGAGCTCGCAGAGGCCAGCTTCACCACCTGGCCCCCCTCCTCAGCAAATTGATGCGGCCGCCGGGGGGGGGGGCCTGGGGTCCATTCCTGTCCCGGGCTTCGAGCCCGTCTCGCCGGGGGCTCGCGGCCCAGGTCGCGGGAAGGACCTGAGGTTCATCCCTCCTCGCATCTCCTTTGAGCCGCCGAGTTCTACAGGTCTGTCTTGCTCAACTCTGTGCTTCGCAAGCTTTTGCTCTGCTGACATCTGCCTTTACAGCCCTTCCCAGTCAATCGGCTGCCGAGGAGTCCTCGCGGGCAGCCCACCACTCTCCCCTCCCATCTCCGAGCTCGCTGGACTCTTATCTGGCTCCGGAGGTGGATCAGGGCGAGCTGTCGAGGAGGGAGGTTAAGCTCCTCAAGAAGCTGGTGGGTGGTCTGCGCGAGGTGCAAGGAGTCAACGAGACGTTGCAGCGCGACTATGCGCGCCTTGCTGAGGAGGTGCGCCTCGGCCGGCCTGGCGAGTTGATGTCTCCTTCCCGACTCCTGGATGAGATAGATGACGGTCTCTTGGTCGCGCAAAGGAACTCTGGAAGGATCCGCGAGCTTCTCCGCGCGCGGCAGCTTGGGGGGGCGGGGATCGCGAGGCCGGGGTAGGTAAATTTGCGGGCTCCTCTGCCGAGCCGACCGGCGCTCGCATCCTGGTGCCCTCCCTGCTCGCGCGCCCCGTTTTCTGTTTCGAACTTTCCCCTGCTGGGATGAATAATTTATAATTTTTAGAACATTTTTAATTGTTATTTAAATAAAAAGCCGTAATGTTTTGACTTAGCCTCAGTTGGGATGCGCCGGAAGCCGGCGAGCTGGGGTGGCGAGATGCGGCGATGTGACAGCCTGCCTCAGATTCCTTTTCCTATAAATAGCCCCCCCCCCCCCCTTCACCTACCCCCGTACTATCTTTATTACTTTGCTTCCCTTCCCTTCTTTTTCCTTCTTCTGCTCGCGCTGCGCTTTGCTTCTTCCCTGCGACCATGGGCAAGACTAACCCGGACGCTGATGGCCGCTCCAAGTGCGCGCAGCATTTCGCGGATTACTGCTTCTTCGACGGCCACACCAGCGATGAGGAGCTCGCAGAATTCAAGGCCGTGTATGTGCCGCCGGGCTTTGAGGCGCGCAGGCCGGGACCGGGCGAGGCCATCAACACATTCTATGAGAACGAACTCGCATTCCCCATCTCGCACTTCGAGGTGGGGCTGCGACTTCCCCTGTGGCCGGAGATCCGGCAGATCCTGAAATATTACGGGGCCGTCCCCGCGCAGCTTAACTCAAACGCCATCGCCATGATGGTGGCGTTCGCGAGCTACCTCTGGCGGGAGAGGATCGAGTTCAACCTAACAGTGTTCAGGAAACTCTTCTCCTATAAGGCGACGACGGACGGGGTCGCCTACTTCGGCGGCTCCTTGATCAAAGTTCGCGAGATCGCGAACAAGCACCACACCTGGATGACCAAGATCGCCTTCATCAAGGGCGATCTCGGCAACATCCCCTACTCGCCGCAACAGAAAGGCGAGGAGGTGTACCGCCCGCCGGCCGTGTCCGGCAAAGACGTCGAGCTCCACAAATTCTTCCTCCACAAAGATTTCGAGGTCGCCTTCCTGCGGAGGGGCCTCGACTCGCACCCCCCGGTTCTGCCCAGCGAAGGTATGCTTCCTTCACCTTGCCGAGCTCGCCTACTCGCGGACTCGGCACATTATCATCTCTGAGTTTTCTAACCTTCCCAAGTATTTTTCTGCAGGGGAGCGGATAATCCCCGCGAACCCGCCTTTTGCGGACCCGGGGCTTGATACTGACCCTCTTGCTCGCGAGAGGGCGGCGGCGGCGGCCTGCCGAGACGAGGCGGCCCTCTCGCAGCCCTCTTCTAGCAAGAGGCGTTCTGAGGACGCGGGGTCGAACCCGCCATCCGGCCCCCGTCAGATGAAAAAGATGCGGAGGGCCCTGCTAGCTCCGCGGGGGCAACAACAACAACATCAGTCCAGCCCCAAGTACATCAGCTTGTCGGAGACTCCTCCCGATGCGTCCCCGGGGAGCCCGCTGAAGGAGACGACCAGCAAGGGCAGAAAGGGTGGCAAGGCCCCCTCTTCCTCGGCTGCGATCTCCCCTCCTCCCTCGGCGAAGAGGGCCGCCCGCGAGCGCGCGCCGCCGAAGCAGCACCCCCTCTTCAACTTCGGCGCGCGCTGGAAGGATTCCGCGGGCGAGCCCATGCTGCAGTAGGACGAGCTCGCTCATCGAGTCTCCGTCTCCACCCTGCACCCGTCCTGGCATGACCGCGAGCCCGCCACCGGTCACGCCTACGCCCTCGGCTTCGGCCTTTATGGCCGGGAGGATGCCGAGGCCTACAAGAGGGCGACCCTCCGGCAGCTCGGCCATGAGGGCCTGCAGTCCCACCTGCAGACTCTGGAGCTGCACCACATGCTGGCGCGCCGCAGCTTCGCCCTCAGTCACCAGCTCGAAAAGGCTGAGCAAGCTCGCGACCTTGCCAAGGAGTAGGTTGCCGATCAGGTGAGGCGGCTCGGCATCGCGGATGGTCTTCTCGCCAAGACTGCTGGAGGGCTGGTAAGTGTCACGCACCACTCTCTTTTACTTAGAAAACTTTGTGCTGCTGCTAAGTGAGCTTTTTTCCAGGATGCCAAGGCGGCGGGCGAGCTCCAGGCTCGCAACACTGAGCTGGGGGAGGAGAACGGCCGCCTACGCGCGCAGCTGGCCGTGGATGCCGACGCTGCTGGGGAGCTCCAGGCTCGCGATGTCGAGCGAGGGGAGGAGATCGTCCGACTACGCGCACGCCTTGGCGAGTTAGAGAGCGCGAACGCGAAGCTGAAGGGGGAGAACCAGCACCTTCTCGGCGAGGTGCGTCGCCAGGCGGAGATCTTCTTCCTGGGGCACGACATCGATCCCACACTCCCCTACAAGAGCCCGCGCATCTTCGGCGAGGCGGACCTCGTCGAGAGACTGCGGATCAACTCCATCCAGACCGCCGAGTGCACCCTCGCGATGATGAAGGACTCAGGGGTGCTGGTGGAAGGATGCGGGGAGATCTCCGCTCGGGACCTGATGCCGAGTCTGTTTCCGGCGACGCCGCCCAGCGAGAAGGAGGATAGCCTGGATGCGATGTTCGGGAAGAGCTTCCAGGACCACTCGGGCGACGGCGAGGACCAGTCCGGCGGAGGGGGCGAGGCCAGCTGACAGCCCTGTCTTTTTGTTTTTCTTTTTTCTTTTTTGACTACTCGCAGTGGCGAGCTCCCTGTACATTTGTGAATAATAAATGAAAGTTTTTTGATCATACCGGTGTTCTTTTTCATGCCCGTTGTGTTATGAATGTGTGTGAGTGCTTCCTCCCGCGACCTCGCAGAGACGGGCTCCGCGAGTAAAGTGATCATGAGAGTGCGCACGCGAGCGAAGCGTGTTTGGAGTGTTCGCCGAGCCCCAAATGATTTCGCGGCGAGTTACTCTCCGCCCTTATTATGCCATTACTACTCGCGCGCGGCCTTCTGCCTTTTATCCGCCTACCTTTACTCGCACGCGAGCCACCCAGGTTGTGCTCATCGAAGAAGAAATTTTTCGAAGTGTGATGGGCCTGGGGTGCGAGGCCCCCCGGTCTGGCTTGTCTTTGGCGAGGCCCTGGCTCGCGGCCTGCTTTCCCATGCCGAGCCGAAAATGATGAGCCCGAACTCGCCTATGCCGAGCCCTCCAGTCCGGCCTGCCTTCTCGATTACGCCGAGCTGAGTTTACCGAGCCCGAGCTCGCCCCGACAGGACCCTTTCCCCTTGCTCCCTGCCACAGACCTTGGCCTGTTCCCAACGACTTTAAGGCCGGCACCATCGAGTGACCTCCGGCTCTGGCACCTAGGGAAGCCTGTCAGCGGGATCTGCTCGGGGTCCATTACTACTACCATCGAGTGACTTCCAGCCCTGTTAGCTAGGTGAGAGCCTGACAGCGGGATCTGCTCGAGGCCGAGGATGACACCGAGTGACTTCCAGCCCTGCCATCTAGGTGAGAGCCTGACAACAGGATCTGCTCGGGGTCCATTACTACTACCGTCGAGTGACTTCCAGCCCTGTCAGCTAGGTGAGAGCCTGACAGCGGGATCTGCTCGATGCCGAGGATGACACCGAGTGACTTCCAGCCCTGCCAGCTAGGTGAGAGCCTGACAGCGGGATCTGCTCGGGGTCCATTACTACTACCATCGAGTGACTTCCAGCCCTGTCAGCTAGGTGAGAGCCTGACAGCGGGATCTGCTCGAGGCCGAGGATGACACCGAGTGACTTCCAGCCCTGCCAGCTAGGTGAGAGCCTGACAGCGGGATCTGCTTGGGGTCTGTTACTACTACCATCGAGTGACTTCCAGCCCTGTCAGCTAGGTGAGAGCCTGACAGCGGGATCTGCTCGAGGCTGAGGATGACACCGAGTGACTTCCAGCCCTGCCAGCTAGGTGAGAGCCTGACAGCGGGATCTGCTCGGGGTCCATTACTACTACCATCGAGTGACTTCCAGCCCTGTCAGCTAGGTGAGAGCCTGACAGCGGGATCTGCTCGAGGCCGAGGATGACACCGAGTGACTTCCAGCCCTACCAGCTAGGTGAGAGCCTGACAGCGGGATCTGCTCGGGGTCCATTACTACTACCATCGAGTGACTTCCAGCCCTGTCAGCTAGGTGAGAGCCTGACAGCGGGATCTGCTCGAGGCCGAGGATGACACCGAGTGACTTCCAGCCCTGCCAGCTAGGTGAGAGCCTGACAGCGGGATCTGCTCGGGGTCCATTACTACTACCATCGAGTGACTTCCAGCCCTGTCAGCTAGGTGAGAGCCTGACAGCGGGATCTGCTCGAGGCCGAGGATGACACCGAGTGACTTCCAGCCCTGCCAGCTAGGTGAGAGCCTGACAGCGGGATCTACTCGGGGTCCACAATACATCATATTCCACCATGCAGGCCAATTACAACGATATCAGAGAGCTTGAAGGAATTCACTATAATCAAAGTGTTGTTTACATGTTTCAGGGAAAAAAGCGTTTGAGGTCATCACCGCTCCAGGTGAGACTCAGGGTCTCACCTTCTACATTTTGGAGTCGATAGCCCCCCGACCCCAAGGCTACCTTTATAATGAACGGTCCTTCCCAGCTGGGATTGAGCTTTCCCACGGATGCTAACCTCCCCGCTGCATCTACTTTCTTCAGCACCAAGTCCCCCTCCACGAACTGCTTGACCCTAACATGCTTGTCAAAGTACTTGGCCATTCTCCTTTTTACCTCCTCCTGTCGGATGGCGGAAAGGTCTCTTACTTCTTCTACCATGTCAAGGGAGAGCCTCAGTTCCTCCTCATTCTCTGTCTGCCATTCCTCGCGGTCTTCCTTTGCTGCCACAACTCGCGGCGTTTGGACTTCGAATTCAATGGGGAGCACTGCCTCACATCCGTGGGAGAGTTTGAAGGGGGTCTCTCCTGTAGCTGTGTTGGGGGTGGTCCTCAGTGCCCAAAGGACCGCGGGAAGCTGCTCCACCCAGCTCCCTTTCAGGTTCTCCACCTTTTTCTTGAGGAGGTTGACGATGATCTTGTTTGCGGCCTCCACTTGCCCGTTACTCCTGGGGTGATGGACCGAGGCGAACCTGAGATCGATCCCAAGCTGTTCGCAAAAGCTGGTGAACTCGGCACTGGCGAACTGGGGCCCATTGTCTGTGACGATGGCCTGGGGCAGCCCATGGCGACAGATGATCTCCCCCCATACAAAGTTACTGATCACCTGGGAGGTCACCTTAGCCAACGCTTTCACCTCCATCCACTTTGAGAAGTAGTCAATCATCACTAGGAGGAACCTTCTCTGGCCGCTGGCTTGGGGAAACGGCCCAACCAGATCCATTCCCCAGATTGCGAAGGGCCATGGGGCCGTGATACTACGGAGCCGTTGGGCCGGCTGCAGCTGGAGAGGGGCAAACAGTTGGCACTTGTGACATCTCCTTGCGAATTCTGCAGCGTCCCGGCCCAGGGTGGGCCAGAAATAACCTTGCCTGACTATCCTTCCTTCCAGGGTCTGACTCCCGGAGTGACTCCCACATTCCCCGGAGTGGACCTCCTCCAAGATCCTTCGCGCTTCACCCTCGGTTACGCAGCGGGCCAGCATCCCTGAGAGGGTCTTTCTGTACAGCTTCCCGTCCTGGAGGAGGTAGTATGCTGACTTGTGCCTCAGTTTCTTCTTGTCTACCCCCTCCGGATACTCCCCCGTGGAGAGAAAAACCACCACTGGATCCATCCATGAAGCTTGCTGATCGATCTCCATGAGCTCTCCTTCTTCGATGGAGGGGCGAAACAGGTCAGTGATGGTGCCTCCCACCTGAGGACCATGCTTAGCCAACTGATCGGCCTGTTCATTCTCTTCCCTGGACACATGTCGGATGGCGAAAGTTTGGAAAGTTCCAATGATCCCCTTTACTTTGGCCAAGTACAATCGCAGGGTGGGCTCCCTTGCCTCGAACTCCCCGTTGAGTTGGGAGGCTACTACCATGGAATCTGTGAGGACCTCCACATCTGACACTCCAAGCTCCCTGGCCAGGCGAAGCCCTGCTATCACGGCCTCGTACTCGGCCTAGTTGTTGGTAATGGGAAAGTGCACCACCACTGTCTGCTCGATCCGGGTCCCTTGAGGGCTTTCTAGGATCACTACTACTCCTAAGGAATGCCTTCCCGATGCTCCATCCACTCTCACCTTCCAAGGAGCCGGGCGAGTGAGTTCTTCTTCCGCTACTTCGACCACATAGTCAGCAAGAAAGTCGGCCATCGCCTGGGCTTTGATCGAGAGCCGCGGAACGAAGGAGACGTCGAACTCGCTCATCTCCACCGACCACTTAGCCAATCTACCTGAATGCTCCACCCCCTCAAAGATGTTGCGAAGGGGATGGTCGGTCACCACTCGGATTGAGTGTGCCTGGAAGTAGGGTCGTAGCCTCCGAGCCGAGATGATTAGGGCAAACGCAAGCTTCTCCAAGATCGGATACTGGAGCTCGGCCTTCCTCAAGACCCGGCTCACATAATAGACTGGGGGCTGTCTCTTCCCCTCTTCTCGAACCAGGACCGAGCTCAAGGCCTCCGCCCCGACCCCCAGATACAAGAACAGGTCCTCCCCCTCCTTCGGTCCTTGGAGCAGTGGAGCCTGTGTTAACTGCACCTTGAGGGCCTGGAAGGCCTCTTCACATTCCCTGCTCCATTCAAACCTCTGACCCCCCCTTAGCGTCTTGAAGAAGGGGGAGCACTTCTCCCCTGCCCGAGAGAGGAAGCGACTAAGCCCTGCTAGCTTCCCTGTCAACCGTTGGACCTCCTTTGCATTCCGCGGGGATCCCAGCTCCAAGATGGCCTTGACCTTGTCTGGGTTCGGCTCGACCCCCTCGGGGGTGAGGAGATGCACCAAGAACTTTCCCCTGCTGGCCCCAAAGACACATTTTAGTGGATTCAATCGCATCTTGTACTTGCGCAGGGTGGCGAAGGTCTCCTCCAGGTCCCGGAGGTGGGAGTTCACATCCCGGCTCTTGATCATGAGGTCATCTACATATACCTCCAAATTCCTCCCCCTCTATTCCTTTAAGACCCTATCCATCATTTTTTGGTAGGTGGCCCCAGCGTTCTTCAGCCCGAACGGCATCATCTTATAGCAGTAGCAGCCGTCCCCTGTGATGAATGAGACATCCTTGATGTCTGGGGGGTGCATCCTGATCTGATGGTAACCTGAAAATGCATCTAAAAAACTCATTATAGAAAAACCGACGGCTGAGTCAACCAGCGCGTCGATCCGATGCAAGGGGTAACAATCCTTAGGACAAGCTTTATTAAGAAGGGAAAAATCGATACACAACCGCCAGCGGCCATCTCCTTTTTTAACCATCACAACGTTTGAGACCCAGCCGGGGTACTGAATTTCGGACACGAAGACAGCTTTGAGAAGCTTCGCCACCTCCTCCCTGATGGGTTCCGCCAGCTTGTCCGCCGTGGATCTTTTCTTCTGCTGAACGGGGCGTGTTCCCGGGTCCAAGTTGAGGCGGTGGCAGGCCACATCCGCGTCAACCCCCGGCATCTCCGCGGCGTTCCAGGCGACGATGTCCACGTTCTTCTGGATGCACTCCAGCATCCTGCCCTGGTCTTCCAGGGTCAGCCCCCCGCTGACGCGGATCTTTTCCACCCTTCCTCCTCGAGTGAGCACCTCCAGCTCCACCACCTCCTCAGCTGCCTCCAGCCTGGATTGCTCCGCCTATCCTTCGGCGTCCCTTTCCTCCGGAGCGGGGACCTCTACCTCCATCGCCTCCTCCTCGACCGTCACCTCGGTCACCTCCTCCGAACTTCCTCCGACCGCTTCCTCTGCGCAGCCCTTCTCTCGCAGCTCTTCCCCCTCTGCTTCCTCTTCGACCTCCTCCATCCCTCGCCCCATCTCCTCGGCTCCCTCCTGCCAAGAGATGGTGTTCACCGCAGTGACATAACACTACCCGCGCCACCTTTGGGTCTCCCCTAACCCTGACTTGGACCCCCTCGGTGTTGAACTTCAAGCATTGATGAAAAGATGAGGGGACGCAGCGGAAGGCGCTGATCAGGGGCCTTCCAAAGATGGCGCTGTAGCTGCTGGGGTCGTCCACAATGACGAACTTGCAGTTTCGGGACTGCCCCCCCAAGGTGACATGGAGTCCGACTCCTCCTTCTACCTCCTTCCTCTCTCCTGAAAACCCGAACAGGGGGCCATCCGAGTCCAGCACCCTTCTCGCCTCCACCTTCATTGCGTCAAATGCCTTTTTGAAGATGACGTTGACGGAACTCCCGTTGTCCACGAGGATCCGTGAGACGGTGAAGTTCTCGATGGCCGTCTTCATGACCAGCGCATCACAGAACGGGTCCTCGTGGTCTGGTAGATCACTCCTGGAGAAGGTGATCCTCTCCTCCGGTGGCGGGGTTTGGGATGTAGAGGCGACGCTTCGCCGGTACATGGTGTGGAGACTAGCCTTGCGGGAGGCCTCGATCCCTGCTCCCCCGTGGATCATCCCGATCCCTCCTCGGGTCCCCACATCCACCCGGTCTTCACACCGATCCTCCTCCGCCCGAGGCAGGACCTCCTCGATCCTCACTTCCTGTCGCGCCCCCTACTGCTGCTGCTGCTGCTGCCTGTTCCCCCTCATCTCCAAGAATTCCGGGCACGTGGTTGTTGCGTGCCCTTCTTCCTGATGGAAGTCGCAGTAGGGCAGCTCCACCCTAACCTCCCTCCTTCTTCTCCTCCACGCTCCTCTCCTGGCCCCCAAGGCTATGGCCATGGCCTCCTCTTGATCGGGGAGCCGGGGCCTCTGGCCCAGCCTCCAACCTGGGGGGTGGAATTGGTCTTCCCTCCCCTGAAAGTGACCTCTTCCGAAGTTTCCCCTCTATGGCCCCTGCCCCTGCCACTCTGGCCTCCAGCCTAGCCGACGGTCGGGCTCCTGACGCCCCCACCCCGGCTGTTGCTGCCCTTGGAGCTGCCTCTGCTCCCTCTGCTTGGGCTCCCCTCTTCTCTCCTCCTGACCTCTTCCTCCCTTCGACTCCCTCTCCTCCTCTGTGGCCCACCTGGCCAACTTCCTTGCAAACTCCGGGTTTGACGCCTCCCCGTCAACCTCTCTCTCCGCCCTTTCCATCAACTCCTCATAGGAGAAGGGGGGAACTCTCTTCAGCTCCATCCGGAAGAAGCCCTGCTGCAGGCCTAGGGTGAAGGCCATCATCAGACTATGGTCTGGCATCTCCTGAACCTGAGTAACTTCCTCCTGGAATCGGTCCACATAGCTTCCCAACGTCTCGTTTACCCCCTGCTTGATGTGAAACAGGGACTCGGACTCCTTCTTCCTCTTCTTCGAAGTGGTGAATCTCAGCATGAATCCTCGGCGCAAGTCCTCGAAGCAATAGATGGAGTTGGCCGGTAGCTGGTGGAACCATTCTCTCGCTTTCTCCCGGAGGGTGATGGAGAAGAGCCGGCACTTGAATCCGTCTGACATCTGACGGATGGAGACCACGTCCTCGAACCATTGGACGTGCTGTACCGGGTCTCCCTTCCCAGTATAATAGGACATCTCGGGCTCCCTGAATCCATCTGGAACTGGAGCTGAAGAGACCAGCTCGCTGAAAGGACTCCCTCCTCCCACCGGGCGAGCTGGCGAGTCTCGCGAGCCCAGCTCGCCGAAGCGACCTCGGCCTGCCGAGCCTGGGAAGAGCTCGCGCCCGGGGAGCTCGCACCCTCGGCCTTCCTCGGCCACTTCCTTCCCAGCTCGCCTGCCGGGAGCGTCCTCGCCCAATGAGGGGGCGGCCGCGATCTGGTTTGCCGGAGTCGAGCACTCGGCCCGCGTGCCGAGTGCGAACTTGACCAGATTCAGCACCTCGCTTCTGAAGTCTTCGAACATTCCCACCGTTGCGAGAGGCGGGGGGGGGGGGGGGGGGGGGGCGGCGAGCTCGGCCTGTCGGATCCTTGTCCCGTCATCGAGCTCGCGGAAACTTTTCTGCGCTGACCACGTTCCACGCTCACCGCACCAAAATGTTGAAACCGGAACCCAGCTTCCTGTGGAGCTCGCCCTTGGGGAAAGGGGTGGTCTCGCGCCTACTTCGCTCCTGCAAGAAAAACAACAAGACAAGGAGGAACAGACCCAAGGGCTCGGCGGGGAGGTCCCACCACAAACCCGGAAGATCTCAGAGCGCTTCCCCTCCTTAGCCTGAAGCCGAGCTAAGGTACCCACAGAAAGCACTTAGAGAATTTGGGGAGAGGAGCTCAGGGAAAAACTTTCTTTCTGGGGTACCCCTTGGGTCCTATTTATAGTTTTTGAAACCCGGATTGCCAATAACCAAAATAGCTGACCTGAAATTACCAGGAAACCCTTGACTGGGCCTGCCAACAGCCAAACTCCGCTGTTTTGAAGGGCTATGGGCAGGCCAGCAGGGGTAAAACAGTAAAAAGTACCTCTGATCCCCAGGCGAGCTGGGACCCCTGGCCACCTCGGCGTGCTTTGCTCGCCAGCTGCTGCCGAGCTCCACTGCGGGGTCGCGAGCCTCAGCCCGCTCGGCGAATGGCGGGCTCGGGGTCGCCGATCGACGAACTCTGGTCGACGGATGCCGAGCTCAGCCTCGCCCCTGCCGCTGCCGAGCTCGCCTGCTGCTCCCAGTCTGACCTACTCGCCCCTTGATGACCTTGCTCGCCGGACACGGGGTTATACAACTGACATATCGTTGGAGGAGTTTACGAGATTATTTCTAGTGCGGTTCATCCAGACAGCACAGAAAATAGTCATGGAGAACCAGTTATAGAGGTTGACTCAGGGTGAGAGGATGATTACTTACATGAGTTTACAAGATTGGGACGATATGCTGGCTCCATGATGAGTCCAAGTTATATACTTATTTTTGGACTCAACTGGGCCAGTTTTCTCGTTATTGCACTATACTTGAGAGCCATAATTGTTCATATTCGTTTCTCTGTCCATTTCATGATAAGTGCACTTTAGGCCCATTTTCTGTGTGATTTCATAATTATTGTTCTTTTGCCCTACTTGGTGTTTTTATGTGTCTGGAGAATGTGGTGTGCCCATTCTGGTGGCTTTTCAGTTTTTATTATAGGTCCAAGGGTCGTGTGCGTGTTTCGGGATTGTTCGGAAATCCCAAAAGGTACAGGAACACTGCACACGATCAGTAGATCTATTGCGCACGACCACTGGTCGTGCGCCACTGATCGTGCGCACTATATTCTCCATTAACCAAGTTCTGTCGGGGGCAACCATACAACCACTGGACATAGTGTGCATGACCGCTAATCGTGCGCTACTGCTTGTGCGCGTTATCCCATTTTTTTGGAGTTCTGCCACTGCTGATCACACGATCATTGGATTCAGTGCGCACGACCACTGGTCGTGCGCCACTGATCGTGCACATTACTTTTTTTCTGCTTTCTATAAATACGTAGGTTCCGCCCTAATTCCGAAGTCAGCACTTCTCTCCACCGTTTTTCTTCTCCGGGGAGGGTTTTGTCGATCTCCATCATCTTCACCGTAGGGAGGGGCTCCCGGGAAGCTTTCAACTCCAATTTCAAGCCGGAGCCTCCTCTCGGCCTCTTCCTTCATCCTTGAGCTTCAAGAAGAGTTTGATCTAACTTTCCCCATCAAGCTAGGAGAAGTTTGTGCCATCCTCCACCGGATCGTGACAAAGAATACGGGTCCATTAGGAGTGAGTGACAACCTCCTCTACCCAGGACGCAGTTGAGGACCGAGCTAGGAAGTGTATTAACAACCCGGTGAATCCTTCCGTGAATCCTCAGCAAGACTTCGGATTCGGTAGATCTCGCACTCTCTTCTTCTCTTATTGATTTATAGTGTCGTTGATCTCTTTGTATGTGATGAAGAATGTTTAATTTGATATGTGTTTGTATACAATTATGTCTATGTGATTTTATATTTACGTTATTTGCTTGAGGTGCGTCATGTTCCATCCTCCACCACACATTGCCGCACTAGTGATTACTAGTTGCGTGCGTAGCAAAGAAGTGCTTTCGAACCTCATTCCGCCGTTCTCACCATCTCATCTGCAAGCCTACTCGTCCATCCGCCCAACGATTCAGTGCATAGTGGTCGTGTAGTCTTCCATCCCACCAGGCGAAGCATCGCATAGTGGCGTTGCATAGGAGTAGTTTATTAGTGTTTTTATTTTGTTTTCTGCAACAATCAAAGCCCCCCTTCATAAACACTGATCTAAGGACTTCAATCTCAAGTCCTCCACAAAATTAACTCCACCTTACTGTGTTCCTTGAGATATCTATACTTGGGGACATTCGCCGATTTTATATTACTTGTGCGATCGGTACACTTGCTATTCAACACATCAAGTTTTTGGCGCCGTTGCCAGGGATCACATTCGTGTGAGTTTTTGGAGAGGGAGATAGGAGAAAGAAGCTCTTTTCCATTTGTACATTGCATGTTTCTTCTTTGCTTTAGTTTTTAGAATTTGTTGCTTATTTTTATTTGTTCCTTTTCTAGTTTTAATTTTTATACAGCAGACATTCCTTTTCTTTTATCTACTGGTGTGTAGTTAATTTTTGCTTAAAATTTTTCTATTTGTGAATTATTCCTTGTTGCACCATATATTCTTATATCAATATCTGTTGCAGATGGTGTGGGGATTATAGGCACAGTAGTGATGAGTGCTCCACTGAAGATTGTGAGCATAATTCTCGTGGTTCAGTGTATTTAGCACCGTCCTCTTATGGTACTTCAAACACCATACCCCAGTCTTATGTTCACTTCTCTTCTACGCCTTCACCTTTTTCTTATTCCTCTCCGGTCCCACCAGGACAGAGGAGTAATGGAAAATGGTGTTTGTGTTGTCGTAGCACCGAGCACGTATTGAAAGATTGCGCAGAATTTCAGTGCCAGTTGGAGGAGGATGATGGACCGGATATCCGAATCGTTCCATCCACCTCTCAATTGGCTGCCCCTTCTAATTCTGATGATGTATTCGCAGTACCTCCTTGTCTATGGGGGACTGCTGCGGATATACCCATCAGACTTTTTGTTGATCGGTGCAACGACATTGCGGTGTCGTCTCTCCCTATGCATTCTTCCACCTTTTTGGATTCACCCCGGGAGGAACTCGCACATATTTTATCTGATGTTGTTGTTCCTCCGCTTTCTTTGCAAGAATTAACTATCCCAATTTTTAGTGAGTCGGTTGATGATACCAACGATGATCTATGCTTGGATCCTGCTGGGAGTGAGACCGGGACCACTGCCCATATTTCTGATTATTTTAGTTTTTCATCTCCTTTATTTCTTGATCCCCTTTATGTATCTGAGCCTGTGCGGGTTGATTCTCCGCAGGTGCTTGAGGAGGACTTGGAGCTTTTAGCTCGAGTCATGGATGATAGCATCCTCTTTCGCGAGGACGTTAATTCCTCCTCTACTGAAGAAGCTCCATTTATTGCTATCTCCTCCTGTCGTCTCCCTGTAGATGATACCTTGCTGGGCAAGGATTTATTTTGTGGAGAGAAGAGTGAGGACCAGCGCTCCTCCTCTTCTTACTTCCTATTTCCTCTACCTGTGTTGGGAAGGTATTATTATTTAGGTAGAGGAGTAACTGCTTTATCGTCGTATAGGTACCCGTTACCGAAATGGATAATGGAACAGTTACCTGTGCACTTTTCTTTTCATAGGCCAATTAGCTAGAACCTTTTCCTTAGCCGAATAAGTCGTACTGGGCGGACAATAACCCCAGTAGTTATCTTAGATTTTCTGCATTTTTATTTTCCATGTATATCTTAGTTTTAGTATTTCTTTGTATTTTGTCTATTTTTCTTTTGTTTTTGCGAAGCTCACCCCTGCAGGTATTCATGTCAAATTCGTATTGGCGGGGTTGTGATTCTTCATTTGGCGGATGATGCGTTGGACGGTAAGTGTATCGGTCGCACAAGTAATATAAAATGGGTGAATTTCCCCAAGTATCGATCTTTTCAAGGAATACAGTAAGGTGGAGTTAATTTCAAGGAGCACTTGAGATTGAAGTCCTTAAGTCATAGTTAACTAAGGGGGTTTTGATAGTTGCGGAAAAATAAAGTAAAATGCTAACAAACTACTACTATGCAACGCCGCTATGCGATGCTTCGCCATGTGGGATGGAAGACTACACGGGCCGCTATGAACCGAATCGCTGGGCGGATGAACGAGTAGACTTGCGGATGAGGTGGTGAGAATGGTGGAATGAGGGTCGAAAGCACCTCTTCGCTACCCACACCACTAGCAATTGCTAGTGCGGCACACCCAGATGTGGTGGAGGATGGAAAATAACAGCGCACATCAAGCAAATAACATAAATATGAAATCACATAGACATGATTGTATACATATGTTTATCAAAATAAGTCCAACTTCATCATATACAAGAGATCAACTACACTATCAGCAATAAGAGAAGAAAGTGTGCGAAATCGACCGAATCTGAAGTCTTGCTGAGGATTCACGGAAGGAATCACCGGGTTGTCAATCCGCGTCCTAGCTCGGTCCTCAACTGTGTCCGGGGTAGAGGAGGTTGTCACTCACTCCCAATGGACCCGTCTTCTTCGTGTCACGAGCCGGTGGAGGATGGCACAAACTTCTCCTAGATTGATGGATAAAGTTAGATCTAACTCTTCTTGAAGCTCAAGGATGAAGGAGGCCGAGAGGAAGCTCCGACTTGGATTTGGCGCTGAAAGCTTTCCCAAAGCTCCTCCCCAAGGTGGAAGATGAAGGGAAATGGCGGAACCATTCCTTGGAGGCGAAAAACGGTGGGGGAAAAATCTCTTTTTAATGGAGGAAAATCTGCGCTTTAAATAGAAGCAAGTCAGAAAAATAGTCCTCCACGGTTTGGCGCACGACCGTGCACTAACCCTGCGTTATTAACTTGCAGGCCAAGCTTGCGGATGAAGATACGTTGACCAGTGCGTTTTACTCGCGCACTGGCACTTCCGCCCGTGCGTGAACGAAATCGCACGGGTAAACACAGAGCGTAGGAAAACAAGATACTACAAGGGAACCATGTGTTTTACTCGCACACGGGCGATTCCTCCCGTGCGTGAACAAATCACACGATTAACCACAGATTGGTACAAACAAGAAAGCTACAGGAAAACCGTGTGTTTTCTTTGTGCATGGTTCCGAAGAAACCATGCGTTAACCGTGCGTGAAGATCGTCGAGCTCAGCTCGACGAAATTCGTCGAGCTCCAGTCAACGAAATTTGTCGAGCTCCAGTCGACGTTTCTTCTGCAAAAACAAAACACACAATCGCAAAGAACCGTGTGCAAGAAAACGCACGACCATGCATTTTCTCAAACTTGCATTCCAGCCTTGGGGAAAACGCACCACCTGCATACAAACAAATAAAACCAAAGAGAACCCTCCAGCGTCACAGAGATGCAATGAAAATAGCCGGAAATGGCCATGGGAGAACAATGTGCTTACCCCCAAAAATAGAATGCGCAATTGCACGCCACATGGGCAAAAATAATGCACTTAGCGTGATATACTGTATAAATGAAAAATTAATGATAACATACTAAAAGTGAAGTGCAAGTGCGTGAAAACTAGCCCAAATGAGTCCGAAAAACCCTATATAAATCGGACTCATCACACCACCAGACTTAAACATTTCGTCGTCCCGAGCAAATCATGATTAAGCAGAGTTTAAGAAAGTTATTTGACTAAGCAATTGCATAAATAGAGTACCATGCAAAGTCATACCCTCATGTACAAAAAGCAATAGTAGAAAACTTTTTTATGCATGCATAATAATTTCTAATTCCTGTAAATGAAAAGAAGATATTACAAATACTCCTAAAGTGAATCACGGTGAATCATTCAGTTGCGCGTAGAATGAAAACAGGCGGACAATGAGGTGACCATTGCCAAAGATCAGGTCTCGGGAAAATCTCCAAAGTAATCCACCAACGTCGGTAACCATATGCTCACCCGTTCACACTCTCTCCACGACACTAGTTTGACTCAAGCATGAATTTGTAGGACTCGAAGTATAATATAGGCTTAGGCGAAGACAGGGTATACAAAGACAAACAAGACGGACACGCACACCCAAAATGAGATCACCCGAAGACAGTCACAGCTAAACTCAACGAGCAAACACATGCGGTGCACCACCAGACTTGGACCTTTGACGGTGTGTGCACGCCCATAACGAACACAATACAACAAAATTTCCTACTCAAGAACAATATTTTTTTCTCTTTTATTCCACATTGGGAATTTTCATTTCATTTACTATTATATACTTATTTTCTTTTCTTTTCCCTTTTTTTATCCAAATAGCCAAAACAAGCCGAAAAAACAGCAACACCACAAGCCGCACAAACACCCACATAACTGTCACACATAACGGATACAAACTACAACAAAACAAGCTAACTGAGCAACCACATTCAGATGTGTGAGTAGAAAAGGCTATATTGCTTTGGTAGCTAGGCGTAGGCATGTCAAAGGAATGGACAGGCTCAACGGGGATAACAATGGATAGATGTCGGGCATGGTACAAGGCTCAAACTAGACAAAGTGACGGCCAACATCACGCGTGCACTGGACTAACCATATACCCATGCTTCGAGAATAGCTAGGAGCAAGTTCTTAGCCACCGAGAAAGACAACTCTTCCTCCCGAGTCGAGCAATACAATGCTATTGAACTCCCACACACAATCCTACACCACTGTTTGATTCATAGCCGGATTCACAATTGGAGTACTGTAAACAAAATCTACGCTAATAGAAAAATAGAAACTATAAGCATATAAAGAATTCTAATCTACACAGACTCTAAGTGAGCATGAGTGCATGCCTAGGAACACTCTTGGAGTCAACATTTTACTCTATCACGCAATCCTAAATCAACACCGCATTCTTTAGTCTACACATAAGTGATAAACAAGCTCGGCGCGTGTCAGTGCTTAAGTAAACGCTCTCAAGTGGGTATTGTGAGTGCAAAGCAAATGCAAATGATATAACAATAAAATCTTCTAGTATGCGAGTGGAATGTGCACGCGAGCGAATAACAACTCAAATCGCTCCCCCACCAGACTTAATCCATGCAACCTGTGACAAGATAAGCAATAAAAACAATGAAATATAAGTCGAGGGAAAGGTTACCCATGCTCAACAAATGAGCATACTAGAAGACGCGTGAAAACAAAGAAGCAGTTTCGCCATACGAAGAATCACAACCCCGCCAATACGAGTTTGCCATGAATACCTGCAGGGGTGAGCTCCGCAAAAACAAAAAAATATATACAAAATACAAAGAAATACTAAAACTAAAGTAGACATGAAAAATAAAAATGCAGAAAATATAAGATAAGTACTGCGGTTATTGTCATCCCAACACGACTTATTCGAAAAACGAAAAGGTTCTAGCTAATTGGCCTATGAAAAGAAAATTGCACAGGTAACTGTTTCATTATCTGTTGCGGTAGCGAGTACCGATATGGAGATAGAGCAGTTACCCCTCTACCTAAATAATAATACCTGCCCAACACAGGTAGAGGAAAAAGGAAGTAAGAAGAGGAGGAGCGTTGTTCCTTACTCTTCTCACCAGAAAATAAATCATTGCCTAGCAAGGCGTCGTCAACCACAGATCCGCAGGAGGCGATGGAAACGGCACAAGCACACGGCTCCTCGTCATCCCAATATACCAATGGAGACTCAACTTGCACAGACTCAGATAGATAAAGGGGATCAAGAAATAAAGGAGATGAAAAACTAAAATAATCAGAAATAGGGGGAGTGGTCCCATTCTCACTCCCAGCAGGATCCAAGCATAGATCACTATCGATGTCATATGAGTCATAGCAAGGGGAATCCGAGAGCTCGAGGTCCTCGGTGGTGGTTTGTACTTCCTCATCCAACAAGGAAGTGAAAACTTCCTCATCGAAAAGGATCTCCTCATCATCCCACCTCGGTGCATCATCATGTTTCAAGGTGTCACACTCTCCATTGGAGAGAATAATGTCCTCGACCCACATTGGCGCAACCTCAGGATCTGAATCACTATCTGGCATAACATCATCAACCGACTCACTAAAAGTTGGGATAGATAATTCATGCAAAGAAAGCAGAGGAACAACAGCATCAGAGAAAATATGTGTGGGTTCCTCTGATGGTGAATCTAAAAGAGGGGAAGAATGCATAGGGAGAGACGACACCGCAATGTCGTCACACCGATCAGCAGAAAGTCTGATGGGTATATCCGCAGCAGCCCCCCATAGACAAGATGGTACTGTGAATATATCATCAGAATCAGAAGGGGCAACCAATTGAGAGGTGGGTGGAACGAATTGGATACTCGGTTCATCATCCTCCTCCAACTGGTGCTGAAATTCTGCGTAATCTGTCAACATGTGCTCGATGCTATGACAACACAAACACCATTTTCCATTACTCCTTGCTCTAGGTGGGACTGGAGAGGAATAAGAAAAAGGTGAAGGCGTAGAAGAGAAGTGACCATAAGACTTGGGTACGGTGTATGAAGTACCATAAGAGGGCGGTGCTCCAAACACTGAACCACGAGAAGTATGCTCACTATCTTCAGTGGGGCACTCATCAGTACCATGCCTATAATCCCCGCACCTTCTGCAAAGGATATTTGATTTAGACGATGGCCCCCAACCTGTGGAAGATGATGAAGGCTTGCTCGCGGAGGATCCTTCTCCGTCTCCAATAAAGGACCTGCGTCGCCATGGTGATCATGTGGAGCGTCGCTACAACCTTCGCCCACGGCGCAAGACAACCTAATATTATTTAGTTGAATAATTCTATTATTATTTGAATTTATCATGTTATTTATTTTGAGCATTTTATCATTTCATTTTTGATTTGAAACATTAGAATCTATTTTTCATGATGTGTTGCATGTAGCCAAAGAATGATGTAAGCCTATATTATTATTTTTGCCATAGCCATTAAGTGGGAACAATTCCATCTGTGGTGTTTTGTTGAGTCAGTTTTTTTTCCTTTCTGCATGCACACTAGATTGCGAAATGAATATTCCCCATCTTCCTCCCAAATGGCGGGCGAGCGGGAAGCGGGTCACATTCCCGTTGCGATTGAGGAACTCCGTCAGGAGTTCAACGATCAGTTGACGCAGATTAGGGAAATGCTTCATTAATTAAGAATGAATCGAGCGGCTCCCCAAAATCAAGCCGCCAATCCACTTGATGAAGAGAATAATAATCAGAACAACAACTATAACAATGGGCGAGCCCCACGTGCACCGTATGAGTTTGACATTACTAGAGTCGTCCGGGTCAAACCCCCATCTTATGATGGAATGGGTGAACCCCAAGTCTTTCGAGACTGGGTGATGGAAATCGAATGCTACTTTGAGTGGTAAAATTTGAAGGATACGGATAAGGTGCGAGTGGCGCGAATGAAGTTGCTAGGTAGGGCCAAGATTTTTTGGTTAAATGAGGAACGTCGTCTGAGGGCTAACAATGGTGATTTACTTATTGGTTGGGCAGGCATGAAGGCCATGTTGATGGACTAGTGCGTCCCGTCGTACCATTGAACGCAGATGTTTGATGATTTGGTCACCCTTAAGCAAGGGAGTCGGTCGGTCTCAGAATACATGAGTCTTCTTAAGGACATGATAGTTAGGTGCGGTGTAAGAGAGATGCCTGAGATCACCCTTTCTATGTTTCGCAGGGGGTTAAACACCGACATCCAGGACAAGCTGTTGCGTTATGGTCACACCGACCTAAACATTACTTTCAATGATGCACTAGATATCGAAAATCACAACACTTTTAAGAATAAGTCTCATTCTTATCAGAAGGGAAAGTCCATCTTAGGACCGACTTCCACCACTACCGATAAGGATAAGGGCAAGTTCCGATCCACGGACTCGAACTCCATAGTAGTGACTGCCAGGAATATTAGAAACCCAATGGGTGAGAGAGTGCCTGTAGGAAGAGTAAACAAAACGAATGCTACTTACTTCGCATGCGGGATTCAGGGTCACTATGCTAGTGAATGCCCGACTAAGCCAAAGCCCTTAGCCCTGTTAGATTCCACATGTGAGTCAGACGACCTTATCTATGAGGCGGGAGATGATAGCGAGTCGGAAGTACTGCCTAGTGTTATGGAGGACGAGCCTCATATGATGGTCATGCGGTGTATTCTGGCGACTCCACGAGCATTAGATGACTGGAATAGGACGAATATTTTTTTTTGTTGCATTTTAAGAGTGGAGAGAAATGGTGTAGGTTGATCATAGATAGTGGAAGTTGTTTGAACGTCATTTCTGAAGCTGCGGCGACCCGAATGTCTTTAGTTACTGAGCCGCACCCTCACCCTTATAAGGTGGCATGGGTAGATAAGTCATCCCTCCCGGTATCGAAGCGTTGTTTGGTACCCCTTACAATCAGGGCTTCTTTGGAAAAGATTTGGTGCGATGTCATCCCTATGGATGCTTGTAACGTTTTATTAGGTCGTCCATGGCCTTATGATCATGACATTACCCATTTTGGTCGAGCTAACACTTATGAATTTAAATTTAATGGCAAGATCATAATTTTAAAACCCACTCCGCCTAAGGATCCTTCAGTTCCCTCTAAGGATACGATTGTCCTGGTCGAAAATAAAGCGTTAAGTTTGAAAGGCAAGAAGGAATTTGCTCGTAACACCTTTATGGATGGTGTCATATATGCGTTAGTTTGCTTGCAGGCTAAAGAAGATGCGTCATCATTTGAGAGTTTACCACAGGCGTTGAGAAAGCTCTTAGATGAGTTTAAGGATGTGTATCCGAACGAGCTACCGTCCGAGTTACCTCCCATGCGGGACATTCAACATGCAATAAATTTCATCCTGGGTTCCTCTTTGCCCAACCTTCCTCACTATAGGTTAAATCCCTCTGCACACTTAGAATTACAAACCCAAATTTCAGATTTATTGCAAAAGGGGTTCATTCATCATAGCAAGAGCCCATGTGCCGTACCCACCTTACTTGCTCCCAAGAAAGACGGCTCTTGGAGGATGTGTGTGGATAGTAGAGCCATTAATAAAATTACTATTAAATATCGCTTTCCCATCCCTCGCTTGGACGATTTATTGGACATGTTAGAAGGTGCCACGATTTTCTCGAAATTGGATCTTAGAAGTGGCTACCATCAGATCCGAATTAGGGAAGTTGATGAGTGGAAGACGGATTTTAAATCCAAGGAAGGCCTCTACGAGTGGTTAGTTATGCCATTTGGGCTCTCCAATTCCCCGAGCAAGTTTTCTAGGATGATGACGCACGTCTTCCAACCTTATATGGGAAAATTCATCGTAGTGTATTTTGATTATATTCATGTTTTTAGTACTTCTATGATTGATCATGAGTCACATTTGAAGATTATCCTTACCACATTGAGATCGGAAAAATTATTCATTAACATTAAAAAATGTACTTTTCATGTGTCATCTGTAGAGTTCCTTGGTTGTATCGTAAGTTCGGAAGGCATACATGTAGACCCTAAAAAGGTCCAGGCCATTAAGGACTGGCCGGAGCCCGCCAATATTTGGGATGTTCGGAGTTTTCACGATCTAGCTACGTTTTATCACCGATTTATTAGAGACTTTAGTAGTATCATGGCCCCCATTACCGAGTGCATGAAAAAAAGGTTATTTTACTTGGACAAAATCGGCCGCTAAAGCATTCCAAATAATTAAATCACGCATGTCAGAAGCTCCCCTATTGAGATTACCAGATTTTACTAAGGTTTTTGAGTTATCTTGTGACGCGTCTGGAATTGGTGTTGGTGGTGTATTGAGTCAGGATGGTCACCCAGTAGGATATTTCAGTGAGAAACGCGCGGGGCCAAAATTGAATTATTCCAACTATGATCGAGAGTTCTATGCGGTTATTAGGTGCCTCCAACATTGGCAGCATTATTTACTTCCTAAGGAATTTGTTATTTTATCCGATCATGAAGCTTTGCGATTCATTAACTCACAAATTAAAGTGAGCCCAAGACATGCCAAATGGGTCTCATATCTTCAAGAATACACATTTATCATAAAACACCTTAAGGGAACTCTTAACCACGTAGTCGACGCTCTTAGTCGTGTATCTTTATTATTATCTACGCTAGAAGTAAAGGTGATTGAGTTCGATAGAATTAAGTATGAGTACGTCCATTGCCCGGATTTCAAGAAAATCTATTTATCCACTCAAGACAACTCGCTCATGACCATTTCATCCTTTTATATTCTTGACGGTTATCTATTCAATCACTCAAAGCTATGTATTCCACGTTCGCCCCTACGTCACTTCATCGTGTGGGAATTGCATAGCGGTGGGATGGGTGGACACTTTAGCCGTGACAAGACCATTGCTCTAGTAGAAGACAAGCTTTATTGGCCCGGTCTTAAGTCAACGGTGAATAAAATTGTGGGAATTTGTCGAGCGTGCCAATTAGCCAAGGGCAACAAAACTAATGCGGGACTTTATACCCCTCCTCCGATTCCTTCCATTCCCTGGGAAGACGTTAGCATGGATTTTATCCTAGGTCTGCCTGTCACGTTTGGATGTCATGATTCTATTCTGGTAGTAGTAGATCGGTTTTCCAAAATGGCTTATTTTATTGCGTGTAATAAAACCAACGATGTGTCACATGTTGCTAAGTTATATTTTAAGGAAGTAGTTGGACATCGGGGCGTTCCAAAATCGATAATGACCGATAGAGATGTGCAATTTGCTAGTTTTTTTTGGAAGACCTTATGGAAGATTATGGGCACCAAACTTTTGCTTTCTTCGGCCTACCACCCACAGACGGATGGGCAAACGAAAGTGGTAAATAGAATTTTAGGTAGTTTGTTACGATGCCTTTTGGGAGACCACAAGGGCACATGTGACCTTATCCTTCCTCATGCTCAGTTAGCGTATAATAATTCAAAAAATAGGCCCACTAGCTTGTCACTGAATGAGATCATGCATGGTTATAAAACACCAGTTCCACTTGACTTGATTCCGTTACTACCATCCTATAAATCAAGTCAATTTGCACATGATTTTGCCTCTCATATTCATAATTTGCATAATCACATAAATGAAACACTAACCACACAATACGCGTCTTATCAAGTTCATGATAACGTACACAAAAGAGAAACTCACTTTAAGGTTAGTGATTTAGTCTTGGTGCATCTCGTCTCTGAACGGATGCCTTCGGGCAATATAAAAAAGTTAACGAATCGGCAAGTTGGGCCTTTTCGGATCTTAAGGAAATTAGGAGAAAACGCATATCTTTTGGAGTTACCCACTGATTGGGGTATTTCCCCTATTTTTAATGTTTCTGATTTAACGTCGTATGTTTCTCCGCAACTGGAATTATCTAACTGTCTGTTTAGCTCCACTACATTTTCTAATGGGTTGGGGGTGAGCTTGTGCCTGGATCGCTCTCTCCATCGGTCTCCAATGGAGGTACATTCTTAGTTGATGAAGAAAATTTTCCTCCTTTATTGTCTAATGCTTTTCCCAGGTTTCCCAAGACAAACTTTTTGCCAGACAGGATCATCAAGGATGAAGTGCTTTCCTCTTCAGGTGGTGATGTTCGTCGCTACTTGATACGTTGGCGTGATCATCCGGCCTCCGATGACTCTTGGCTTCCGGAATTGGAGGTGGCTCTTTTAGATGATGCTCTCGTACGATGGTACCTTTGGGACAACTCATCAGTGATGAGTACTTTCGAGCGGGGGAGGATTGATGGAGACGACGGTCCCCAACCTATGGAAGATGATGAAGGCTTGCTCGTGGAGGATCCTTCTCCGTCTCCAACAAAGGACTTGCGTCGTCATGGTGATCGTGTGGAGCATCGCTACAACCTCCGCCCAGAACGCAAGACCACCTAATATTATTTAGTTGAATAATTCTATTATTATTTGAATTTATCATGTTATTTATTTTGACCATTTTATCATTTCATTTTGGGTTTGAAACATTAGAGTCTATTTTTCATGATGGGCTGCATGTAGCCAAAGAATGATGTAAGCCTATATATAGGCATGTATTGTTTTCTTTTGAAGGAAGTTGAATGAATGAGAAATTGAGAAACCCTAGTCCCTGCCTCCTCCTCTTGAAATTTCGGCCAGCCCAAGCCTAGCCACCCCTCCTCCTCCTTCTCCCTCCCTCTCTCTCTCAGCCAAGCCCTCCCCCTCTCTACAAACTGCCACCTATCCTCTCTCCAACCCCCTCTCTCTCACTCTCGGCCAAGTCCGCTCCACCCGAGCCCCCTTTCCACAACCCAAGCCGGTCGGCCACCCAAATCCCAAGGCCGATCCACCCCTTCAAGGAGAAATCTCGACCCCCACTCCCTTGGTGATTGGGCCAAGTGTTTGTAAAAAGCTTTCGTGGATCTCGGCCAAGGCATGAAGCGATGAAGGAGGATGAGTTTCCTCTCTCTCCGGCGGAACCGCGGAAGAGCGATTCAAGTTAGATAATCGGAAATCATTTATTTCGGTTTGGGTAACGAAAATCTCTACCTTTGTGTGATTCCTTCCCTAGATAATTTTGTGGTGGATATTCTTGGCGTTGGATTTAGAATCGTTAAATTTTCGTGGTTTTCTTCGATTGTTTGTGTTCATCTTAATTGAATTAATTTTCGCAAAGGTTTGGCGAACCTCGTAATTTTTTGTTGGGAGAGATCTACCTTTTCTCGAATCGTACTTTTGGTAGTTCTCTTTTGGTACAACTTCGCTCGTTCGGACAGGGTGGGTCCTTTTAGCTGGAAAGGATATTGGCATATCGCCTCTATTCGATCCTAAACGGGTTGGCTATCCGTACGTTAGAATCAATATGATAAAATTGCTTGGAGTGTGCGTGGTGAGGAAATTTGTGCGAGCTAAAGTTCGAATCGTAGAAAGGCAAACGTGTTAATCCGTAGATCTCCCGGTGTCGACGCTTGGTCCTACATCAATATTCATATGAGAAAACATAGTGCAACAAGAAAGAATTCACTAATAGAGATATTCTAAGCAAAAATTAACTACATAGCAGCAGATAAAAGAAAAGTAATGCCTACTGCAGAAAAATTAAATCTAGAAAAGGAACAGAGAAAATAAGCAACGAATTCTAAAAACAAAAGCAAAGAAGAAACATGTAATGAATAAATGGAAAAGGGCTTCTATCTATTATCTCCCTCTCCAAAAACTCACACGACTGTGTTCCCTGGAAACGATGCCAAAAACTTGATGTGTTGGACGACAAGTGTACCGGTCGCACAAGTAATATAAAATGGGTGAATTTTCCCAAGTATCGATCTCTTCAAGGAACTCAGTATGGTGGAGTTAATTTCGAGGAGGACTTGAGATTGAAGTCCTTAGGTCGGAGTTAACTAAGGGGGGTTTTGATAGTTGTGGAAAAATAAAGTAAAACGCTAACAAACTACTCCTATGCAACACTGCTATGCGATGCTTCGCTAGGCAGGATGGAAGACTACACGGTCAGCTATGCACGAAATCGCTGGGCGGATGGACGAGTTGGCTTGTGGATGAGGTGGTGAGAATGGCGGAATGAGGGTCGAGAGCACCTCTTCGCTACGTACTCCAATAGCAATTGCTAGTGCGGCACAACCAGATGTGGTGGAGGATGGAAAATAAAGGTGCACCTTAAGCAAATAACGTAAATATGAAATCACATAGACATGAGTGTATACATTTGTTTATCAAAATTATCGCAACTTCATCATATACAAGCGATCAACTACACTATCAGCAACAAGAGAAGAAAAGTGTGCGAAATTGACCGGATCTGAAGTCTTGCTGAGGATTCACTGAAGGAATCGCCGGGTTGTTAGTCCGCGTCCTAGCTCGATCCTCAACTGTGTATGGGGTAGAGGAGGTTGTCACTCACTCCCAATGGACCTGTCTTCTTTGTGTCACGAGCCAGTGGAGGATGGCACAAACTTCTCCTAGCTTGATGGAGAAAGTTAGATCTAACTCTTTTTGAAGCTCAAGGATGAAAGAGGAGGCCGAGAGGAAGCTCCGGCTTGGATTTGACAGTGAAAGCTTACCCGGAGCACCTCCCTAAGGTGGAAGATGAAGGGAAATAGTGGAACCCTTCCTTGGGGGCAAAACACGGTGGGGGAAAAAAATCTCTTTTTAATGGAGGAAAATCTGCGCTTTAAATAGAAGCATGCCAGAAAAATAGGCACGCACGGTTTGGCGCACAACCGTGTGCTAACCATGTGTTATTAACTTGTAGGCCAAGCTTGCTGATGAAGATGCGTTGACCCGTGCGTTTTACTCGTGCACGGGCGCTTCCACCTGTGCGTGAAGGAAATCGCACGGGCAAACACAGAGCACAGTAAAACAAGATACTACAGGGGAACCATGTGTTTTACTCGCGCACGGGCGCTTCCGCCCGTGCATGAACAAATCACACGTTTAACCACAGATTGGTACAAACAAGAAAGCTACAGGAAAACCGTGTGTTTCCTTCACACACGGTTCAAAAGAAACCGTGCGTTAACCGTGCGTGAAGATCGTCGAGCTCAGATCGATGAAATTCATCGAGCTCCAGTCGACGTTTCTTCTACAGAAACAAAACGCACGATCACAAAGAACCGTGTGCTAAGAAAACGCATGACCGTGCATTTTACTCAAACCTACATTCCAGCCTTGGGGAAAACGCATCACTTCATACAAACAAATAAAACCAAAGAGAACCCTCCAGCGTCACAGAAATGCAATGAAAATAGCCGGAAAGTCCCATGGGGAGCACCATGTGCTTACCCCCAAAAATAAAATGCGCAATTGCACACCACAATGGCCAAAACAATGCACTTAGCATGATATACTGTATAAATGAAAAATCAATGATAACATACTAAAAGTGAAGTGCAAGTGCGTGAAAACTAGCACAGATCATTCCAAAATACCCTATATAAATCGAACTCATCAGCGGGCCTGCTTCTGTGTTTTCATACGTCTTCTGGTATGCTCACTAGCTAAGCATTGGGTAACCTCTCCCCTTATTTTTATCTGATTTTAATTTCAATATCATATATTGTGCAGCTTAGTTTAAGTCTGGGGGAGAGACAGTATCTGCTACCTTTTGCACATGCACATTTCGTTTGCATACAAGGAGCTTTTATCGTTTACATTTTGATTAGTTCATTGCATCGCACACTACTGCAGGCACATGAGCACATGCTTAGTTGTTAGTGCGCTGTGAGTTAAACTCATTTCTTTTGTATGATTTGGGAAAATTATTGTGCTGGCACAGGATTGTGAGACAGAGTAAAATGTTGACCCTACTGTGCTCCTAGTCAAATGCTCTCGTCTCATGTAGAAATTGGAGAAGATTTAATTTTTCTGTATGCTTATAGTTTTATAATTTTATAATTACATAAATACTATTTTATTGTACTCAAAAATTGGTGAATCTGGTGTGAATCCGACGGTAGCTTAGGGATGTGTGTAGACGGCCGTTAGATTCGTATTGCTCGAGTCGGTAGAATGGATAGTCTTTCTCGTTGGCTAAGAACTTGCCCCAAGCTATTCTTGAAGCATGGGTATAGGTTAGTTCAATCGCATGAGCGTGATGTAGACCATCATTTTGGCCCGGCTGAGCTTTGTACTATTCCTAACGTCTTATCCTCGCTAGCCCAGTTGTGCCTACCCCTTCTTTTGATTTAGCTCCATCATTATTTCACCAAAGCCTCATAGCTGATCCTAGTCGCATACCCAAGTCGAGCTTTAGTGTTTTACATTTTCATGTTGGGTGTTGATGCGGTGATATTCCTTGTGAATATGTGGATGTGCTCCAAAATTTTTATTCGATGGATTTGTTAAAATAAACAACAGATTTGAAAAAATATACAAAAAAAATAATTGTGAAAAAGAAAAGTGAAAAGAAAAAAGTATAATTGAAAATTTTATTTGAGATGAGATTGTATTTGGAGTAGGCGGTGCACACACCCATATTTTAAAAATTAAGTCCGGGTGTGTGGTGTACTTGCATGTATTTCATTAGCGGATAGCTTCTTTTTTATGGTAGCTCATTTGGGTTAGGTGTGTACCCTTCTTATTCATCTTTGTTTACCTCACCGAAACCCAAGCCCCATTTTTCACCTAAAGTCCTACTGATTCGTATGTGAACCAAACCAGTGCCGTGGAGAGAGTGTGAACGAGCAAACATATGGTCACCGATATTGGTGGATTCCTTTAGAGGTTATCCCGTGCCCCGATCTTTGGCAATGCTCGCCATGCGATTAGTCTACTTTCTCCTTACGCATGACTGAAATATTCACCATGATTCCATTTTTGAGTAGTAATAAAATGTTGATACGCATTGTGAAAAGTATAAATCATTTTGTATACATAGAAATTTTTCCTATTATATTTTTACGTGTGCGAGCATGCGACTTGGCATGGTACTCCATATCTCAATTTTGATGTTAGCTAGTTTTTTTCCTTATCTGCATAGATTTTGTTTACTCGGGACGCGCAAACAGGTAAGTCTGGGGGTGTGATGAGTCCAAGTTATATACTTATTTTTGGACTCATATGGGCCAGTTTTCTCGTTATTGCACTACACTTAAGAGCCATAATTATTCATAATCGTTTCTCTATCCATTTCATGTTAAGTGCACTTTAGGCCCATTTTCTGTGTGATTTCATAATTATTGTTCTTTTGCCCTACTTGGTGTTTTTATGTGTCTGGAGAATGTGGTGTGCCCATTCTGGTGGCTTTTCGGTTTTTACTGCAGGTCCAAGGGTCGTGTGCATATTTCGGGATTGTTCAAAAATCCCAAAAGGTACAGGAACACTGCGCACGATCAGTGGATCAATTGCGCACGACCACTGGTCGTGCGCCACTGATCATGCAGACTATATTCTCCATTTTCCAAGTTCTGTCTGGGGCAACTGCACGACCACTGGACATAGTGCGCACGACCGCTGATCGTGCGCTACTGCTCATGCACGTTATCCTATTTTTTTGGAGTTCTGCCACTGCTTATCACACGATCATTAGATTCAGTGTGCACGAACACTGGTCATGCTCCACTGATCGTGCGCATTACTTTTTTTTCTGCTTTCTATAAATACACAGGTTCCGCCCTAATTACGGAGTCGGCACTTCTGTCCGCCATTTTTCTTCTGTGAGTAGGGTTCCGCCGATCTCCATCATCTTCCACTATAGGGAGGGGCTCCCAGCAAGCTTTCAACGCCAATTTCAAGTCGGAGCATCCTCTCGGCCTCCTCCTTCATCCTTGAGCTTCAAGAAGAGTTTGATCTAGCTTTCTCCATCAAGCTAGGAGAAGTTTGTGTACTCCACCGGATCGTGACACGAAGAAGATGGGTCCATTGGGAGTGAGTGACAGCCGCCTCTACCTCGAACGTAGTTGAGGACCAAGCTAGGATGCAGATTGACAACCCGATGAATCCTTCCATGAATCCTCAGCATGACTTTGGATTTGGTCGATCTCGCACTCTCTTCTTCTCTTGTTGATTGATAGTGTAATTTATCTCTTTGTATGTGATGAAGAATGTTTAATTTGATATGTGTTTGTGTACAATCATGTCTATGTGATTTTATATTTACGTTAATTGCTTGAGGAGTGCCATTTTCCATAAAACTCCACCACACATTATCGTACTAGCAATTCCTAGTTACGTGTGTAGCGAAGAGGTGCTTTCGACCCTCATTCTGCCATTCTCACCACCTCATCCGCAAGCCTACTCATCCATCCACCCAACGATTCGGTGCATACAGGCTCGTGTATTCTTCCATCCCGCCTGGCGAAGCATCGCATAGCGGCGTTGCATAGTAGTAGTTTATTATTGTTTTTATTTTCTATTCCGCAACAATCAAAACCCCCCGTCATAAACACTGAACTAAGGACTTCAATCTCATGCCCTCCTCAAAATTAACTCCACCTTACTGTGTTCCTTGAGAGATCGATACCTGGCGACATTCACCCATTTTATATTACTTGTGCTACCGGTACACTTGTCGTTCAACGAATCACTCCACTTTTTTGGATGAGGAGCGCAAGACCAACCGATTTTATGAAGGACTGCGTGATGATTTGAGGTTGGTACTCTCAGGTCCGATGACGTAGAGCTTTCTGGTTCTGGTAAATACAGCTCGGTCGCCGGAGCAGGATTTGAAGAGGGTTCAAAGCAGGAAGGATTTAGCAGTGAAGAACCCGGAGTTCAAAGTACCGGGACAGGTGAAGTCTGGTTACTAGAAATGGAACAAGAAGGCCAAGCCTTCCGAATCGGCTTCTTCTTTGGTTAGTTTTGGTGCGTCGTCTAGACGTGGAGGCCCCATTCGTTGTTTTACTTGCAGAAATCCAGGGCAGATAGCCCGAGAGTGTCGTAGTGGCCCTCCTAAATCAGCGAAAAATACAGGAGCAACTTTTGCTAAAAAGGGAAAGACGGTGGAGTCTAACGTATCCTATCAAGCACCAGCCCAACCGAGAGTTTACAACCTTGTCCAGCATGAGGCTATCAAACAAGGCGATGTGGTGAAAATTATGAGTTAGTTTTTAGTGTTAGTACTTTTTATACCTTGCGCCTTATGCTTTGGTTGTATGACTGTTATGTTTTAGGATTTATCATAATTATGGACTATCTGGCTCGAGCACTATTTGATATAGGAGCTTCACATTCCTTCTTACCTGAGGACTTCATGTCACAAATTGGAGTGCCTGCTTCAGTGTCAAATGGCAAGTTGGATGTGCTGCTACAGAATGGTTGTTCGATGCGCTGCAACAGAACGGGTGTTCGATGCGCGCGGATAGAGTCTGTTACGTGAAAGTCTTGATAGGAAGGCAACCTTTTGACTTGGAAGCATCACTACTACCGATAGTATAGTTTGATGTAATCTTTGGCATGGATTGGCTCTCGGAGCAACGTGCGTTCATCGACTGTAGTTTGAAGACGGTCAAGCTGGGTTGAACACAAGTCTAGAAACTACTTTCTCCGGAATAAAGAGGTCGAGCAAGACGATGATGTCTGCCCTTCAAGTAGTTAAGGCAGTTCATTAGGGTGCGGAGTTGTTCTTCAGTCTACTTGAGGCTAAGAAGCCCAAGTTAGTCTGTATTCCAGTAGTGTCAGAGTTTGTCGACGTGTTTCATGAAGATCACCCTGTAGCTCCACATCAGAGAGAGATCGAATTCACCATCAATTTGGTGCGAGGTTCCAAACCTGTGTCGCGGTCTCCTTATCTCTTAGCACCGAGGGAAATGGCAGAGTTGAAGGCGCAACTTGAAGAATTGATAGAGCAGGGGTATGTGCGTCCATGTTTGTCACCTTGGAGCGCCTCGGTACTCATTGTGAAGGAGAAGGATGGAAGTTTGCAACTATGTATCGAATATCAAGAGTTAAATAAGTTAACAGAGAAAAAACAAGTACCCGATCCCAAGGATCAACGATCTGTTTGACCAACTGTTTGGTTCGACGGTGTATTTGAAGCTGGATTTGAAGTCTGTCCATTATCAGCTAAGAATCAGGGAAAGCGATAACCCCAAGACGGCTTTTAGTATACGTTATGGGCATTACGAGTTTATGGTCATGCCTTTTGGGCTGACTAATGCACTATCCATGTTTATGGACTTGATGAACTGAACATTCAAGGAATATCTGGATTGGTTCGTGATAGCATTCATTGATGATATCCTCATGTACTCACAATCCGAGTTTGATCATGTAGAGCATTTACAGATTATTCTGGTGACCTTGAGAAGTAATATACTATATGCCAAGTTCTTGAAGTGTGAGTTATGGCTTTCTTCAGTGGCATTCCTTGGTCATATTGTTAGCGGTGAGGGAATTGCAGTGGATTCGACAAAGATTGTTGAGATAGATACGAGAGTGGCCTCCATTGTCTTCGGTGGCGGAAGTTTGGAGTTTTCTAGGGCTTATCGACTACTACAGGCGCTTCGTGGAGAACTTCTCGCGGATGGCATTACCCCTCACGACCTTGAAAAGGAAAGATTAGAAGTTTGTTTGGTCGTCGGCGTGCCCGCAAGCTTTTGAAGAGCTAAAAAGTCATCTAACCACGACGCCTATTCTATGTTCGCATTGTAGGGCAGAAGGCTTTGAGATATACAATGATGCCTCTGGCAGCGGCCTAGACTATGTTTTGCTATAGCATGGGAGTGTAATAGCATATGGCTCGTGCAAGTTGAAGGTGCATGAGAGGAATTATCTGGTGCAAGACTTGGAGTTGGCGGCTATGATATTTGCACTAAAGATTTGGAGGCACTATGTTTATGGTGTGAAGGTCGATATCTATACTGACCATAAGAGCCTGAAGTATCTACTAGATCAGAAGGACCTAAAAATGCAAAAACAGTGGTGGATGGAGTTCTTGGAGGACTACTCCTTCAAGAAACAATATGTGCATGGGAAAGTTAATGCGGTTGCAGATTCATTAAGTCGCAGAGCTCCCGCACAGACCAATTGGTTGTCGGTCCATGAAGAGCATCTCATTTTAGATTTAGAGGCCTTAGAGATCTCTTGTGTTGATAAGAGGTCTAGTACTGAAGCTCAGTTAAACTGGACAAAGGTACAGTATGACCTGTCTAATCGGATTTGCTAAGCTTTGGAGTTGGATGATAGCATGGCTAAGGCTTTGGATGGGTCAAATGCCCAATTTACTGTCGACAATGGGTTATTGTGGAAGGACAATCGTTTGTGCGTGCCAAGTGTGGGTAAGCTACGGGAGGAATTGATGTATGAGGCTCATCATACTAAGTACATGATTCACCCGAGGAACACAAAGATGTACAAGGACATGAAAAAGCTATTTTGGTGGTCGGGACTAAAGAAGGACATAGCATTTTATATGGCAAAATTTCAAACGTTCGCCTTGGTGAAGGCAGAGTGCTAGAAGACCAGAGGATTCTTGAAATCTTTGCCTATACCAGAGTGGAAGTTCAATGATATTTCCATGGATTTCGTGTATGGGTTGCCGAGATCGCAAAGGGGAAATGACGCCATCTGGGAGGTCGTAGATTGTTTAACGAAAGTGTCGCACTTCATCCCAAATAGGAAGGACGATTTAGTTGACAAACAGTCAAAATAGTGTGTAGATAACACTATACGACTGCACGGTGTCACTCGTAGCATCGTGAGTGACCGAGATGGGCGCTTCACATCCAATAACTGGAGGTTGGTGCATCAACTATTGGGGACGAAGCTGAAGTTCAGCACAACCTTTCATCCACAAACGGATGGTCAGACCGAGAGGGTCAATTGTGCGATGGAGGACATGCTTCGCATGTGTGCCCTGGATTTTGGTAAGAGGTGGGAAGAACACATGAATGATTGAGTTTGCTTATAATAACAGACACCAGGCGAGCATTCAAATGGCGCCATTCGAGGCCCTATACGGTAGGAAGTGTCGTACTCTGTTGCCTTGGTTGGAGACGGATGAGTCAAAACTGTATAAGCAGAAGGAAGTCGACCACATGACTTCGATTGTACGAATAATCCTTGAGTGGGTTCTGGTTGCTTAGGATAGGCAGGATAAGTAGTATAAAATCAAACACGGGAATGTTGAGTTCGTCATGGGCGATTGGGTATAATTGAAGATTAAGCCTTTCAAGGGTGTCTCAAGGGTTCGACGCTTAAAGAAGCTGAGTCTGAGATATCTTGGACTGTTTGAGATACTGGAGCAAATTGGTGAATCAGCTTATCGGTTGAAGTTATAACCGGAATTGGGTGGTCTACACGACGTATTCCACATATCAGTTGTTGGATACATTGGAAAATATGTATCAGATTTGAAGAAGCCTCACCCTTCTCAATGATATACATCAAGGTGTATTTGATGTTGTTTTGAGTTTATATGTGCAGGTTAAGTAATTGCAGGAAATGCAAAAAAATTTCTATGTCCATGTGTCGACACTTAGAGAAGCAGTGTCGACACTTATGAAGGCTTGTGTCGACACTAGAGAAAAGCTGTGTCGACACTTGGAGTTAATTGTGTCGACACTTGGAAAGGCTGAGTTGACACCAGAATCAACTGTGTCGACACCAAGAGGCTGTGTCGATGCACAGAGAAGCAAAGCCGACATTAACTGTGTCGACACCAAAAGGTAGTGTCGACACACAGGAATACTTAGTCGACATCAAATGTTTCGACACACAGAGGTAGTGTCGACACACAGAATATCTTGTCGACATCAAATGTGTCGACACACAGGACTTGTGTCGACACTCAGCAAAGCTTCAACAAAGTTAAACTAAATAAGTACTTGTGTCGACACAAAGGAGATGTGTCGACACATAGCAAGTTTCAACAAAGTTAAAGTAAAGAAGTACTTGTGTCGACACAAAGGAGATGTGTAGACACACAGCAAGTTTCAACAAAGTTAAAGAAAAGAAGGCTTGTGTCGACACACAGAATCAGTGTTGACATATTCTAAAGAAGCAGTGTCGAGAAGCTGTTACAACAACAAAAGGAGTTGTGTTGACACCACCAAGGCCCTTGTCGACACTTAGTCCACTTGTGTCGACACTTAGTCTAATTGTGTCGACACATAATGAAGATCAGTCTCGACACTTTCAGACAGAGATAGTATTTTCAAGAAGTGACTGGATGACTTGACAGCTGCCATTTCTAACCGGTCTACTGAAACTGTCAAAGCTGTCAGAAGTTTGTTAGAAACCGGATCAGCCGGTTATCATGGAGGAAGACTATATAAAGGCTTTCACCTTCAACAGAAGATATGATCAATTACAATTAAGATTGAAGATCTAACATAGATATCTAACAACACAAAAAGAAGAAGACCTTTGATAGAATATCTAAGAAGTTGGATAGAGAGAACTCCATCTAAGAAGTGCAGTTGCTGAACCAGGCTGCCAAGAAAGATTCAGATTGAGATCTGAATCTCAAGACAGAAGCTGATTGAAGATCAACTTCTCAGGAGATTCAACCCTACTGAGTTCAGATTCAAGAAGCTTTGAAGAAAGCTAAGAGAGGTTGTTCTCTGCCATCAAGTTCTTCCAAGAACTGATCAAGAAGCCATCCATCCATTCTCTCTCTGTTAGGGTGGTGGTTATTCACTTTGTTAAATCAAATTTTTGTAGGATCTTTATAGATCTGAGACTGTAAGCCTGTTTTATAAAAGCTGAGTGTAGGAGAGTAAATTCTCTGAGTGGTAGGCCTTGTTGAAGGTTGATGTAGGGCTGTGAGCCTGAGTTGTAGGAGATTGTGATCTCTGAGTGTAGGCCTTGTTGAAGGCTGAGGTAGGACAGATTGCCTGAGTTGTAGGAGCCTTGTTTGGGGTTCTGAGTTGTAAGATCTGAGGATCTGAGGTGAAGTGTAGAAGTTAGGCTGAATCTAGTACATTGCTAGATAGGCGAAGGGGGAAAGTGGATGTACCCAGACCTTGGGGAACCACTATAAAAACTGTGTGCACTCTGTGATTGATTATTTCTATGATTGTTGTGTTGTGTTAGCAGTAGAATTTGCAGTTTAGTATTAGTTGAATGAACAGCTTTTCTGCCTTAAAAGAAAAACAGGAATTACACCTATTCACCCCCCCCTCCCCCCACCTCTAGGTGGTTAGGCACTAATTCTTTCAAGTGGTATCAGAGCCAGGTTACTCAAAGAAGGACTTAACAGTCAGAGTGAGATCCATAAGGCAGATTCAAGAATCAAGAAAATGGGTTCAGGTGAAAATCACAAGGAGCTAGGATCTTTGAAATTACCCATATGCAGAAAGGAGATATTTGGCATCTGGAAAGAAAGGGTCAGGCTGTTTATTGAGGCTTCTAATCCAAGGATCTATATTACAGTCAAGGAAGGTCCTTATGTTCCAATGAAGATTTCAATTCTGGATGCAAACCAAAGAATTCCCAAGGATTATTCAGAGATGACCAAGGATGAGATCTTCTTGGCAACTATGGATAAAAGAGCCCAGAACATCATATTAAGTGTCATTGATGATGCAACTTTTCAAGATTTGATTCACTACAAGACCTCCAAAGAAATGTGGGATACATTGATATTCTACATGGAGGGTTCAGAAGACGTAAGACAAGATAGAAAATCTATGCTGAACCAGGAATATGAGAGTTTCAGACAAGGAAAGTCTGACAATATAACTGAGTGTTATAAAACATTCTATAGAATAGTTAATGAGTTTATGTCCTATCGGAGAATCTTCAGTACTTATGAACTGAATGATAAATTCCTAAGATCCTTGACAGAGGATTGGGACACTAAGATTTGTGTCATTAGGGAAGTGGCCAAACTTGCAGATATCTCTCCACCAACCTTGTTTGGAAAACTGCTGTCATATGAGATGCAGCTAATGGCAAGGAAAGAGGAAGAGAAGAGTGAAAAAGGTGAGAATAGATAAAAGTCTGTGGCCTTCAAGGTTGAAGCCACTAAGAAAAATAGGAGGATGTCTCCATTACCTCCTAAGATTGTTGCTGAAACTGCTTCAGATATTTCAGACAACCAGAATTCATACAATAGTGACTCAGATGAAGATTTTGCAGCATTTACAAGATAGTTTCAGAGATTCCTGAAGAAGAAGCAGTGGAAGTCTAAGCCTTCCACATCTCAGCCTAAGGATGAGTATTATCAAAAGAGGAAGTCATCCAGGAAGGAAAGGAGCAGGTCTAAGCCAAGCAAATCTACAACATCCAAGATAGTTTTCTACTGCTGTAATAGGCCTGGACATGTTGTGGCTGAGTGTCCAGATAAAAGAAAAGATACTGCAGATAATAAGAAGAGTCAACACCAAAGCAAGAAGGAGAAATCCTTTGTTGCTAAGAAGGAGAAGATCTTGTCAGAACAATCTACTTCAGAGTCAGAATCTGAAGCTGAGGCCTACATTGGTCTATATGCAGCAGATGAAGAAGAAGAGTTTCTCCAGGTGTTGAACTCTATATATGAACAAGAATACCATCAGTGCAAGGGACTGATGGTTGTGTCAGAAGAAGACAAGTTCCACGATCAGCCTAGTCCTAGTAAGGTACAATGTATTTCTAGAAATTCAGATTGCAGTACTGAGTTAGAGTCAGTAACATCTGCATCAAGTGATGTGGATGGGTCTGAGTCTGAAGGTGATATTCATCAGCTGATAGATGAATATGGAGACTTGCAGCGGGCACTAAAGAAAAGAAAAAACCTGGCCAAAACTCTGGCTAAGGAAATTGCAGATCTTAAGATGGCTGCATCTGATTCAGAGAAATTGCTGGATCAGAAATTGAATGAGATAGCCAGACAGAAAAACATTACTGTTATTCAGATGAGTACTATCACATTTAAGAATGATCAGATTAAAAATCTAGAGAATAGACTTCAGAAAGAAAAGGAGATAGTAGCTAGTTTTTCTAAAGCTAAATTTGTATTACCCTTGATTGATGAGTTTGCACCTCAAAAGGGTAAGGCTAGATTAGGGTTTAAGAAAACTGCATGGACTGCTAAGTCCAAATCTAAAGGCAAAGCCCCAGCAGAAAACAAGAAGCCTGTTGTAGACAATTCAGCTAGGGTTGTACCTAAACAAAGGTACAACAAGTTTGAGTGCTGGTGTTGTGGCAAGGTAGGTCATTTTGCCTTAGATTGTTGGCACAATTCCAGTGTCAAGGAGAGTAGCAATCTGTCTGCTAGAAGAGCTATAGGCAGATTTGTCAAATTTCAGACTAACATGAACCAAGGACCCAAAACCTATTTGGGTTCTAAGGTTAAGTAGTCTTTATTACAGGTGAGTTCAAGTAGCCATGCCCCTATATGGTACTTGGACAGTGGATGTTCCAGGCAAATGACTGGAACAAGGGGGTTGCTGAAGGACTACACACCTATCATGGATGGCCCTAAAGTAACCTTTGGTGGTTCAGAAAAACGAATCATCAAAGGATTTGGCAACATTTCTAATAATCAGATTACTATCTCTCAAGTGGCCTATGTGAAGGGTTTGAAACACAACCTTATAAGCATAAGTCAGTTGAGTGATTTAGGATATGGCATTTCATTTATTAAGAATGGATGTCATATCAAAAGGTTAAGTGATCAAAAGGTCATATTGACAGGATATAGTAAGAGAAATGTTTACTGTCTTAACTTTGTGTGTGATAACAATGTTTCTCCTATTTGTATTATAGCTGATGAGAGAGCCTCTCATTGTGTTAAATGGCACAAGAGGCTGGCCCATCTTAACTATAAGACTATTGGCCAACTCTTTAGCAAAGAGTTAGTGAGGAATGGTCCTCAAGTTAAGTGTATAAAGGATGGAATATGCTCAGCTTGTCAAAAAGGCAAGCAGAGCAAATCCTTCTTTCATAGCCTTGAAAAAGGCAAGCCTTGAAGAAGGTGGATGCAGCAGGGAGGTCGGCATCAGTAGGGAAGCTCAACCCCAGCTGGGAAGGACCATTTATTGTAAAGAAGGCTCTAAAATCGGGAGGCTATCGACTCCAAAATGTAGAGGGCGAGACCCTGAGTCTCACCTGGAGTGGTGATGACTTAAAACGTTTTTTCCCATGAAACATGTAAGCGATACTTTGACTATAATAAATTTCTTAAACACTTTAGTACTCTCATAGCTAGCCTGCATAGAGAAATGGAATGTGTTTGGACCCCGAGTAGATCCCGATGCCAGGCTCTCACCTAGCTGACAGGGCCGGAAGTCACTCGATGGAATGTGTTTGGACCCCGAGCAGATCCAGCTTCCAGGCTCCCATCTAGCTGGCAGGACAGGAAGTCACTCGGTGTCATCCTTGGCCTCGAGCAGATCCCGCTGTCAGGCTCTCACCTAGTTGGCAGGGCAGGAAGTCACTCGATGGCGTCGGCCTTGAAATTGCCAGGTAAAGGTCAAGAAGTCTCGAATGCCAAGGAAAAAGTGGAAAGAGGTTCTACATAAGCGAGCTCGGACTCGACTAACCCAGCTCGGCATTAGCAAAGAGGAGGCGAGCCCGAGCCTCGCTGAAGGAAGGCGAGCTATGCCGGGGCACTTCACCCCTTTGCCTGTTTTCCTTAGAAGATTTTCTCTTCTTTTTGAGTTCAACCTGGATGGCTCGCGAGCGAGTTAAGGTGTTGTGACAAGGGCGGAGAGCAGCCCACTCCCGAATCGCTTGGGGCTCGGCAAGCACTCAAAACGTATTCACTCGCGGGCGCATACACATGACTACCCTACTCGCAGAACCTGTCTATGCGAGGTCGCATGGGGAAGCACTGGCGGATATTCAAAGCATAACAAACAAAGTACAAAGAGAAAGGGAAAAGAAAATTGGCACAGACAAAGTTCAGGAATGAAAAAGTAGGGCGCACGAGCAGGGAGAGCATCAGGATGCGAGTACCGGTCGGCTCAGCAGAGGAGCCGCTCACTTACTATTGAAGTTAATGACCGGGTGGTCTGGCGGTCTGGCTTGGCGGGTTGATGACCGCTCGGCTTTGTAGTTCCCTTCAACAGTTTGGTTGTTGTGTGTTGCTGTCTGAGGTCCAAGCGGTCTAGCGGGTTGTCTCTGGCGGCTTGGAGATCGGGCGGTCTAGCAGTCTCCCATGGTGATCTCTCTCTCTCTGGCAGTAGCCGAGTGGTTAGCCCTTCTGCCTAACTGCGCGGCTTGTGCGGTTTGTGTCTGTATAGTCCGCTAGTGTCCTGTAAATTTTTAGTCCCACATCTCTTATTTGTATTCTCTCTTCTCTCCTCCATACTATATAAGGGAGGTCATACCTTTGTAATCGATACCTTTTTGGGATAATAAAGTTTCAGTTAAAATCATTTCGGTTTGTTTTTTGTTCGGCTTTTACATGGTATCATAGGACTCGATCTACTCCTCCTGATTCTGTGTGCCTTCCCTGTCCGCGCAGCTTGGCTCACCGATTTACACCCTGTCCGCGCGGCCTCTTCCTCTCCTTGTCGTTGCCCTCTGTGTGCGCGGCCTCTTTGTTTCCTGTGCTAAATTGCCGTGACCTGTTTGGTCTTTGCTTCGGTTCGCGTGGCCTGTCCTCTAGCCGTTCAACTTCTTCCCCTCCGTTTGGGTCTACGGCTTGGTCGTGGCTTTTCTGGTCGCTGGTTTCTACCCGCGTGACCGCTGCAGCTCTTCTTCTTTCTATCCGAGCGGGTTGTTTCCTAACCGCGCGACTTCCCGTTGGTTTCTCCTATGGCTCTTTCTAATGCTTCTACTTCCACCACTCCTGTCTCCAATACGGCTCCGCCTCTTCATCCTACTCCTTTCAGGAACCTTGGCACCGTTTCCAAGCTTGTCGGCTCCAACTACCTAGATTGAAGCGTCTCATTCACCTTTCTACTATGTTCGCAACACAAATGACACCATCTCATTGATGACCCTCCTCCTACCACTTCACCTCTCTTTGATGACTGGGATGCGAGTGACGTGCTTGTGCGTACTTGGCTCGCTAACAGCCTTTCCGATGAGTGCCTTCTCATCATCCGTCATGATGAGACGGTCAAGGCCGCTTGGTTTCATCTTGCCGCTCTGTACTCCAAGGGGGCTCAGACGTCCCGCATTTATACGTTGTATGCAGACCTATTTGCCCGTCCTACCTTGTCTCCTGCTGCTACCTACCAACAGGTTCAGGATCTTGGGGCTGAGATTCTTCAGAATCGCCCCTTTTCTGCGGATTTGGCTCAACAACACAAGCACTTCCAGGAGCTTCTGGTTGTGTGTTTTCTGCTCCGGCTTCCTGATACTTATGACATGATCCACCAGCAATTTTTGGATGAGGTGGAATCCCCTACCTTAGATTCCACCACTGCCCGCATCGCCGTTGTCACCTCTCTCCTTCAGCGCCCACTTCTGCCTGCTCCTTCTCCACCGGACAACTATGCTCATCAAACTCAGCGGAGTGGCTATAGTAGCCGCAGTCACCAGTCAGGCGGACATGCTTCTTCCCGCTACCTCTGCTCTCACTATGGCCGCACCGGACATACTTCCGAACACTGCTGGATGAAGCATCCACATCTTCACCCCTTCGGTGACTCTTCCAAGATGTCTGCCTCTGTTGTCACATCCTCAGGTAGTGCCCACATGGTTACTCAAGGTAAATGGCTCATCGACTTTGGTGCAACTAATCACATGACGGGCAATCCTCAGTGCTTCTCTCTACTCGAACAACATGATCGGTTTCCCCCGGTCCTCGTTGCGGACGGTTCTCCCTCCCCGGTTCATGGGACGGGAGTGGTTCATGTTACTCCGTCACTACGACTAGCGGACACTCTCTATGTGCCCAAGTTTCCGTGCAATTTATTGTCCGTTACCTCTTTATGCAAGCAGCTTCAATGTTCGGTGACATTTACTCTGACTTCTTGTTCTTTTCAGGATCCGAGCTCCCACCGGACGATTGCTACTGGGACTAATAGCGGCGGCCTCTACTTCCTCGACAACGTTTCTGCCCTGTCCGCCTTCTCATCTTCTTGTACGGATCTTCTCTAGTGGTATCTCCGCCTCGGTCATCCTCCACCACGACTTCTACATCAGCTTCTGCCCCACCTCCCTCCCTCCAGTACTCCTCTCCACTGCGAATCATGTCAACCAGGCAAACATCACCGTTCCTCTTTCCCACCGAAGTAAGGTCGGGGCTCTACTCGTCCGTTTGATCTTGTCCACTCCGATGTCTGGGGACCTGCTCCTACCCTCACCATTGGTCGGGGTAGTTCTTATTTTGTAACTTTTATTGATGATTTTTCTCGATGTACTTGGGTGTATCTCTTAAGAGATCGCTCTGAACTTTTAGATGTATGGATCTCTTTTTATCAGTTAATTAAAACTCAGTTTGATGTTTGTATTAAAACCTTTCACTCCTAAAATGCTAAAGAGTATATGAGTCATGCTTTTACCTCTTTTTGTATGCAACATGGCATTATTCATCAAACTAGCTATGTTTATACCTCCCAACAAAATGGGGTGGCGGAACGCAAAAACCGTCACCTACTCGATGTCGCTCGCTCATTGATGGCCCAGATGCATGTCCCTCGCTCTTATTGGGGCTATGCTGTTCTCCTTGCCTGCTACCTCATCAATCGCATTCCCTCCACAGTTCTCCATGAGAAAACCCCATTCTCCATTCTGTATCTGGGCAAGGAGCCTTTTCCTCTCCCTCTCCGCATCTTTGGTTGTACTGCATTTGTGCATGCCCCCTCTGCCACCCGTGATAAGCTATCCCCTCGCTCCACCAAATGTGTCTTTCTGGGGTACTCCACCACTCAGAAAGGCTACTGTTGCTTTAACCCTGTTCTTTGTCAGCAGTTGGTCTCCGCTGACGTTACCTTCTTCTAGAATGCCTCCTACTTCTCGGCTGACTCCTCCTCTCTTTCCCCCGCTTCCTCTCCTCTTCCCCTAGCTTCTGATTCTCCTTCTATTCCCTTCGTTCCCTCGTCTCATACCGAGATATCCATCCCTACACCGTCTCCGTCCCCTCCTCTCTCTCCGCCTCTCTCTACCACTTCTCCGCCACCGTCTTCATCATCTTCGCCGTCGTCGCTCTCTTCTCTCGGGCCAGCTCTCTTTGCTATGGATGCTCCGGATGCTGAGGGAGCCGCCGACCTGGATCTTCCTGTAGCTCTTCGCAAAGGAGTGCAGACGTGCACTCTCCACCCCCTTGCTGCTATTGTTTCCTATGATCGTATTACCCCTTCTCGCAGGGCCTTTACGCTGGCTATCTCTCCCACTGCCATACCTCGTTCCTACCAGGAGGCCCTTGCTATTCCCCACTGGGAGTTGGCCATGGATGAGGAAATGGCGACCCTCATGGAGCAGGGTACCTGGACTCTTGTTCCTCCTCCCTTTGGTACTAATGTTATTGGCTGTCGCTGGGTCTTTGTGGTCAAATTTGGCCTAGACGGCACGGTGGACCGTTATAAAGCTTGCCTTGTTGCTAAGGGATTTACTCAGACATATGGAGTTGATTACTTTGACACTTTCTCTCCCGTGACTCATCTCAGCACCATTTGCGTCCTTCTCTCTGTGGCGGTCAATCGAGCGTGGCCGATTTCGCAGTTGGATGTCAAGAATGCCTTCCTTTATGGTGATCTTCAGGAGGCTGTCTATATGGAGCAACCTCTTGGTTATGTTGCTTAGGGGGAGACCCGAGTATGGCGGTTGAAGAAGGCAATCTATGGCCTCAAGCAGAGCCCTTGAGCTTGGTTTGACAAGTTCAGCGGCATTGTGGCGGCCGTTGGTTTTGCGCGCAGCTCTGCCGATCACTCGCTATTTATTCGCAAAACCTCCTCGGGCCTGGTAGTTCTTACTGTGTATGTCGATGATATTCTTCTCATTGGCGATGATCGGAAAGGGGTAGCCTTGACAAAGCGGCATCTTCGTCAACATCTGGTCACGAAAGATATGGGCTCTCCGAAGTAGTTTTTGGGGATCAAAATCTCTCGGAAGCCCAACTCCTTAGTCCTCTCCCAGCGTAAGTATGCCCTAGATCTTTTAAAAGAAGCAGGATTGACTGGAGCCAAACCTGCCCGATGCCCCATGGCAATTGGAGAAGACAAAGCCTGGACGGATGATTCGCCTCTTCTTTTCGATACTACGCGGTACATGCGTCTAGTTGGTAAGCTCATATATCTCACAGTGACCAGGCCTGACATTTCATATACTGTGGGCAAGGTGAGTCAATTCATGCAAGCACCTAGGGAGTGTCATCTACAGTCCGCCTTGAGGATCTTGGAGTATGTCAAAGCAGCGCCTGAGAAAGGATTACTCTTTCAGAAGAATGGTCATCTGAGGGTTGAAGCATACTCAAATGCGAGTTATGCTGATGACAAAGGGGATCGCAAGTCTACCTTCGGTTTCTGCACCTTTGTTGGGGGAAATCTGGTAAGCTGGAAGAGCAAGAAGCAGTCTGTTGTTTCCAGGTCCAGTGCTGAAGCAGAATATCAGAGTATGGCATCAACCACTTGTGAGTTAAAATGGCTACGAGCTCTCATGCTGGATTTAGGAGAGGTCTACAAACATCCTCTACCTATGTTTTGTGACAACAAGGCTGCCATATACATCTCCAAAAATCCGATCTTCCATGAAAGAACCAAGCACGTTGAGGTCGACTGTCATTTCATTCGTGAAGAGATTTTGAAAGAACAAATTTGCACTCCCATCGTCACTTCTTATAAAGAGCTTGCTGACATCTTCACCAAGCCAGTATCTACCTCATTTCTTCATATTTGTGACAAGCTGGGCATGATCGATATATATGCTCCAGCTTGAGGGGGAGTGTTGAAGTTAGTGACCGGGCGGTCTGGTGGTCTGGCTTGGCGGGTTGATGACCACGCGGCTTTGTAGTTCCCTTCAACGGTTTGGTTGCTGTGTGTTGCTGTCTGAGGTCCAAGCGGTCCAGCGGGTTGTCTCTGGCGTCTTGGAGACGGGGCGGTCTAGCGGTCTCCCATGGAGATCTCTCTCTGGTAGTAGCCGAGCGGTTAGCCCTTCTGCCTAACCGCGCGGCTTGTGCGGTTTGTGTCTGTATAGTCCGCTAGTGTCCTGTAAATTTTTAGTCCCACATCTCTTATTTGTATTCTCTCTTCTCTCCTCCATTCTATATAAGGGAGGTTATACCTTTGTAATAGATACCTTTTTGGGATAATAAAGTTTCAGTTAAAACCATTTCGGTTTGTTTTTTGTTCGGCTTTTACACTTACCTACCCCGGCCTCGCGACCCCCGCCCCCCAGACTGCAATGCGCGGAGCAGCTCGCGGATCCTTCCCGAATTCCTCTGCTCCACCGAGAGGCCGTCATCTATCTTGTCCAGGAGCTGGGAGGGGGACATTAGCTCGCCAGCCTGGCCGCTTCGCACCTCGTCGGCGAGATGCGCATAGTCGCGCTGTGGCGTCTCGTTGAGCCCTGCACCTCGCGCATCCCGCACACCAGCTTCTTGAGGATCTTGACCTCCCTCTTCGTCAGCTTGCCTTGATCCACCTCAGGACCCAGGTAAGAGTCCAGCGAGCTTGGGGAAGGGAGGGGAGAGTAGTGGGCTGCCCGCGAGGATTCCTCGGCAGCAGATTGGCTGGGAAGAGCTGTGAAGACAAGTGTCAGCAAGAAGGGAAGCGCAAAAAAAACTCATGGGGCAAGAAGTCAAGCAAGATTTACCTGACGAGCTCAGCAGCTTAAAGGAGATGTGGGGAGGGATGAACCTGAGATCCTTCCCGCGACCAGGAACGCGAGCCCCCGGCGAGAGGAGCTCATATCCCGGGGTGGCGATACTTCCCAGACCCGCCCCCGCGACCACATCAGTTTGCCGGGGAGAGGAGGCGCGCATCGGAGAGCTCGACCTCTGCGAGCTCACTGGCAGGATCCCAAAGAGAAGAGGTGGGTCCTGGGGAAGGTCATCCAGTGCCATGAACCGCGAGACCGGGGAGAGGAGCTCATATCCCGGCATGACACCCCCGTGTCGTTAGGTTGTCCATCCGGGTCGTCGCCGACTACAACAACCTCTCTATCCTTCTCAAGAATTGTCCGGGTGGAAGAAACGATCTCGCGCTCCAGGGTAGCCCTCAGGTCATGGTAGATGGGCTCGGCCTCCTGGGGTAATAACTTCCTCTTGGAGCCGGGCTCGGAGGAATCAATCTGAGGAACTTTGGCAGGAACCGCCGTCAGGGCGGCTACGCGAGCTGCGGAAGCTTGGCGAGCTCGATCTAAGCGCTCTTGGATCTCCTTTGGAAGAGGCATCTTGGCAGGGTTAGAGCAAAGGGAATGGAAAGAGTCGGGCAGGTGGGCAGGTGCACATATATATAGCTGCAGGTGGACCCCACCCAAATATTCCCTCCAACTCGCCAACCCACGCTCGCCGCACACTTGGGGTTGGATGTTTCTTTCCGAGCTTTGCCAAGCTCAAAAAGAGAGGGGATTGTGTAAAACCCCGTGTCCGACGAGCAAGGTCGCCAGGAACCAGACAGATCGGGCTAAAGGGAGTAGGCGAGCTCGGCAGTAGAGAAGCCGATCCCGAGCTCGGCATTCGTCGACCAGAGATCGGCATCCGTCGACCGGAGATCAGTATTCGCCGACCCCAAGCTCGGCATCTCGCCGAGCTATCCCCAGCTCGCGCCCTTGCAACGGAGCTCGACAATAGCAGGCGAGCAGGACCCGCCGAGATGATCAAGCTCCCCAACTCGCCTGGATGAATGCGATACTTTTTACTGTTTTGCCCCCGCTGGTCTGCCTATAGCCCTTCAAAATAGCAAAGTTTGGCTATTGGCAGACCCAACCAAGGGTTTTCTGGTAATTTCAGGTCAGCTCTTTTGGTTATTGGCAGTCCAGACTCTAAAAACTATAAATAGGACCCAAGGGGTACCCCAGAAAGCAGGCTTCCTGTGCTCTCCTACGCCAGTTCTCAAGTGCTTTATGATGGTACCTTAGCTCGGCTTCTGGCTAAGGAGGGGAAGCTCTCTAAGATCTTTCGGGTGTGTGGAGGGACCTCCCTACCGAGCCCTTGGATCGGTCTTTCCTTGTCTTCTTTGTTGTTTTGCTTGCAGGAGTAAAGTAGGCGCGAGACCACCCCTTCCCCAAGGGTGAACTCTACAGGAGATCGAGAAATCGGTTTCAACAGAACCCATAATAACATGAATGTACACTAAATAACATTAGGAATGAAAAACCAAATACACAAATAGTCTCGGCCTTAAGGCCTTATAATGTTTACTCAAATGTTAATGTTTTCCTAACATCGGCACGCAGGACGGCCACACATGAACAATAAGATAAACACTAGATATTCGCTTTCGTCTTCGAGGGCCAGCTTAGCAATCCTGGGCTCCAGCCTGCTATTTACCACTTGGTTCTGCCACACCTGCAACCAACATCCCACCGTAACCGAGGCAAACAAAAGCAACGGTCAGCATTAGCTGACCAAATTATAACGACCCCATAACTCACTCGGGGTGGTGGTGCTCTTTCAATGCAGGTATTAGTATCAATAATAATATGGCAACAGAAGGTGAAAACTAAGCAACATTCACCACAGGCGTTGGCACTGCCGACCAAATGCCCCGTGCACTCAGGACACATTATCGGTGTGCCAAGATTTCAAGCCCCACCACCATTCTCACAACGACATCTATGAGCATTAAAATACTTTCCAGGGTCGGAGCTAAAGTCTCTCTCAATGCTATGACAAGGTCAAGGTGCACCCTACCGGATACATGTCAATGACTCACTACATGTCGAACACAATAGAGTGGGTGCAGTTTAGCTGATGCCCATTAGTCACACCGTCATCCACCGAAAGCTGAAACATTCATCGCCGATACATGATGTGGGTTCAGTATCCCCTTACAAATCACAACACGCATAACCAGGTTATGCCTAAGCCTGACACACATGACCACTAAAGCTGAGCAGATTAAGCTCACGCTCCAACATACGCCCCCCAGGTCTCCACGAGACAGGCCTCACAACAATAGCCCTCAGGTCTCCACGAGACAGGCATCTCAACAATACATAGCTCACAGGGAGCTACCGCCATCGGTAGAACTACCATTGCGCTGTAGGGGTAAGACTATCGTTTCTTCCCTTTTCACAGGTATTTTCCCGGATATTACTGCACAACCCCATATCCGGCGAGTGAGGTTGCCAGGCACCAGACCGGTCAGTTCAGATCGTCCAAGCAGTAGGAGAGCCCAACAGAGGAATCTGAAGGCAGCGGGCGATCTCGGCATGGAAAAGCCGAACCCGAGCTCGGCATTCGTCGACCGCGAGCTCGGCATTTGTCGAGCTAAGTCAAGATCGTCGAGCTGAGGTCGACTAATGGAGGCCGACCGATGGGAGAGCTCACCGTCCCAGCTCGCGCTCGCACAAAGGAGCTAGACAATAGCATACGAGCTGGATCTACTGAGGTGGCTGATCTCCCTGACTCGCCCAGGTCTATGAGGTACTTTTTACTGTTTTGCCCCCACTGGTCTGCCCATAGCCCTTCAAAACAGCAGAGTTTGGCTGTTGGCAGACCCAACAAAGGGTATTTTGGTAATTTCAGGTCAGTTCAGTTTGGTTATTGGCAGTTCAAATTCTGAAATCTATAAATATGACCCAAGGGGTACCCCAGAAGACACTCATCTTGTGCTCCCTTGCTCTAGCTCTCTAGTGCTTTCTGAAGGTACCTTAGCTCGGCCTTTGGCTAAGGAGGGGAAGTGCTCTCAGATCTTCCGAGTGTGTGGTGGGTCCTCCCCGCCGAGCCCTTGGGTCAGTTCTTTCCTGTTTTCCTTGTTATTTTGCTTGCAGGAGCGATGTAGGTGCACGATCACCCATTCCCCGAGGGTGAACTCCACAGGAGTCCGAGGAATCAGTTTCAACATTTTGGTGCGGTGAGCGTGGAGAGTGATCAGCACAAAAAAGCCTTCAGCAAGCTCGATGATGGGAGGACATGGATCTGACAGGTCGGACTCGCCGCCCCCACCTCTAGCCACAATGGGGATGTTTGAAGACTTCAGGAGCGAGGTGCTGAACCTCGTCAAGTTCGCACTCGGCACGCGGGCCGAGTGCTAGACTCCAGCTGTCCAGATCACTGCTGCCCCATCCCTGGGCGAGGATGCCCCCAACAGGCGAGCTGGGAAGGAGGTCACCAAGGAGGGCTGGGGGTGCGAGCTCCCCGGCCGCGTGCTCTTCCCCAGCTTAGCAGGTGGAGGCCGGCTCGACGAGCTGGGCTCGCGAGATGGGCCAGCTCGCCCAGTTGGGGGAGGAATCCCCTTTAGCGACTTGGTTTCCTCTGCCCCGGTTCCAGATGGGTTCAGGGAACTCGAAATGTCGTACAATACTGGGATGGGAGACCCGGTCCAGCACGTCCAATGGTTCGAGGACGTAGTCTTAATCCGACAAATGTCGGACGGCTTTAAGTGCCGACTCTTCGCCATCACCCTCAAAGAAAAGGCGAGAGAGTGGTTTCACCAGTTGCCGGCCAACTCCATCTATTGCTTCGAGGACCTGCGCCGGGGCTTCATGTTGAGGTTCACTACTTCGAAGAAAAGGAAGAAGGAGTCAGAATCCATGTTCCACATCAAGAAGGGAGTGAATGAGACCCTGGGAAGCTATGTTGACCGGTTCCAAGAGGAGGTCACCCAGGTCTAGGAGATGCCCGACCACAGCCTAATGATGGCCTTAACCCTGGGGCTACAACAGAGATTCTTCAGGATGGAGTTGAAAAGAGTGCCCCCTCTCCTATGAGGAACTGATGGAGAGGGCGGCGAGAGAAGTTGACGGGGAGGCATCAAATCCGGAGTTCGCCCGGAAGCTGGCCAGGTGGGCCACGGAGGAAGAGAAGAAGTCTAGGGGAGGAAGAGGATATGAGGAGAGGAGAGTCGAGCCCCGGCATAGGGAGCAGAGACAGCTCCAGGGGCAGCAGCAGCCCAGGTGGGGGCAAAAGGAGCCTGACCGTCGGCTGGGTTGGAGGCCCGAGTGGCAAGGGCAGGGGCCGCAGAGAGGGTACCAAGGAAGGGATTGCCATCAAGGGGGCAAGATCAATTCCACCCCCCTGCTGGAGGCAGGCCCAGAGGCCTCGACTCCCAGATCAAGAAGAGGCCATGACCATAGCTATAGGGGAGAGGGGGAGAGTAGCGAGGAGGAGGAGAAGGGAAGTTAGGGTGGATTTTCCCTATTGCGACTTCCATCAGGAGGATGGGCACGCCACAGCTGTTGGGTACATTGGTCAAATGTACCTGATTTGAAGAAGCCTGACCCAACTCAATGATATACATCATAATGTATTTGATGTATGTTTGAGTTATTTGTGCAGGCTAAGATATCACTGGACTGAAGCAAAAAGTTTCTAAGTCCATGTGTCGACACCCAGAGGGAAAGTGTCGACACTTAAGAAAGCTTGTGTCGACACCCAGACAAACAGTGTCGACACTTGGAGTCATTGTGTCGACACCTGGGATGCAGAGTCGACACCAGACAGAAAGTGTCGACACTTGGAGCTGTGTCGACACTCAGTGAAGAAAAGTGCAGACAGAAAGTGTCGACACAAGGAGCTGTGTCGACACCCAGTGAAGCAGTGTCTACACCAGAAAGTGTCGACACTTGGAGCTGTGTCGACACTCAGCAAAAGTCTGCAGAGTCTAAGTACAAGTGTCGACACTCAACACAATGTGTCGACACTATGCAGAAGAGTCAGCATTTGAAGAATGTGTCGACATTCAGCACGATATGTCGACACACTATCAGAAGAGTCAACACTTGAAGTAAGTGTCGACACCCAGCACAATGTGTCGACACTTAGCTAAAGAGTCAACACTTGAAGTAAGTGTCGACACCCAGCACAATGTGTCGACACTTAGCTAAAGACTCAACACTTGAAGAAAGTGTCGACACAAGGAGCTGTGTCGACACTTAGCAAAGAACAGAAAGAGCAGCAAATTATTCTAAGTACAAGTGTCGACACTAAAGGAATGTGTCGACACTCAGCTGAAGTCTCAACAACAAGAAGGTGTGTCGACACAAGGAGCTGTGTCGACACTCAGCAAGATTCAAGATAGAAGACTATGTGTCGACACCTAGAAGTAGTGTCGACACTTGACAGATTCAACACAAGAAGTTGTGTCGACACAAAGGAGATGTGTCGACACATAGAAGAATACAGTTAAAGATAGAAGAACAAGTACTTGTGTCGACACTCAATTTCAGTGTCGACACATGCAGAAGAATCTGTGTCGAGACATACAAGGAAATGTGTCGACACCTTGTAGACTTGTGTCGACACTTACACAACATGTGTCGACACTTAGACTATAAGTGTCGACACTTAAAGACAGAAAGTCTCGACACTTATAAACAGTTAGAGATTTTCAAGAAGTGACTGGTTGACACGACAGCTGCCGATCCAGCCGGTCTACAGCAACTGTCAGAGATGTCAGAAGTCAGTTATGAACCGGACCAGCCGGTTACCATGAAGAAAGCCTATAAATAGGCACCCACAGTTTACAGAAACTGTTGTTGTTGTAGTAGTAGAGAGAATAATTAAAGTAATTGATCAGATTATTCAAGTAATCTGAAAGTGGTACACAGAGCATAAACACAAGAAGATCTTGCATTCCAACTGCAGATCTAAGAAGTTGGAGAGAGAGGGCTCCTTAAGAAATCAGCCTCTGGAACTAGGCTGAGAAGAAGGATTCAGAATCAATTCTGGATCTTAAGTGGCAGAGGTCAAGGAACAACTACAGAGGATTCAGCCTTATTCAGTTCTACTCAAGAAGCTTTGAAGAAAGCTAAGTCAGGGTGAATCCAGCTGAGTTCTTCCAAGAACTCATCAAGAATCTCTCAACTCCCCTCCTGTAATTCTGAGTTGTAGAGTTATTATCTGTATTACATTTCTAACTTGTAGGATCCATTGGATCTGAGTGATTGTAAGCCTATATTTATAAAGGCTGAGGGTAGGGCTTGTTAGCCTGAGTGTAGGAGATATAGATCTCTGAGTGTAGGCCTTGTTGGCTGAGTGTAGGCTTGATTGGCTGAGTGTAGGCTTTGGATAAAGCTGAGTGTAAGGCTTTGGGCCTGAGGTAGGAACCAATTTGGGTTCTGAGACAGTGCAGGAGTTTGGCCGAATCTAGTACACTGCTAGATAGGCGAAGGGGAAAGTGGATGTACCCATATCTTGGGGAACCACTATAAATCACTGTGTGCTGTGCTGTGAATGTGCTGTGTATGTTTGATTATTGCTGATTGCTGTAATAGACTAGTTAGAAATCTGTGATATAACTGTTTGGCTGCCAACAAAGTTAGAAAAGGATTAGGTCACCTATTCACCCCCCCTCTAGGTGTTTAGGTACCATATCTTACAACAACCACGTGCCCAGAGTTCCTCGAGATAAGGGGGAACATGGAGCAACAACAGCAGCAGCAGGGACATCAGGAAGTGAGGATCGAGGAGGTCCTGTCTCGGGCAGAGGAGGACCGTTGTGAAGACCGGGTAGATGTCAGGACCCGAGGAGGGATCAGAGCGATCCACGGGGGGGGGGGGGGGGGGGGGGGGGGTAAAGCCCTCCCTAAGGGAGAGCCTCCATACCATGTATCGCCGGAGCGTTGGCTCCACATCCCAAACCCCACCCCCAGAAGAGAGGATCACCTTCTCTAGGAGCGATATGCCAGATCACGAGAATCCATTTTGCGATGCGCTGGTCATCCAGACAGCCATCAAAAATTTTACCGTTTCCCGGATCCTTATCGACAACAGAAGCTCCATCAACGTCATCTTTAAGAAGGCGTTTAATGCGATGAAGGTGGAGGCGAAGAGGGTGTTGGCCTTAGATGGGCCCTTGTTCGGATTTTCGGGGGAGAGGAAGGAAGTGGAGGGAGGAGTAGGACTCCATGTCACCCGGGGGGGGGGGGGGGCAGTCCAGGAACTGCAGGTTCATCATCGTGGATGCCTCCAGCAGCTACAACGCCATCTTCGGGAGGCCCCTTATCAACGCCTTCCGTTGCGTCCCCTCATCGTTCCATCAATTCTTGAAGTTCAATGCAGAGGGGATTCAGGTCAGGGTCAGGGGGGACTCCAAATAGCGCGGGAATGCTACGTCACCGTCGTGAACTCCATCTCTTAGCAGGAGGGAGCCAAGGAGATGGGGCGAAGGATGGAGGATGCGGAGCAGGAGGCTAACCGGGAGGAGACAGAGATGGAGAGCTGCACCAAGGTTTAGGTGGCAGGAGGAGGTCAGGAGGAGACGACCGAGGTGATGGCCATAGAATAAGAGGTGGAAGCAGAGGACCGCGTCCCAGAGGAGAGGGATGTTGAAGAGTGGGGGGAGCAGTCCAGGTTGGAGGCTGCAGAAGAGGTGGTGGAGCTGGAAGTTCTCACCCTCGGAGGCAGGGTGGAGAAGGTCCACGTCAGCGGAGTTCTGACCGCAGAGGACCAAGGCAGGATGCTAGCATGCATGCAGAAGAGCATGGACATCTTCGCATGGGGCGCCACATATATGCCGGGGGTTGACGCGGATGTGGCTTGCCAGCGCCCCAACTTAGACCTGGGAATACACCTCGTCCAGCAAAAGAAGAGGTCCATGGCAGACAAGCTAGCCAAACCCATCAAGGAGGAGGTTGCAAAGCTTCTTAAGGCTGGCTTCATATCTGAGATCCAATACCCCGGCTGGGTCTCTAACGTGGTCATGGTCAAAAAGGGAGACAGCCGGTGGTGAATGTGTATCGATTTCTCTTTGCTTAATAAATCTTGTCCTAAGGACTGTTATCCCTTGTCTCGGATCGACGTGCTGGTTGACTCAGCCGTCGGTTTTTCTGTAATGAGTTTTCTAGATGCATTTTCAGGTTATCATCAGATCAGGATGCACCCCCCGGACGTCAAGGACGTCTCGTTCATCATAGGGGATGGATGCTACTGTTACAAGATGATGCCTCTTGGGTTAAAGAATGCATGGGCAACCTACCAGAAGATGATGGATAGGGTCTTTAGAGAACAGAAGGGGAGGAACCTGGAGGTGTACATGGATGATCTCATGATCAATAGTCAGGATGTGGACTCTCACCTCCAGGACCTAGAGGAGACCTTTGCTACTCTGCGCAAGTACAAGATGCGGTTGAACCCCCTGAAGTGTGTCTTCGGGGCTAGCAGGGGAAAGTTCTTGGGACACGTCCTCACCCCTGCAGGGGTCGAGCCGAATCCTAATAAGGTCAAGGCTATCATGGAGCTAGGGTCGCCGCAGAGTACTAAGGAGGTGCAATGACTGACAGGAAAGCTGTCAGGGCTAAGTAGGTTCCTCTCCCGAGCTGGGGAGAAGTGCTCCCCCTTTTTCAAAACACTTAGGGGGAGCCAAACATTCGAGTGGACCAAGGAGTGCGAGGAGGCATTCCAGGCCCTCAAGACGCAGTTGACTCGGGCCCCATTGCTCCATGGGCTAATGGAGGGGGAGGACCTATTTTTGTATCTCGGGGTCGGGACGGAGGCCTTAAGCTCCATCCTAGTTCGTGAAGAGGGCAAGAAGCAGCTCCCTATATATTACGTGAGCCGAGTCCTAAGGAAGGCCGAGCTCCGGTATCCAATTTTGGATAAGCTGGCTTTCGCCCTAGTCATCTCAGCCCGAAGGCTGCGGCCCTATTTCCAGGCAAACTCAATCCGAGTGGTGACTGACCATCCCCTCCACAATATCTTTGGTGGGGTGGAGTATTCGAGTAGGCTGGCCAAGTGGTCGGTGGAGCTAAGTGAGTTCGACATCTCCTTTGTTCCCCGCCTCTCGATCAAAGCTCAAGCGATGGCCGACTTCTTGGCCGATTATGTGATTGAGGTGGCGAAGGGAGAGCTCACTCGTCCGACTCCTTGGAAGGTGATGGTAGATGGCGCCTCGGGGAGGTATTCCCTAGGAGTAGGGGTGATCTTGGAGAGCCCCCAGGGGACTAGAATTGAACAGACGGTGGTGGTGCACTTTCCCATCACCAACAATCAGGTCGAGTATGAGGCCGTGATAGTAGGGCTGCGCCTGGCTAGATATTTGGAGGTGTTGGACGTGGAGGTCCTTACCGACTCCATGGTAGTAGCTTCCCAGATCATCAGGGAGTTTGAGTCAAGAAAGCCTACCCTGCGATTATACTTAGCCAAAGTAAAGGGGGTCATCGGCACGTTTGAAACTTTCTCCATCCGACATGTGCTTCAGGAGGAAAACAAATAGGTCGACCAACTGGCAAAGCATGGTCCCCGGGTGGGGGGAACTATCACCGACCTATTTCAACCTTCCATCGAAGATGGAGAGCTCATGGAGATAGAGCAGCGGTCCTCGTGGATGGACCCGGTCACAACTTTCCTTTCCACGAGAGAGTATCCTTAGGGGGTGGTGTTGATGCGTATCGAGATTACCATGTTATTGCTTTCGTTCTCTGTGAGGCGGGTCAGGGAAAGGATTCACTCCACCCATCCTGTCGATCAGGGTGAGGGCGAGCCGAGGGGCTCGCCAGCCGGGGGTTTCCCGACTCGCGCGGAATCCCGGGCGGGTGCGGGCCGAGACTCGCCCGCTCAAGTCTTGCGCGGATGCGGCCAGGCGAGAACCGCGCTTGATCGGCCTCGGCGGTGCGGCTGCGCACTGGGAAGTCGAACCGTCGGGCTGATTTCTGCTACACGCACCCCTTCATTCGGCGGGAACTTTCCCGCCCTTTCTCTCTCCCTATAAATAGGCCTTGCCGGGTCTTATTCTTTCATCGGTTCAAAACACTCTCCCGCTTCCTGCTCTCCGCGAAGTACAGCTCGTGCTAGCCTTCTGGACCTGTCTCGCACGATTGGCGGCAATTCAGTGTAAATGGGCGGTGGCGGCGGCGATGCGGATGGTCGAAGCAAGTGCGCCTGGACCTTCTCAGAGCACGATTTCCCTCACGCCGTCATCTCGGAGCGCGAGTACCTGGATGCTCTCGGCGACCACGTCTCGCCGGGTTTTTCGGCGAGACGGCCCAGGGAAACAGAGAAGATCAACGATTTATCCAGGGACGGGCTCGCCATACCCGTGGCTCACTTTGAGGTGGGCCTGCGACTTCCCCTGTGGACCGAGGTACGCCAGGTGCTGAAGTACTTCGGGGTCATCCGAGGTCAGATGACCCCGAACTCCATAGCCGTCATGGTGGGGTTCGCCTGCTTTCTACGAGAGGAGCGAGTCGAGTTTAGTCTCGCCGTTTTCAGGAAGCTATTCTCCTTCCGGGCGAACCGGGACGGTACCGCCTACTTATCCAGCGCCCACCTCAAGGTGCGGGAGACAGTAAATAAGAGTCATAACTGGCTCAAAAAGTTCCTGTTCGTCAAAGGGGACTTCGGCAACGTCCCCTTCTCGCCGGTGCAGCTCAGCGAGGCGAGTTACCGCCCGCCCAGCCTAGGGTGCCACGAGGCCGACTTGTGCGGGTTCTTCGCTGGGAAGAACTTCGAGGTCGCGTATCTGCGCCGCCATCTTGATGACCTCGCCGCCGTCCCGCCAGGGGGAGGTATGCCACTTGCCACTGCTCTGCCTTTCCCTTTTCTTCTCTGTCTCATTCCCTCTTCTTTGTAGGCGAGCGGGACATCCCTCTTCATCCCCCCTACGAGAGCGCTCGGATTGCCCCCGGGGTTCTCGCCCGAGCGCAGGCCGCGGACGCCGCTCAGCGCGACCCTCCGTCGGTCCTGGCCAAGAAGCGGCCGGGCGGAGGACGGCCCACTCCCCCGCCGAAAGTGGCGAAGACTTCGGGTCGGCAACCCGCTGTGAGCAAGAGGAAAGGCAAGGCCCCGGCAGATCTGCCGACCGAGGGCTCCCCTCCCGTGGTCGCTTCGACCAGCGACATTCCCGCCGGAGCGGCGGGTACTTCGGGGCCGCCAAACGGGTCGCAAACCGCCGCGAAGCCGGTGCCGAGAGGGCATCGAAAGTTCGGCTACGGGGAGAAATACCTGGACGAGCTCGGCGTCCCGCTCCTGTCATGGGACAAGGAGTCTAACCGCGCAGTTGTCTCGACTCTGCTGCCGAGCTGGCTGGATCAGGACACCATCGGCGGGGAGGCGTATAATTTCTCGTTCGGCCTGTACTCGCGAGAAGATGCCGCCATCAACGACAAAGAGGCGACACGAGTATTGGTTCACGAGAGCGCGCGGGCCCAGCTACGCGGTCTGGAGCTAGCTCATATGGTAGGGAGGCGCTGCACCCAGCTGGAGCGGAACGCCGCCTCTCTCCAGAAGTTGGCGGACGAGAAGGAAGAGGCCCGGAAACTCGCTCAGGAGGACTCGGATCTCCAGAGAAGGCGGGCCGACGCGGCCGAGGAGACCCTCACGCAGTACCTGGGAGGGGTGGTACGTGCTCACTTCCAACGACCGCCTCCCTTCGCAAATCCACCTCAAAACTTCCTTTTCCTCTTTTCAAGATGCCGCGACGGCCAGTCGGATGGGTGCCGAGATCGCCGCCCTTGCTCCGGACAAGTCAGTGCTGGAGGCGCGGGTACATGAGCTGGAGGTCGCTGCCGCTGTCCCTCCGCCAGATAACAGGGGCTGCCCGCTCGCACACCACTCCGACCACGAGCTGGAGGTGCTGATGCAAAAGAACACCGCAAGCGCCGCAAAGTACACGATGCAGATGCTGCGACGCGCGGATCTTCTCAAGAGTGAGGCGGCGGAACTTACGGCGGGCGACGTGGTTCCGGCGCTGTTCCTTCCCATACCAGACCCTGGAGATCAGTACTTCCAGCGCATTTAGGGCTTCCCAGCCCCGGATCTCGCGTCACCCCCGCTTTTTGATACTTGTTTGTTAAGTGTATACACTATGTTCTTTTTGCGGTTTGAGATGTAAGCGCGGGCCGCGCCTTTACTTTTTGATTCTCGTCTATCAATGCTCATATACATGTTTCCCCACTTGTTACTTACGTCCGTCTGCTGTCATCGCGCGATGCAATCTTCCCGCTTTCCCGCTCGACGCCGCTCACCTCGCGTTGCGTCAATGGGGTCGTATGTCTATGGATTCGACTCGGGAGTTACAGGGGGCCTGGCAGGCCGTCCCGCTGTGGGCGACTTGTATCAGCGGTGCGGCCTCCGCTGCCGAGGCCACTCGCCGACCGGGCGAGGCGAGGCGGCTCGCTGAGGTGCGACCCGGGCTCTCGCCTCCTCCCTGTCACCAATCTTTGGGCTGGGTGGTTATGCTAGACCCTCCCCATTTTGGCTAATCTTTGCGACTCCAATCCATTGTTAACACCATTTGACCAGTTTTTTGGCTCTGCTGGCTTGGTGGGAGCCCGACATCGTGATTCGTTTTGGGTCGCAAACTGCTGCCATCGAGTGACTTCCGGCCCTGCCAGCTAGATGGGAGCCTGGCAGCAGGATCTTCTCGAGGCCAAGGATGACACTGAGTGACTTCCGGCCCTGCCAGCTAGGTGGGAGCCTCGCAGCGGGATCTTCTCGTGGTCCCAACATATTCCATCGAGTGACTTCCGGCCCTGCCAGCTAGGTGGGAGCCTGGCAGCGGCATCTTCTCGAGGCCAAGGATGACACCGAGTGACTTCCGGCCCTGCCAGCTAGGTGGGAGCCTGGCAGCGGGATCTTCTCGGGGTCCCAACATATTCCATCGAGTGACTTCCGGCCCTGCCAGCTAGGTGGGAGCCTGGCAGCGGGATCTTCTCGAGGCCAAGGATGACACCGAGTGACTTCCGGCCCTGCCAGCTAGGTGGGAGCCTGGCAGCAGGATCTTCTCGGGGTCCCATCACATTCCATCGAGTGACTTCCGGCCCTGCCAGCTAGGTGGGAGCCTGGCTGTGGGATCTTCTCGAGGCCAAGGATGACAACGAGTGACTTCCGGCCCTGCCAGCTAGGTGAGAGCCTGGCAGCGGGATCTTCTCGGGGTCCCAACACATTCCATCGAGTGACTTCCGGCCCTGCCAGCTAGGTGGGAGCCTGGCAGCGGGATCTTCTCGAGGCCAAGGATGACACCGAGTGACTTCCGGCCCTGCCAGCTAGGTGGGAGCCTGGCAGCGGGATCTTCTCGGGGTCCCAACATATTCCATCGAGTGACTTCCGGCCCTGCCAGCTAGGTGGGAGCCTGGCAGTGGGATCTTCTCGAGGCCAAGGATGACACCGAGTGACTTCCGGCCCTGCCAGCTAGGTGGGAGCCTGGCAGCGGGATCTTCTCGGGGTCCCAACACATTCCATCGAGTGACTTCCGGCCCTGCCAGCTAGGTGGGAGCCTGGCAGCGGGATCTTCTCGAGGCCAAGGATGACACCGAGTGACTTCTGGCCCTGCCAGCTAGGTGGGAGCCTGGCAGCGGGATCTTCTCGGGGTCCCAACATATTCCAATTCTCTAGGCAAGCTGGCTATGGCCGTACTGGGGCGCTTGAAGAGATTCATTATAATGAAAGTGTCGCTTACATGCTTTAGGGGAAAAATGCTTCAAGTCATCACCATTCCAGGTGTGACTCAAGGTCTCGCCCTCCACATTTTGGAATCGATAGCTTCCCGACTTTAGAGCTTCTTTTACAATAAATGGTCCCTCCCAGCTGGGATTGAGCTTGCCTACGGACGCCGACCTCCCTGCCGCATCCACCTTCTTCAGTACCAGGTCTCCTCCCACGAATTGCTTGACCCTAACATGCTTGTCAAAGTACTTGGCCATCCTTCTTTTTACCTCCTCCTGCCGGACAGCCGAAAGGTCCCTCAATTCTTCCACCATATCAAGGGAGAGTTTCAATTCCTCCTCGTTCCCGGCCTGCCATTCTTCCCGGCCTTCTTTGGCCGCCACGACTCGCGGTGTTCGGACTTCAAATTCTACGGGGAGCACTGCCTCGCACCCATGGGAGAGCTTGAAGGGGGTCTCCCCTGTAGCTGTGTTGGGGGTGGTTCTCAGGGCCCAAAGAACTGCGGGAAGCTGCTCCACCCAGCTCCCTTTCAGGTTCTCCACCTTCTTTTTGAGGAGGTTGACGATGATCTTGTTCGCAGCCTCCACCTGCCCGTTACTCCTGGGGTGATGGACCGAGGCAAACCTGAGATCGATCCCAAGCTGTTCGCAGAAGCTGGTGAACTCGGCACTGGCGAACTGGGGCCCGTTGTCCGTGACGATGGCCTGCGGCAGCCCATGGCGACAGATGATCTCCCCCCAAACAAAATTCCTGATCACCTGGAAGGTCACCTTGGCCAACGCCTTCACCTCCATCCACTTTGAGAAGTAGTCAATCATCACTAGGAGGAACCTTCTCTGGCCGCTGGCTTGGGGGAACGGCCCAACCAAATCCATTCCCCAAATTGCGAAGGGCCAGGGGGCCGTGATACTCCTGAGTCGTTGGGCCGGCTGCAGCTGAAGAGGGGCAAACAGCTGGCATTCGTGGCATCTTTTTGCGAACTCGGTGGCATCTCGGCCTAGGGTGGGCCAGAAATACCCTTGCCTGACTACCCTTCCCTCCAGGGTCCGACTCCCGGAATGGCTCCCACATTCGCCGGAGTGGACTTCCTCCAAGATCCTCCGCACCTCGCCCTCGGCCATGCAGTGAGCCAGCATCCCTGCGAGTGTCTTCCTGTATAGCTGCCCGTCCTAGAGGAGGTAATAGGCGGACTTGTGCCTTAGCTTCTTCTTGTCTACCCCCTCCGGATATTTCCCCGTGGAGAGGAAAACTACAACTGGATCCATCCACGAAGCTTGCCGGTCGATTTCCATAAGCTCTCCTTCCTCGATGGAGGGGCGGAATAGGTCGGTGATGGTGCCCCCACCTGGGGACCATGTTTTGCCAGCTGATCGGCTTGCTCATTCTCTTCCCTCGGCACGTGTCAGATGATAATAGTTTGAAAAATGCCAATGACCCCCTTCGCCTCTGCCAAGTATGATCGCAAGGTGGGCTCCCTTTCCTCGAACTCCCCGTTGATCTGGGAAGCTACTACCATGTAGTCGGTCAGGACCTCCACATCCGACACCCCCAGCTCCCTGGCGAGGCGCAACCCTACTATCACGGCCTCGTACTCGGCCTGGTTGTTGGTTATGGGAAAGTGCACCACCACCGTCTGCTCAATCCGAGTCCCTTGAGGGCTTTCTAGGATCACCCCCACTCTGAGGGAATGCCTCCCTGAGGCTCCTTCCACCCTCACCTTCCAAGGAATCGGGCGGGTGAGTTATTCCTCTGCTACTTCCACCACGTAGTCTGCCAGAAAGTCGGCCATCGCCTGAGTTTTGATCGAGAGCCGCGGAGCGAAGGAGACATCGAACTTGCTCAGCTCCACCGACCACTTGGCCAGCCGGCCTGAATGCTCCACCCCCTCGAAGATGTTGCGGAGAGGTGGTCAGTCACCACTCGGATTGAGTGTGCCTGGAAGTAAGGCCGCAGCCTCCGAGCTGAGAGGATTAGGGCGAATGCAAGCTTCTCCAAGATTGGATACCGGAGCTCGGCCTTCCTTAGGACCCGCCTGACGTAATAAATAGGGAGATGCCTCTTCCCTTCTTCACGAACCAAGATGGAGCTCAAGGCCTCTGCCCCGACCCCGAGATATAGGAACAGGTCCTCCCCCTCCTTTGGCCCTTGGAGCAGCGGAGCCCGTGTCAACTGCAATTTGAGGGCCTGGAACGCCTCCTCGCACTCCTTGGTCCATTCAAACCTCTGACCTCCCCTCAGCATTTTGAAGAAGGGGGAGCACTTCTCCCCTGCCCGAGAAAGGAGGCGACTCAGCCCTGCTAGCCTTCCCGTCAGCCGTTGGACCTCCTTAGCATTCCGCGGGGACCCCAGCTCCAAGATAGCCCTGACCTTATCTGGATTCGGTTCGACCCCTGCGGGGGTGAGGAGATGCCCCAAGAACTTTCCCCTGCTGGCCCCAAAGACACACTTAAGGGGGTTCAACCGCATCTTGTATCTGTGCAGGGTGGCGAAGGTCTCCTCCAGGTCCCGGTGGTGGGAGTCCACATCCCGACTTTTGATCATGAGGTAGTCCACGTACACCTCCAAATTCCTCCCCCTTTGCTCCTTGAAGACCCTATCCATCATTTTTTGGTAGGTGGCCCCAGCGTTCTTCAGCCCGAATGACATCATCTTGTAGTAGTAACATCCATCCCCTGTGATGAATGAGACATCCTTGATGTCCGGGGGGTGCATCCTGATCTGATGGTAACCTGAAAAGGCATCTAAAAAACTCATTACAGAAAAGCCGACGGCTGAGTCAACCAGCGCGTCGATCCGAGGCAAAGGATAACAGTCCTTAGGACAAGCTTTATTAAGTAATGAAAAATCGATACACATTCTCCATCGGCCATCTCCTTTTTTAACCATCATGACGTTGGAGACCCAGCCAGGGTACTGAATCTCGGACACGAAGCCGGCCTTGAGAAGCTTCGCCACCTCTTCCCTGATGCGTTCCGCCAGCTTGTCTGCCGTGAATCTCTTTTTCTGCTGAATGGGGCATGTTCCCGGGTCCAGGTTGAGGCGGTGGTAAGCCACATCCACGTCAACCCCCGGCATCTTCGCGGCATTCCAGGCGAAGATGTCCACGTTCTTTTGGATGCACTCCAGCATCCTGCCCTAGTCCTCCGGGGTCAGCCCCCCGCTGACGCGGATCTTCTCCATCCTGCCTCCACGGGTGAGCACCTTCAGCTTTACCACTTACTCTGTGGGCTCCAACCTGGACTGCTCCCCCCATCCCTCTGCATCCCCTTCCTCCGGAACTGGGACCTCTACCTCCATCTCTCCTTCCATGACCCTCACCTCGGTCACCTCCTCCAGATCTCCTCCTGCCGCCTCCTCTGCGTAGTCCTTCACTCCCAGCTCCTCCCCTCCTGCTTCCTGCTCGACCTCCTCCATCCTTCGCCCCATCTCCTCGGCTCCTTCCTGCCAGGAGATGGTATTCACCATAGTGACATAACACTCCCGCGCCACCTTCGGGTCTCCCCTGACTCTGACCTGGATTCCCTCAGCGTTGAACTTTAAGCATTGATGGAAAGACGAGGGGACGCAGCGGAAGGCGCTGATAAGGGGCCTCCCGAAGATTGCGCTGCAGCTGCTGGGGGCGTCCACAATGACAAACCTGTAGTTTCGGGACCGCCCCCCAAGATGACATGAAGGCCAACTCCTCCCTATACTTCCTTTCTTTCTCCTGAGAACCCGAACAAGGGTCCATCTGCAGCCAGCACCCTCTTCGCCTCCACTTTCATCGCGTCGAACGCCTTCTTGAAGACGACGTTGACGGAGCACCCATTGTCCACGAGGATCCGATAGACGGTGAAATTCTCGATGGCTGCCTTGATGACCAGCGCATCGCAGAATGGGTCCTCGTGGTCCGGCATATCACTCCTGGAGAAGGTGATCCTATCCTCCGGGGGTGGGGTTTGGGATGTGTAGGCAACACTCCGACAGTACATGGTGTGGAGGCTTGCCTTGCGGGAAGCCTCAATCCCCACCCCTCCGTGGATCACTCCGATCCCTCCTCGGGTCCCCACATCCACCCGGTCTTCACAGCGATCCTCCTCCGCCCGAGGCAGGACCTCTTCAATCCTCACTTCCTGCCGCGCCTGCTGCTCCTACTGCTGCTGCTGTTCCCTACGCCCTCTCATCTCCAAAAATTCCGGGCACGTGGCTGTTGCGTGCCCCTCTTCCTGATGGAAGTCGCAATAGGGCAGCTCCACCCTGACCTCCCTTCTCCTCCTCCTCATGATCCCCCTCCTCGCTCCCAAAGCTATGGCCATGGCCTCCTCCTGATCAGGGAGCCGGGGCCTCTGGCCCTACCTCCAGCCCGGAGGGTGGAACTGATCTTGCCTTCCCTGGTAGTGACCCCTTCCATAGTAGCCTCTCGGTGGCCCTTGCTCCTGCCCTTTAGGTCTCCAGCCCAGCCGACGATTTGGCTCCTGGTTCCCCCACCTCGGCTGCTGCTACCACTAGAGTTGCCTCTGCTCCCTCTGCCTAGGCTCCCCTCTTCTCTCTTCCTGTCCCATTCCTCCTTTCGACTCCTTTTCCTCCTCAGTTGCCCACCTGGCCAGCTTCCTTGCGAATTATGGGTTCGACGCCTCCCTGTCGACCTCTCTTGCCGCCCTCTCCATCAACTCCTCGTAGGAGAGGGGGGAACTCTCTTCAGCTCCATTCAGAAGAAACCCTACTGCAGACCCAGGGTGAAAGCCATCATCAGGCTGTGGCCCGGTATCTCCTGGACCTGGGTAACTTCCTCCTGAAATCGGTCCACGTAGCTTCCCAACATCTAGTTCACTCCCTGCTTAATGTGGAACAGAGACTCGGACTCCTTCTTCCTCTTCTTTGAAGTAGTGAACCTCAGCACGAACCCTCTGTGCAAGTCTTCGAAGCAGTAGATAGAACTAGCCGGCAGCTGGTGGAACCACTCCCTCGCCTTCTCTCAGAGGGTGATGGCAAAGAGTCGGCATTTGAATCCGTCCGACATCTGACGGATGGAGACCACGTCCTCCAACTATTGGACGTGCTGGATCGGGTCTCCCTTCCCGGTGTAGTAGGACATCTCGGGTTCCCTGAACCCATCTGGGACTGGAGCTGAGGAGACCAGCTCTCTGAAAGGACTGCCCCTCGCCACCGGGCGAGCCGGCGAATCCCGTGAGCCTAGCTCGCCAAAACGTCCTCGGCTGGCCGAGCCAGGGAAAAGCTCGCGCCCGGAGAGCTCGCTCCCTCGGCCTTCCTCGGCCACTTCCTTCCCAGCTCGCCTGCCGGGAGCGTCCTCGCCCAAGGACGGGGCAGCTGCGATCTGAACTGCCGGAGTCGAGCACTCGACCCGCGTGCCGAGTGCGAACTTGACAAGAGTCAGCACCTCGTTTAGGAAATCTTCAAACATCCCCACCGTTGCGAGCGGCGGCGGGGGGGGGGGGGGGGGGGCGAGTCCGGCCTGTCGGATCCTTGTCCTCCCATTATTGAGCTCGCCGAAGCCTTTCTGCGCTGACCACGATCCACGCTCACCGCACCAAAATGTTGAAACCGGAACCCGGTCTCCTGTGGAGTTCGACCCTTGGGGAAGGGGTGGTCTCGCGCTTACTTCGCTCCTGCAAGAAAAATAACAAAGAAGGCAAGGTGAAACAGACCCAAGGGCTCGGCAGGGAGGTCCCACCACAAACCCGGAAGATCTTTGAGCGCTTCCCCTCCTTAGCCAGAAGCTGAGCTAAGGTACCCTCAGAAAGCACTTGAAAACGGGAGCAGGGAGGCACTCTGAACGTGCCTCCTGAGGTACCCCTTGGGTCTTATTTATAGTTTTTGGAATCTGAACTGCCAATAACCAAATGAACTGACCTGAAAATACCAAAAAGCCCCCGGCTTGGGTCTGCCAACAGCCAAACCCCGCTGTCCTGAACAGCTATGCGCAGTCCAACCTGGTCTACCAACAGCGTGGCTCCACCGTTCTGAGAAGCTATCCGCACCCCCGGGGAGTCAGCTCACCTCCAATTCCCCTCTGCGGGAGGCGGGCATGATCTAGCTCCAGTGGTCCGCCTATTCTTCCTGGGCGAGCGCGAGCCGGACCACCGCGACCTGTTTGTCTTCTGCCGGGGCGGACAGGTGGCCAGGTCGCATGCAGGGAGGGGCTGGCGGCCATTGCGACACCCGATCGGCTCGCTAGTCGCGGGTTGCTGAGTCCGTCCGCTCGTGCTGGTGCGACAGAGGGTACCCGCCGCTTTGGTCGGCGATTCTCTGCGCGAGCGGGAGAGTAGGGGAGCCGTCTTGCCCGCCTCGCTCGCCTGAAAAGAGCGGGAGCGGACCACCCCCTCTGCCGCATGTCTACTTGCTGCTTGGGTGCGGGCCGCGGGGCTAGATCCGCTCGACGAACACGGGGTTGTACATGTGGATAAGAAGAAGCTCAGGTATAAGTTGGCGTACTACCTCCTCCAGGACGGGCAGTTGTACAAGAAGACTCTCTCAGGGATGTTGGCTTGTTGCGTGGCTGAGGGGGAAGTACAAAGAATCTTGGAGGAAGTCCACTTCGGGGAGTGCGGGAGTCACTCTGGGAGTCGGACCCTGGAAGGAGGGATCGTCAGGCAAGGGTATTTATGGCCCACCCTGGGCCGCGATGCGACGAAGTTCGCAAGAAGATGCCACAAGTGCAAGCTGTCCGCCCCTCTCTAGCTACAGCCGGCTCAGTGACTCAAAAGTATCACAGTCCCCTGGCCCTTTGCCATTTGTGGGATGGATTTGGTTGGACCGTTCCCCTAGGCCAGTGAGCAGAGAAGGTTCTTACTGGTGATGATCAATTATTTCTCTAAGTGGCTGGAGGTGAAGGCGTTGACCAAGGCGACTTCCCAGGTCATCAGGAACTTCGTTTGGGGGTAGATCATCTACCGCAACGGGCTGCCCCAGGCCATTGTCACGGATAATGGGCCTCAGTTCACCGGCGCGGAGTTTACCAATTTCTGCGAGCAACTTGGGATCGACCTCAGGTTCGCCTCGGTCCATCACCCCAGGAGCAACGGGCAGGTGGAGGCTGCAAACAAGATCATTGTCAACCTCCTAAAGAAGAAAGTGGGAAATCTGAAGGGGACCTGGGTGGAGCAGCTTCCCGCAGTTCTCTGGGCCCTGAGGACTACCCCCAATACAGCTACAGGAGAGACCCCCTTCAAGCTCTCCCATAGGTGCGAAGCAATGCTCCCCATAGAATTTGAAGTTCAAACGCCCCGAGTTGTCGCGGCCGGGGAAGGAAGGGAAGAATGGCAGGCAGAGAACGAGGAAGAGCTGCGGCTCTCCCTTGACATGGTGGAAGAGCTGCGAGAACTTTCCGTCGTCCGACAAGAAGAGGTGAAGAGGATGATGAACAAGTACTTCAACAAGCACGTCAGAGTCAAGCAATTTATGGAGGGGGACTTGGTGCTGAAGAAGATGGATGCAGCAGGGAGGTCGGCAATCGTGGGGAAGCTCAACCACAGCTGGGAAGGTCCATTTATTGTAGAAGAGGATTTAAGATCAGGGGGGTATCGACTCCAAAATGTGGAGGGCAAGACCGTAAGTCTCACCTGGAATGACGTTGATTTAAAACACTTTTTTCCTTGAAGCATGTAAGTGGTGCTTTGATTCTTAATAAAGTTCTTTAACGCATCAATGCTGTCGCAATAAGTTTGCATGAAGAAGAGAAGTGTATTTGGACCCTGAGCAGATCCCGCTGTCAGGATCTCACCTAGCTGGCAGGGCTGGAGGTCACTCGGTGTCATCCTTAGACCCCGAGCAGATCCTGCTGCTAGGCTCTCACCTATTTAGCAGGGCTGGAAGTCACTCGGTGTCATCCTTAGACCTTGAGCAGATCCCGTTATCAGGCTCTCACCTAGCTGGCAGGGCTGGAAGTCACTCGAGGATGTCATCCTCAGACCCCGAGCAGATCCCGCTGTCAGGCTCTCACCTAGCTAGCAGGGCTGGAGGTCACTCAGTGTCATCCTTAGACCTCGAGCAGATCCCGCTGTCAGGCTCTCGCCTAGCTGGAAGGGCTGAAATTCACTCGATGGTGTCATCCTTAGACCTCGAGCAGATCCTGCTGTCAGGCTCTCACCTAGATGGTAGGGCTGGAAGTCACTCGATGGTGTCAACCTTGGACCCTGAGCAGATCCAGCTGCTAGGCTCTCACCTAGCTGGCAGGGCTGGAACTCACTCGGTGTCATCCTTAGACCTCGAGCAGATCTCGCTGTCAGGCTCTCACCTAGCTGGCAGGGCTAGAAGTCACTCGATGATGTCATCCTCGGACCCCGAGCAGATCCCGCTGTCAGGATCTCACCTAGCTGGCAGGGCTGGAAGTCATTCGATGGTGTCATCCTTGGACCCCGAGCAGATCCCGCTGCTAGGCTCTCACCTAGCTGGCAGGGCTGGAAGTCACTCAGTGTCATCCTTAGACCTCGAGCAGATCCCGCTGTTAGGCTCTCACCTAGCTGGTAGGGCTGGAAGTCACTCGATGGTGTCAGCCTTGGACCCCGAGCAGATCCTGCTGCCAGGCTTTCACCTAGCTGGCAGGGCTAGAAGTCACTCGTTGTCATCCTTAGACCTCGAGCAGATCCCGCTATCAGGCTCTCACCTAGCTGGCAGGGCTGGAAGTCACTCGATGGTGTCATCCTTAGACCCCGAGCAGATCCCGCTGTCAGGCTCTCACCTAGCTAGCAGGGCTGGAAGTCACTCGATGGTGTCATCCTTCGACCTCGAGCAAATCCCGCTGTCAGGCTCTCACCTAGCTGATAGGGCTGGAAGTCACTCGGTGGTGTCAGCCTTGGACCCCGAGTAGATCCCGATGTCAGGCTCTTTACTAGCTTGTAGGGTCGGGCGTCGTCCGGGAAAAATCCTACTCCTTAGGTAGTGCCCAATGGGTTTGAACTCTCCTAAGAATAGGGGGAAAGGAGGCTCGGCATAGGAGAGTCAGAACTCGCCAACTCAGCTCGGCCTCGGTAGAAGGGAGACAAGCCAGACCCTTGATCTCGCCAAAGGGAGGCGAGCTCTGGCAGGACGCTGCACCCCTTCTCAGTTTTACTTGTGAATGTTTATGGTTTTTGGTCTCATATTGATGAAAATATAGGCAGCTCGCGAGCGAGCCATACCCTTGATCTCGCTGAATGGAGGCGAGCTCTGGCAGGATGTTGCACCCCTTCTCAGTTTTACTTGTGCATTTTTATGGTTTTTGGTCTCATATTGATGAAAATATAGGCAGCTCGCGAGCGAGCTAGACCCTTGATCTCGCTGAAGGGAGGCGAGCTCTGGCAGGACACTGCACCCCTTCTCAGTTTTACTTGTGAATTTTTATGGTTTGGTCTCATATTGATGAAAATATAGGCAGCTCGCGAGCGAGACAGACCATTGATCTCACTGAAGGGAGGTGAGCTCTGACAGTACGCTGCACCCCTTCTTAGTTTTACTTGTGAATTTTCATGGCTTTTGGTCTCATATTAATGAAAATATAGGCAGCTCGCGAGCGAGCCGGGCATGATGAGCCCAGTGCAGCGGGTAGTCCACCCCCAGATCGTCTAAGAATCGGCGAGCTCTCAAAGTATGCTCTCGAAAGCAAGTCTTGACAACTGTCATATTCGCAAAACCTATCTACGCTAGGTCATCAAGAGAAGGGCTCGCAAATAGGCAAAACGCAACAAAGACAGAAAAAAGTGAACAAGGTTACAGTCAAAATATATTTCATTGAAGTATCATTTTACAAAGCGAGCTCGCTGAAAGTTTATAGTTGCCTACCTAAATCACCTAGAGGGGGGTGAATAGGTGAGATGTGCGTCTTTTTGCGGAATAAAAATTTCAAAACAAAGCACAGATCTATCTACCAATTAATCACAGACGAGACAAGATTTATAGTGGTTCCCCAACCTTCAGTACATCCACTTTCCCTCACCGATCTAGCAATACACTAGACTCGGCTACGCCACTATCTCGGATTGAAAATCAATCATACCCTCGGAACAATGTTCCTACAATCTCGATCCACAAAATGGATCTACACTCGGAAGGTAAAAATTCCTACAATCTCGGAGACAAAAGCTCCTACACTCGGAGAAATTTCTCCTACAAGAATGAAAGAAATTTTGTATAGAAATACAAACAGTAATTCCTTTTTCAGATCTGCAACAGTCGGCCAAAAATTTCTTCATCTAGGCTTTACGGCTTTATCAAAATGATGAAGAGAAATCTCGGCAAGATTGGATTTGAAACTTCTTGGCTTCACACGATCGATCAAATCAGAAGATGAGGAGTTGAGCAAATCTCGATCTGGAAAGCCTTCTTGATCTGAATCCTCTAAAGGCAAAACGCTAGCCGGTCGGGAATCAGCGACGACGGCGGCAGCGGTTTTCGTTTCTTGGAGAGAGAAAGAGGAAAACAGAAAAACACGGTGCTGCAAAACTTCTGAATATTCTCTTAGAATAATCTTGTTAGAATTATTAGGGTTTGTTGGTTTAGACAAGACCATTTATAGGATCAGAAAAGATTAGACATAATTAAGTCATTATGAGATACACGTGGACCAATCACTTCAAGGTTCATAAAGAATTCTGTTATTCTGGACTTAACAAAATTTTCGGAAAAATCGAAGTAAAATACTCGAGAGAGAAAGGACTACTCGAGTACATTGCAGCACTACTCGAGTGGGTAGAAGATGAATACTCGAGTATATAAGAAAACTACTCGAGAGAAAATGAGATAGTTACTCCAGTACATGGAGTCAACTACTCGAGTAAATAAGAAAACAACTACTCGAGTATCAAAAATGACAAACTCGAGTACTTGAGTAGTTACACGAGAGGTAGAGTTGATTACTCGAGTATAAGGAAAACTACTTGAGTAGACGGGAATGAACTACTCGAGTGGTTGAGAAACTACTCGAGACAAGGACTTAAAAATTTATGGAACTGGAATACTGGACTACTCGAGTATAGAAGTTGAACTACTCGAGACTAATAGAACTACTTGAGTATATGGAAATGACTACTCGAGTAATTCACTTCGATAAATTTTCTGGAATATAATTCTGGGTTACTCGAGTATTAATTCTGGGCTACTCGAGTAGTAGATGAACTACACCAGTACATGACTTAGACTACTCGAGTAAGTAAGAATTAAACGAGAGTCAGAATTCAATTACTCGAGACAGAAGATAAAACTACTCGAGTACTATACAGTACTACTCGAGTATTTAACTTAGAAAACTTTTGAGGAGAAAAATTTTGTAAACCCGAGAAGAGAAAGGAAACTACTTGAGTAGTTGTCTTAACTACTCGAGAGCCATAATAGACTACTCGGGATATACCATACCTACTCGAGTAAGAGTATTATTACTCGAGTATGAACTCAACATTTTACTCAAGTAAGTATAGAACTACTCGAGTATAATACTTAGGAAATTTTCTTGACATAATTTTTTTTCTTTTTCTTCTTCTAAGGTGAGACCAACATCAAGTCTTTTCACTTAGTACTAGAGCATGAATATGAAGTGTATCCCAATGGAGAGGCTACACATGAGTCAACACCTTGGATCACATAATGAGGGATTTCATTGTATGGTCCTGTGTTTGGTGACCCATTGTAGACTGACATTGGTCTACACTTCCCATAAGAATCCTGCAAACACATAACTCAAACCAAGCATCAAATACAATTTAATTCATCTTAGTTCAAGGATGACTTCCTCAAATCTGGGTTAGTGTGGATACAATATCCAACAATCTCCCCATATTTGTAGAAGTCAGAACCCTTTACACTAAGGTAAATTATGGACATAAAAAGAATGCTAAGTAGATAAATCAGTGTAAGCAAGCAAAAGACTATGAAAAAGATAATAAGATTAAAAACTTAGAATTATATAGGTGTGAATATCCAAAAATATCATTATCAACAAAAATCATTTTCACAACTCATAAGTTCTTTGTATCTAGATCTGATGATGCTGCATGTCTTGCTTCTCCTATTGTCTCCTTTGGTAGCTGTAAGGCTTTGGATAATACTTGGGAGGTCTTGTAGGAGCAGCAAGATTGTTTCTTCCAAATTCTCTGTCATATATCCTTCTCTTGGTCATTGATTTCTCATATAACTCTCATTCTTGGGAACTGTAGTGAATGTTCCTGTTCTCATGAAAATCCATAACCAATCTGAGTGTATCTAGGATGAGGGACTTAAAAGTGGGAGACCATATATCAGCAAATTTAGGAGCTTTTCTTTTCTCAGTATCAGGGACTGGAATAGGAACAGACTTGCTTGCAGAAGCACCATCACCATACTTTCTTTTCTTCTTGTAAGTCTGAATTTCAGGAGGAGCTTTGAAGAAAATGTCTCCAGGATCTTCATCCCAACCATGAGTATAGGTATCAGGAGGAGAAACTGAATCATCAGGCCTTGGAGATAAAGTGGGTTGAGAAGCTTGAGCAGGAGCAAGAACAGCTAATGGATTCAGATGATGAGGAATAATATTTGGATCAACAGCAAATTCAGGAAGAATTTGGTTATGCATCCAGACAGCAGTGTCATAGGTGTGTAATTTGACACTCTGTATTTGTTTTAAGACATCATTATGAATCTTTGTCATTTTAGTTTCCCAGAGTTCTTGCTTGAGAGTATCAAATTTTTCACCAATTCCTCCCCCTTTTTGACTTCAACAGATAGCTTCTCAATAGCATCTTCTTTGAAGGTACGAACCACTTCACAGATCTTCATCTTGTTTGCTTCAGCTCTTTTGTCCAATTCTATTTAATTTTCAGCTAGAGTAACACTCTGTTCCATAACTTGTCCAATAGTAGTTTGTTGAAGTATTAGACCGGGCGGCCTTGCGGTCTTGTCTGGCAGGTTTGTTGACCGAGCGGTCTGGCGGTCTCACTCAGAAGCCTTGGAGACCGGGCGGTCTATCGGTCTCCCATTGCGGCCTGTTTTTATCATGCTGGAGTTGCCGAGCGGTTAGCCCGTCTGTCCTAACTGCGCGGCTTGTGCGGTCTCTTTATTTCTAGCCGCTCAACCCTGTACATGTTTAGTCCCACATTGTTTGTTTGTACTCTCTCTTATCTCCTCCATTCTATAAAAGGGAGGTCATAACCTTTGTAATTGATATCTTTTTTGGATAATAAAATTTCAATTATTCAAATTTCTGTCCGTTTATTAGCCGCGTGTTTGCTTACTTTTTACATGGTATCAGAGCACTCGGTCCTTTCCACCTGACTCTGCTCTCTCTGCACGTACCGGCTTGTTTCTTCTTCCGCGACCTGTTCTCGCGGCTTGTTTTCTCCTCTGACCGCTGGCTGTTCGCGCGGCTTCTTCCTGTTTGCGCACCTTTCTTCGATCTGTTCTCGACCTGGTTTCTTGGGTCCTTTGCTTCCTGATGATTTGTAAATATACCTATTTTTGTGTACATTAATTTACTTGTTTTCATTTATTTTTGTCATTTTTACATATTTTTGCTTAATAAATTGCTTCTATTTTTGTAAATATTGTACTAACTTGTTCTATTTTATTTTGCAGGAAAAAATGAAAATCTGCCAAAAATTGACCTGTCACGCCCGTGACATGTTGGTCACGCCCGTGACCAGGGCGTGACACGTCAAAAACCAAGAAATCAGCAAAATTTGAAGTGCAAAGCCTGACACGCCGGGGTCACGCCCGTGTCACCCGACACGGGGCGTGACCCAAGCCCGTGACACTCCACTCGACGATTTCATCTCGACGATCGTCGAGTGTCGACACCAGCCGACACGCCCAGAGTCACGCCCGTGACCTGGGGCGTGACCTTTCTAGCTAGCCCGACAAGACCCGCGCGGCGACTTTTTGGCGCACCGCGCCCAGATCCACCTGCCTGTCACGCCCCCTGTCACGCCCGTGACTAAGGGCGTGACCACTGCGAGACCGCCACGTGTCCAGCCCGAAGTCAACTTTCCCGTCAAATCGCCGGCCGCCTTCCAAATAGTACTGTCACGCCCCCTGTCACGCCCGTGACCAAGGGTGTGACCCATGTAAATTTTTTCTATAAATTCCAGTCTTCTGCTCTGGATTTCTGTTCCCTTTTGGGCACCATTTTGTATAGGGGAAATGCTGCCGGGATGCCTCCAAAGTCTATGTAAGGGATATTTTTCCCCCTCTCCTTAGCTTTTATTTTCATGTCTTTGTAACCCGTGTTTTTAGTTAATAAAATTTGTCTCCATTTTCTTCTCTTAATATAGCTTTGGAATGGATCTTTACAATCTCCCCTATGCAATCTTATTTATCGTTTTTGTTTTAACTTAGTTTTTTTCGTCTTTTTAATACGTGTGTGTGTGTGTGTATGAGTATAACTTTTTAATTTTATGTTCTTTGTTTTGGTTAACTTAGATTTTTATAGCTTTTATTTCGTTCCTATAACCCGTAAAAACGCTTTAAAGTGTCTTTCTTTTCTCTTTAACTTAGTTTTTTTTCGTTTTAGGTTGTAAAACTTTTTCTTTCTTTTTACTTTATTTACACGTTTTCAGCGTTTTTATCAAGTTATAGGAATGATAATATAGTCGTTATAATTTTTCGCGCACTTTGTTTTTTTCGTTTAAACTTTTGTCCGTTTAATTTTTTCGTCTTCTTTTTATGCATTTCTACCGCATTCTAGCGGTAGAAATGTATTCGTTTTAATTTTTCGAGCACTTGCATTTTCATTTTTTTATTTGCAAACTTTCTTCCCGTTTAATTTTTATTTCAGCTTTTATGCATTTCTACCGCATTCTAGCGGTAGAAATGCAGTTGTTTTCAATTTTAGATAACTTAGTTTTTTACATTTTATGTGTGCGCATTTATTTCCGCCTACTCGTTAAGAGTTAAATGGCGCTTTGCTTTATTTCAATTCTGTCGAGTGTGTGCGTGTGTTTTATTTTAGTAGAGTGTGTGTGTTTTCATTTATGTCGAGAGAGAGTGTGCGTGCGTTGCATTTATTTTGTCCTACTCGTTTGAGTAGGACCCGCATTTATTTTCTCCTACTCATTTGAGTAGGACTTGCGTGTGTGCGTTTTACTGCTTTCATTTCTCCCGCCCACGCAGTTGCGCCGGGACTCGCAATTTACTGCTTTCTTCAGTCCTACTCGTTTGGGTAGGACTTGCAATTTTCAGCTTTCATTTACCGCTTTCATTTACTGCTTTCATTTTCAGCTTTCTTTACTGCTTTATTTTTTGCTTTTCTCGCAAGCCGTCCCCATTCCGATAAGTGACTAATCGTTCTTAGCCCTCAGCATCGAAGAGCATTGGGACAGATAAAATAGCTTAAAATAATTAAAGGTCTAATTTTTCTAATTAATTAAAATTACTTAAGGTTTGCCCGGGGTTAACGACGCGTATGACCACATATCGATGTGTGGGCCCTATTTCCATTTTCTATACGCTCGCCGAGAGGCCGTGCGTATGCACAGATCACCCTTGGCAAAGAGAGTTCTGCACTAACCCTCGAGAGAGGAGGCGCGCCAACTCTACCGGATTGGGTTCCCCACCCAATAGCGGGTTCTTAGCGTAATGCGGGCGTTAAGAGAAATCCTTCGTCGGACGAGAGCCCGGTCGAATAGTCTTAGCGTTCAGGTGAGCGATAGCCCTATAGCTAGGTGAGCTCATTTTAGTGGAACCTCCACGGCCAAGTCTCCGCCTTAATTAATTAGAAATTTAGGAGCTCTTTTATTTAAAGTCTATTTTAGTTCATTTGTTTTTTTCGGTGCCATCGAGCTAAGCTCTTCATCGGCACCACCTTCAAGCTTTCTTTTTATTGCTTTCATTTTTTTTTCTGCCATTTTCTGTTTTTTTATATATAAATACCCGACAAGTATTATCGGTAAAATAATAGTCCCCTCCAGGGAAGAGTAGAAATAATCGAACCGGCCCCGAGAACAATACGACCTCGATATTCCACCCGGAATATCCTGTACTACTCACGATAGGTGCACTTGCCTCCTTTCGTTAAAACTCGATCTAAACCTTTTTTATATCCAAAATAAATAAATAAATACGCGCGCCCCGTTATCTTAAATAAATTCACTTCCGCCTTTTTCTCAAATAAAACCGCCGGGTCGCCGCGTGACCGCAAATAATTTTGGAGTTTTACCACCAAGTTTTTGGCGCCGTTGCCGGGGAAATTTTAGGTTCGTTATTTTAAACCCTGGAAATCTATTAATTTTACCTATATCTATATTTACCAAAATTAAAAATGGCCAACAAAAATATAATAATAATAATAATAAAAACTATAATAAAAAAATATATTACAAAATTATAAAAAAAAAAAAAATTTTGAAAAACTTATAAAACTAAAAAAATTTTTGCAAAACCTTAAAAACTTTAAAAAAAACTATAAAACTAAAAACAAAAAAAAAAAACAAAAAAAAAAACAACAACAAAAAAAAAAACACAAAAAAAAAAAAACTAAAAATAAAAAACTTAAAAAAACATATTTTCCTTACAAAAAAAAAAAAAAAAAAAAAAAAAACAACAAAAAAAAAACAAAAAAAAAACAAACAAAATTAATAATTGATTTTCAAAAAAAAAAAAAAAAAAAAACAAACCCAAAAAAAAAAAAAAACATAAGTCTATATTTTGTTTAATTTATTTAACATATTTTATTTTGATTCGGCGCGGTCCTCACTCTTATGCGCGCTAGGGGATCACATTTTATCACACAATGGTCGCTATGGCCTTAGCTACCTTCGACTCCCCCACGCTCATGCCCCCCTACCGCCCGCAATCTTTTAGGCCGAGTGTATTTTTTTGTTTTTTCTGTTATCTTTTTTGCTTTTCCTTTTCTAAATAATGCAGGGTTTCAACTTGGGCCTCCCGGACTCGTCTTAGGGAAGCTCCTACCCTCCCTTTTTCTTTTTTGTACTTATTATATTTTGTATCTTCTCTGTTCCGCATACTTAGATTGCAACATTGGGGACAATGTTGGGTTTAAGTATGGGGGTGTTTTCCTATTCTGCACTATTTATATTCAAGTACTTAACAAAAAAATTACAAAAAAAAAAAAATGCAAAAATCAAAAACTCAAAAAAAAATTTCATTATTTTTATAATAGAAAAAAAAAAAAAACCTTAAAAAAATTTTTTTTATAAAACTCAAAAAAAATTTCAAAAACTCTTTTTACTTCGCAAATATTTTTTGTAAAAAATCTCTCTTCCCCCTCTTCTACTCTTTTTGTAAAAACTTGCGTTCTGCCTGCCCGCGACGTTCGACTCATCGAACCAACCACTCAATACGAGTCTGTTCGCGGGGACGCAATCGAGTTTTTACTTTGCCTTTTTTGTAAAAATCTCTCTTTCCCCCCTATCTTCTTTGTAAATAACTCTTCTTTCTCTCCTCATTCTTGTAAATTACTTATCTACAAAAACTAAAAATCAAAAAAATTAGAAAAACCCAAAAACCCTAAAAAGATAAAAAAAATCTAAAAAATCCTAAAAACATAATAATTAAAACACAAAAAAATGAAAATAAAAACTCTAAAAATCCCAAAAAAATTTTGTTTTGTTAAATTATGTAACAAAATAATTCGAATACACCATATCTTAACCCTTTTGCTTTCCAAAAATCTAGTTTCGAGTTAATTTATATGCGAATTTTAGTTATTCTTTGCTTACTATTTGTTTATTAATTAAAGTTCGATAGATTTAAGTGTCTGGGGTTAAGTCTTAAAGAATTTTTTATGTCTTTTCCTTATAATAGGGAACTTGTTTTTCACCACCACTTCTAATTTTATAAATAGAAGCTCGTTTTTTATGTTACAAAATAACTTCTATGGATTTCAATTATTTCTACTTCATGCTTTTAGAAACATTGGAACGTTTATTTTAAAAAGGTTGCTCTCAAAACTTTTTTATTAAAATCTAGTTTTCTTTTGAAAAACTAAACCCACTTCCTTTTTTTTCATGTCTTACTTTGACATGTTTTCCCCTACTTTATCCCTTAAAAGATCCTATGTCAATGGGAATAAGATTTCGTTCCGTAAACATAGGCACCCAATAATTTAAAAAGATTATATATGGAGTAAGAGGATAAAATTCATTACTCCTACAAATATACATTGGGTTAATGTTATTCTTATGAAGAAAGAAAAAAATTTATGTGTTAGGAAAATAAGATTTCGTTTTCCTAACTATCCAAAAAGAAAAAAATTGGAGGTTCGAGAAAAAAATTACCTCACCTCAATATTCAAGCCTTCTTCATAATCCACCAAACCACTTAGCCTATTTCAATGATTCTAGACTTAATTTAAAATTTTTTGAGAGCATAATTTTTAAATTGCATTATTTCCTTTAACTTCTTTTAAGCTAAAGTTTTTTGTATAAATCCAATCCATCTTTGTTAAACTAACAAAAATAAATTTTTGCTTTCTATTTTATTTCTTCTAGAAGTCTTTTTGAAACTCTTCCTCTATTCATAACATTTCATAAATTAGGATTTAATTCTTTAACCCTGGATGTTTATTTTGATCTTCCTTTTAATTAATTCAAGCGGTAGCTAAACTTAGGATCTCTTTTATTCCTTATAAGTTCATCTCCAACTTTTGCTCTGGAATAGCAAAAGCTTAAGTATGGGGGTATTTGATGATTTGTAAATATACCTATTTTTGTGTACATTAATTTACTTGTTTTCATTTATTTTTGTCATTTTTACATATTTTTGCTTAATAAATTGCTTCTATTTTTGTAAATATTGTACTAACTTGTTCTATTTTATTTTGCAGGAAAAAATGAAAATCTGCCAAAAATTGACCTGTCACGCCCGTGACATGTTGGTCACGCCCGTGACCAGGGCGTGACACGTCAAAAACCAAGAAATCAGCAAAATTTGAAGTGCAAAGCCTGACACGCCCGGGGTCACGCCCGGGGTCACGCCCGTGTCACCCGACACGGGGCGTGACCCAAGCCCGTGACACTCCACTCGACGATTTCATCTCGACGATCGTCGAGTGTCGACACCAGCCGACACGCCCAGAGTCACGCCCGTGACCTGGGGCGTGACCTTTCTAGCTAGCCCGACAAGACCCGCGCGGCGACTTTTTGGCGCACCGCGCCCAGATCCACCTGCCTGTCACGCCCCCTGTCACGCCCGTGACTAAGGGCGTGACCACTGCGAGACCGCCACGTGTCCAGCCCGAAGTCAACTTTCCCGTCAAATCGCCGGCCGCCTTCCAAATAGTACTGTCACGCCCCTGTCACGCCCGTGACCAAGGGTGTGACCCATGTAAATTTTTTCTATAAATTCCAGTCTTCTGCTCTGGATTTCTGTTCCCCTTTTGGGCACCATTTTGTATAGGGGAAATGCTGCCGGGATGCCTCCAAAGTCTATGTAAGGGATATTTTCCCCCTCTCCTTAGCTTTTATTTTCATGTCTTTGTAACCCGTGTTTTTAGTTAATAAAATTTGTCTCCATTTTCTTCTCTTAATATAGCTTTGGAATGGATCTTTACAATCTCCCCTATGCAATCTTATTTATCGTTTTTGTTTTAACTTAGTTTTTTCGTCTTTTTAATACGTGTGTGTGTGTGTGTATGAGTATAACTTTTTAATTTTATGTTCTTTGTTTTGGTTAACTTAGATTTTTATAGCTTTTATTTCGTTCCTATAACCCGTAAAAACGCTTTAAAGTGTCTTTCTTTTCTCTTTAACTTAGTTTTTTTTCGTTTTAGGTTGTAAAACTTTTTCTTTCTTTTTACTTTATTTACACATTTTCAGCGTTTTTATCAAGTTATAGGAATGATAATATAGTCGTTATAATTTTTCGCGCACTTTGTTTTTTTCGTTTAAACTTTTGTCCGTTTAATTTTTTCGTCTTCTTTTTATGCATTTCTACCGCATTCTAGCGGTAGAAATGTATTCGTTTTAATTTTTCGAGCACTTGCATTTTCATTTTTTTTATTTGCAAACTTTCTTCCCGTTTAATTTTTATTTCAGCTTTTTATGCATTTCTACCGCATTCTAGCGGTAGAAATGCAGTTGTTTTCAATTTTAGATAACTTAGTTTTTTACATTTTATGTGTGCGCATTTATTTCCGCCTACTCCTTAAGAGTTAAATGGCGCTTTGCTTTATTTCAATTCTGTCGAGTGTGTGCGTGTGTTTTATTTTAGTAGAGTGTGTGTGTTTTCATTTATGTCGAGAGAGAGTGTGCGTGCGTTGCATTTATTTTGTCCTACTCGTTTGAGTAGGACCCGCATTTATTTTCTCCTACTCATTTGAGTAGGACTTGCGTGTGTGCGTTTTACTGCTTTCATTTCTCCCGCCCACGCAGTTGCGCCGGGACTCGCAATTTACTGCTTTCTTCAGTCCTACTCGTTTGGGTAGGACTTGCAATTTTCAGCTTTCATTTACTGCTTTCATTTTCAGCTTTCTTTACTGCTTTATTTTTTGCTTTTCTCGCAAGCCGTCCCCATTCCGATGAGTGGCTAATCGTTCTTAGCCCTCGGCATCGAAGAGCATTGGGACAGATAAAATAGCTTAAAATAATTAAAGGTCTAATTCTTCTAATTAATTAAAAGTACTTAAGGTTTGCCCGGGGTTAACGACGCGTAGGACCACATATCGATGTGTGGGCCCTATTTCCATTTTCTATACGCTCGCCGAGAGGCCGTGCGTATGGACAGATCACCCTTTGGCAAAGAGAGTTCTGCACTAACCCTCGAGAGAGGAGGCGCGCCAACTCTACCGGATTGGGTTCCCCACCCAATAGCGGGGTTCTTAGCGTAATGCAGGCGTTAAGAGGAATCCTTCGTCGGACGAGAGCCCGGTCGAATAGTCTTAGCGTTCAGGTGAGCGATAGCCCTATAGCTAGGTGAGCTCATTTTAGTGGAACCTCCACGGCCAAGTCTCCGCCTTAATTAATTAGAAATTTAGGAGCTCTTTTTATTTAAAGTCTATTTTAGTTCATTTGTTTTTTTCGGTGCCATCGAGCTAAGCTCTTCATCGGCACCACCTTCAAGCTTTCTTTTTATTGCTTTCATTTTTTTTTCTGCCATTTTCTGTTTTTTTATATATAAATACCCGACAAGTATTATCGGTAAAATAATAGTCCCCTCCAGGAAAGAGTAGAAATAATCGAACCGGCCCGAGAACAATACGACCTCGATATTCCACCCGGAATATCCTGTACTACTCACGATAGGTGCACTTGCCTCCTTTCGTTAAAACTCGATCTAAACCTTTTTTATATCCAAAATAAATAAATAAATACGCGCGCCCCGTTATCTTAAATAAATTCACTTCCGTCTTTTTCTCAAATAAAACCGCCGGGTCGCCGCGTGACCGCAAATAATTTTGGAGTTGTAACCACCACTTCCTCTTCTCTTCTGTTCGCTCGACCTTTTACAGTTCGCGCGTCCTCTTCCCCGTGCCTTGGTCTGCTTCCTGGACGCTGGTATTCTGCCACCATGCCGCTGCATCTTCTTCTCTTTTGCCCGCTGCAGTTTCGTCCTTGTTCGCTGCGGTGTCCTTCTTGTGTCCAGGCCTCCTCCTTAGGTCGTGCGGCTTGCTCTCCTTTTCTTTCTCGCCGCGGACTTCTCTTCTTCTCGCGCGGTCTCCTGCCTTCTCTATGACCACTTCCGGTCTCTCCACCCCCGTTATCTCTACCTTCACTACTCCTGCAGCTCCTCCTCCTACTCCTTCGGGCAACCTTGGCACGCTTTCCAAGCTTGTTGGCTCCAACTATCCCGATTGAAGCGTTTCTTTCACCTTTCTTCTTCGCTCTCAGCGCACGCGTCATCACCTCACCGATGACCCTCCTCCTCTCAACTCTCCTGAATTTGATGACTGGGATGCGAGTGATGCCCTTGTCCGCACTTGGCTGTCCAACAGCCTCTCTGATGAGTGCCTTCCCGTCATTCGCCATGATGAGACGGTCAAGGCCGCCTGGCTTCACCTAGCTGCTCTCTATTCGAAGGGGGGCCAGACATCCCGCATTTATACTCTTTATGCGGACCTCTTCGCCCGCCCCTCCATGTCTCCTGCTGCGGCTTACCAGCAGGTTCAAGCTCTTGGCGCAGAGATCCTACAGAATCGTCCCTTCTCCGTAGACTTGGCCGACCAGAACAAACACTTCTAGAAACTCCTGGTTGTTTGTTATCTTCTCAGTCTTCCCGACTCCTATGATATGATCCGCTAGCAGATCTTGGGTGCGGCGGAATGTCCTACTTTGGATGCCACCATGGCTCGCATTGCCGCTGTTACTTCGCTGCTCCAGCGCCCTCTGTTGGCCTCCCCTCCTTCCCAGGACTCCTATGCTCACCAGGCTCAGCGGGGGGGGGGGGGGGGGGGGGGGTCTTAGTGGCCGCAGCCACTCAGGCGGGCGTGGTTCGTCCAGGTTCCTTTGCTCTCACTGTGGTCGTACCAGCCATTCTGTTGACCGCTGCTGGCAGAAACATCCTCATCTTCGCCCTTCCGGTGATGCTTCTTCTTCGCCCTCCGCCTCCTCTTGGCCACCTGCTTCTGTGGCCACGACTTCAGGTAGTGCCCATGTCGTTACCCAAGGTAAATGGATGATTGACTCGGGTGCTACAAATCATATGACTGACAACCCTCATTGCTTCTCTCTTCTCGAAACACATGACCGCCTCCCCCCGGTTCATGTGGCGGATGGTTCACCGTCCCCGGTGCTTGGGACGGGAATGGTTCAGGTCACCCCGTCGCTTCGTTTGGAGGACACTCTCTATGTCCCAACGTTCCCGTGCAACTTATTATCTGTTACTACTTTATGCTGGCAACTTCAGTGCTCTGTCTTATTCACTCCCACTTCTTGTTCTTTTCAGGACCCGAGGACCCAGCGGACGATTGCAATTGGGACTGAGAGCGGCGGACTCTATTTCCTCGACAACATTTCCGCTCTATCCGCCCACTCCTCCTCCTCTACAGATCTGCTTCAATGGCATCTTCGCCTTGGACATCCTCCTCCTCGGATTCTTCGCCAGCTTCTGCCCCACTTACCTCCGACCAGTCCTCCGCTCAACTGTGATGCGTGTCAGCTTAGCAAACATCATCGCTCCTCCTTCCCACCGAAGCAAGGCCGTGGCTCCTCTCGCCCGTTTGATCTCATTCATTCTGATGTTTGGGGTCCTCCTCCTACCCTTACCGTTGGTCGTGGTAGTTCCTACTTTGTAACTTTTGTAGATGATTTTTCTAGATGTACCTGGGTGTATCTATTAAAAGATTGCTCTGAACACTTTTCTATCTGGCAAACCTTTTATTTTATGATTAAGACACAGTTTGACATTTCTATTAAAGTTTTACGCTCTGATAATGCTAAGGAATATCTTAGTCATGAATTCTGCTCTTTCTTTCGGCAACATGGTCTTCTTCATCAAACCACCTATGTTTACACCTCCTAGCAGAATGGGGTGGCGGAGCGTAAAAACCTCCACCTCCTTGATGTCGCTCGCACTCTCATGACGCGGATGCACGTACCCCGCTCCTACTGGGGCTACGCTGTGCTCCTCGCCTGCTATCTCATCAATCGTCTTCCTCCACGGTTCTCCACGGCCAGACCCCCTTCTCCATTCTCTACCCCCACAAGGAACCTTTTCCTCTCCCTCTCCGCGTCTTTGGGTGTACAGCTTTCGTTCACGCTCCATCCGCTACCCGCGACAAGCTTTCCCCTCGGTCCACAAGTAATATAAAATGGGGGTTTTCAAGTGTGTAAGGTGGAGTTAATTTCTTTTTGGGGTACTAAGGGGGTTTGATGTTTGCGAAAAAAAAAGAAAGTACCACTCAAAAATGCTTCGACAGGCGGGATGCCTATTGCTGTTTTGAGGTGGTGAGAATGGCGGAATGAGGGTCCCGTACACACGCCACTTTTACTAGCGCAAATAATTTGTCTCGAACACAAACAATGCGGACGTTTTACAAATAAGACATTCTTAAATAAGGTTTACAACAACACATAATCAACAATAAGAGAATGCTTCCTACTTCTCTCTTGATTCCTCTCTTCCTCCTGATGTCTCTCCTTCTCCACCGCCTCTCTCTTGATGGTTATGGCATTCCTTCCGCACCTCTTGATGAAGGAGGACGGCGAAAACGGCGGAGGAAATCTTCCTTCTTACCTCCTATTTATAGAAAAGCTCCTCCAGGCGCACGACCAGTCTATCTCCTTCAGGAAGAAGAACTCTGTCCGTCTCATCCTCTCCACCTCCTTCCTGTGGCACACGACCAGTCTCCACGTGGTCGTGCGCTTACCGTCTCTCTCTAGTCCCGACAATAACAAAAAGGCCCTCCTTCTCCGCCAGGATGAAATATATATGATAATGAACGGACGCTCCGGTCGAAAATAGGTATATAAAGTGGACTCATCACCCCTCGAGGCACCCGTCGACCTGGATCTTCCCATTGCTCTTTGTCCTCTCTTCCTCCTGATGTCTCTCCTTCTCCACCGCCTCTCTTCGTTCCTTTCAGGTCTTCCTTCTTACTCCTCTCCTCCTCTATCTCCTTCTCTGGTCTCATCCTCTCCACCTCCTTCCTGCGGGCGTGTACTCAACACCCGCTGGCAGCTGTTGTTTCCTAAGATCGGCTTTCCCCTTCTCGCAGGTGTTTTGCCTTGGCTATCTCCGCTGCTACTACTCCCCGCACCTACCAGGAGGCTTTTGCCATTCCTCACTGGAAGACTTCCATGGATGAAGAGATGGCTACTCTTACTGAACGGGGCACCTGGACCCTTTCTCCTCTCCCAGTGGGCACTGATGTGGTTGGCTGTCGCTGGGTCTTTGTTGTGAAATTTCGCCCCGATGGCACTGTGGATCGCTATAAGTCCCGGCTGGTGGCCAAAGGCTTCATTCAGACTTACGGCATTGATTACTTTGACACTTTATCCCCGGTTGCTCGCCTCAGCACCATCCGAGTTCTTCTCTCTGTGGTTGTTAACCGATTGGGCTATTTACCAGCTTGATGTCAAGAATGCCTTTCTCTATGGCGCTCTTTAGGAGGACGTCTACATGGAGCAACCTCCTGGGTATGTTGCTCAGGGGGAGACACGCGTATGCCGTTTGAAGAAGGCCATTTATGGCTTAAAGCAGAGCCCTCGAGCATGGTTCGACAAGTTTAGTGGTATTGTGGCTACCATCAGCTTTGTACGGAGTTCGGCCGACCACTCCTTATTCATTCGCAAAACGGACTCGGGACTGGTGGTTTTGGCAGTGTATGTCGATGATATTCTTCTTACTGGTGATGACCAAGCTGGGGTGGATTTAACAAAGAAACACCTCCGTCAACACCTGGTCACGAAGGATATGGGCTCCCCGAAATACTTTTTGGGGATAGAAATCTCTTGGAAGCCTGGCTTGTTGGTTCTCTCCGAAAGGAAGTATGCCCTTGATCTTCTACAAGAGGCAGGATTGACAGGTGCCAAACCAGCCCGGTTTCCCATGGCTATTGGAGAAGACAAAACATGGACGGATGACTCGCCTCTTCTATTTGATGTCACAAGGTACAGACGTTTGGTGGGCAAACTCATCTATCTCATGGTGACCAGACCCGACATCTCCTATGCTGTAGGCAAGGTCAGTCAGTTTATGCAAGCTCCCAGGGAGTGCCATCTTCAGTCTGCCTTGAAGATTTTAGAGTATGTCAAAGCAGCACCGGGCAAAGGGCTAATCTTTCAGAGAAATGGTCATCTGAGGGTTGAAGCCTACTCAGATTCAAGCTATGCGGATGATAAAGACGATCGTAAATCCACATCAAGTTTTTGTACTTTTGTTGGAGGAAATCTTGTGAGCTGGAAGAGCAAGAAATAGTCTGTTGTCTCCAGATCCAGTGCTGAAGCAGAATACCGGACTATGACGTCAACCACGTGTGAGTTAAAGTGGTTGCGGGCTCTCATGCTTGACCTAGGAGAGGTCTATGACTATCCTCTTCCTATGTTCTGTGACAACAAGGCCGCTATATACATATCTAGAAATTCGGTCTTCCATGAGAGAACAAAGCATATAGAGGTTGACTGCCACTTCATTCGGGAAGAGATTTTGAAGAAACAGATTTGTACTCCGTTTGTCACCTCCGACAAGAAATTTGCAGATATCTTCACAAAACCGGTCTCTACTTCCTTCTTCCACATTTGTGACAAGCTGGGCATGATTGATATATATGCTCCAGCTTGAGGGGGAGTGTTGAAGTATTAGACCGGGCGGCCTTGCAGTCTTGTCTGGCGGTTTGTTGACCGAGCGGTCTGGCGGTCTCACTCAGAAGCCTGGAGACCGGGCGGTCTATCGGTCTCCTATTGTGTCCTGTTCTTATCCTGCTGGTGTTGCTGAGCGGTTAGCCCGTCTATCTAACCGCGCGGCTTGTGCGGTCTCTTTATTTCTAGCCGCTCAGTCCTGTACATGTTTAGTCCCACATTGTTTGTTTGTACTCTCTCTTATCTCCTCCATTCTATAAAAGGGAGGTCATACCTTTGTAAATGATATCTTTTTTGGATAATAAAATTTCAATTATTCAAATTTCTGTCCGTTTATTAGCCGCGTGTTCGCTACTTTTTACATAGTTATAGTGTGGTCTAATGCTTTGCCACCAATTTGGAACAGATGTTTGAGCTGATCAGTATTATGTTGGATTTCAGCAAATCCTCTGCTCATCTCAGTTTCTAGAGCAGTGACCTTATCAGTGACATTCTTAATACAAGTATCAAAGTATGTTTTCTGTTCTTGAAGGATAATGACAATCTGTGTCATCAAAATCTGTGGAGGGAGTGGCAGTGGCAGCAGGAGGATCAGAAGTAGATGGAGTAGAAGGAATAGGAGGAGCTACCTCGGGAGCTATTTCTTGAAGGGTGATAGAGCTCTGAGCTCTTGTAGTATGAATTAGGGCATCCCCTTCTTCCATGATTTGAGGAATAGAGAAATCCAAATTTCTTAGAGGAGCTTCTGCTGGCTCAGGTGATGGCTCATCAGAAGTGAAGATAGTTTCTGGCAGCTCTTGGTGAGCATCAGGAGATTTAGCTGGGACCTTGCTGGAGATTTTTCTGGAGACTTTGCTGGAGATGGCACTGGAGTGGGGTCTTTGGGTATGTCAGTGGATGGAGATTTTGGAGATAGAGGAGGAGGTGGTTCATCTGCAGTCAATTCCTCTATCATCTCATTGATGGCAGCATCAGTGGATATGAGTGCTTCTTGAAGTTGTTGATCTGAGGGAATGTCTTCTGGGGTAACAGGTGGAGGAGTAGGTGCTGGAGGAGTTGGAATCCTGTCTGAAACAGCAAGAGCAGGCTCCCCCTCATTTGGTGCACCTGAGGAGCTGGGGACCTGAGATGGAGAGGGAGATGAGGTCCTGTCCTCTGTATCTAGAACTTCAATAACCTTAGTAGCTTGAGAAGGATTCTGCAACTTGAGCTCCCATCTTTGAATGGAGGAGATGGAGACCTTCTTCATGTGGTGAAGGATACTGCCTTTAGAGAAGTTGAAGGTTTTAGGGTTTATCTCATGAAGGAGTAGAGAAATTATCCTTGCATAATTGGGGGATTTAATGATCTCTACTTAATTTTGTTCAGGATGAGCAAGCCAAACTGAAAATCCTTTCTACAGACTATAGCTTGCATCATTTCAAAGAAATAAAGAGGGATATCTCTTATTGAATTTGTCCTGCACAGAAGAACTTTTCCAATAATATCAACTAACAGTTTTCCTTCTGCATTCATGTCAGCCCTACTAATGTACTTTGTAGCAGATGGAATTCCATAAAATAAACAGGTTCTGGCATATTCTTCATCACCCAGAAAATCAACTGCATCTAGAACTGGTAGCCGAAAGAAGTTGAGAAATAGAGTTTGGGGTAAGTTTTATTTTTATACCTCTGACTGTGGATTTTAGAACTGTCCCGTGGCGCTTCACTTTGACATTCCTGAAAAATTCGGCAACGTTGGGGAAGAGAATTCGACATGGCTCTTGGAGAATGAAATTTAATCCAGCGGTGTCGAGCAAAATCATGAGATTATGGAAGTCGTCGGATAATTCTGTAATCTCGGCGGCGACCAATTCCGAACCAACGCCGATTTTAGAGGAGGCGGCCATGATTCAGAAATCTTGGTGATTTAGAAACCCTAGAAAGTTTCGACGGGGTGAAGGAAAGGGCGCGGCACTGCAACTGATTGAGGAAGGCGAAGAGGCAGTCGGGTACTCGAGAGAGCAGAAATGATTTCGTGCAAGGACATTTCCGAATTTTCCTTTTTATATAACCCTAGTTTTTGGTCTAATTAACCGAAAATGAATGAATTAAACCATAGAAGAGGCGGCATAAGCCTTGGTTTACGCATAAGAAAATTTGAATAAATACTCGGCATATACTCGAGTAGATGAATTGAGGTACTATAGTAGATGTGTTTGGAATTACTCGAGTAGGTAAGTGAGGTACTCGAGTATGTGAAGTTGAATACTCGAGTATGTCAGTCTGCTACTCGAGTATGTGAAGTTGACTACTCGAGTATGTCAGTCAGCTACTCGAGTAGGTCAAATGGACTACTCGAGTATATCATTTCACTACTCGAGTAGGTCAAGTAGACTACTCGAGTATGTCATTTTACTACTCGAGTAGGTCATATTCTTACTCGAGTAGGCTGTTTCTTACTCGAGTCAAAGAGTTAAAATTTTGTAAAATTCTAATATTTGACTAACCTTTGAACCTTGAGCCTTCTTGAAAATCCAGCTTCTCCAGTCTTCTTTGTTCAGCATCCCAAGTTCTACTTTGAAGAACGAGAACTTGGTCTCGTCCAGCGGCTTCGTAAAAATGTCTGCAATTTGCCTATCTATAGTGACATATTGAAGGTCTATGTCTCCATGCTCCACATGCTCCTGGATGAAGTGATACCTTAGATTTATATGCTTTGTCCGGCTGTGCGAGACTGGGTTGTTGGCTAATTGCAATTGCGCTGGAAGAGTCGCAAAATAGAGGAATGTTTTCAAACTTCATGTTATAGTACTCAAACTGAATCTTTATCCAAAGTAACTGCGCACAGCAACTACCTGCAGAGATGTACTCTGACTCAGCCATTGAAATTGTCACACAGTTTTGCTTCTTGCTACTCTAGGAGATAAGCCTTTTTCCAAAAATTGGCAAGTCCCTGAAGTCCTTTTCCAATCATCTTTGCTCCCTGCAAAATCTGCATCTAAAAAACCTATTAGTTCGCTATCATTACTTCTTGGGTACCATAAGCCAAGATTTGGTGTACCTTTAAGGTATCTCAAAATCTACTTTGCAGCAGCGTAGTGAGATTCCTTAGCGTTCACCTGAAATCTAGCACAGACACATGTTGAGAACATTATGTCAGGTCTACTTGCAGTAAGGTAGAGCAAGGATTCAATAATGCTTCTGTACTTTGGTTTCATCAAAAGGTTTCCCTTTTTCATCCTTGTCCAGAGACATTATTGAACCCATTGGAGTCCTCATCGAGGTTGTGTTCTCCATTCTGAATTTCTTAATCAGCTCTTTGGTGAACTTGGTCTGTGAGATGAAAATTTCATCTTCAGATTGTTTCACCTGAAGCCCTAAGAAATACTTCAGCTCACCTATACTACTCATTTCAAACTTCCCTTGCATAAGTTTTGAAAACTTCTTGCATAGGTTGTCATCAGTAGAGCCAAAAATAATCTTATCGACATAAATTTGCACTAGCAGAATCTTGCCTTTAATTTCCCTAAGAAATAATGTCTTGTCTATCTTTCCCCTTGTGAACTTAATTCTCAAGTAGAAAGGTAGACATCGTCTCATACCAAGCCCGAGGGGCTTATTTCAGACCATATAACGCTTTGTGCAGTAACTAAACATAATCAGAAAAGTTAGAATCAACGAAACCTGGAGGTTGTTCCACATATACCTCTTCCTTTATGTCTCTATTAAGGAAAGCAGACTTTACGTCCATTTGATAGACAATGAAGCCTTTGAAGTGCAACATATGCTAGAAATAACCTTATTGCCTCCAGCCTTGCCACTGGAGTGTACGTCTGGTCGAAGTCGATTCCTTTTTCTTGACGATAGCCTTTTGCGACAAGTCTGACCTTGTTCTTTACATTGTTCCATCCTCGTCCATCTTGTTCCTGTATACCCATTTTGTCCCAATTACGTTCTTACCTTTGGGTCTTGGAACAAGTTTCCATACTTTGCAGCGCTTGAACTTGTTTAATTCTTCTTCAATCGCCATTATCCATGATGCGTCTGATTTTGCTTCCTCAAACTTCTTTGGCTCAACCTGTAATAGAAAAACTTAAATATAGATTTTCATTAGTTGTACCTCTACGAGTTCTAACACCATCCCGAGGATCTCCTATGATTTGGTCCATGGGGTGATCCTTTAGATGTCTGAGCTCTAGAGACCTTGCATCTGGAATATCTTCTATCACCGGAGTGACTTTTTCAACTTGGACTCCTTCATCTTGATCATCAGCCTCTCCAATAGGAGTTGAAGTAGTGATCTTGATGAACTTTTCACCTTTATCTTCTATCGGTCCATCCAAGCTAATTTTTTTCAGCTTAGCACCTGCATCTTCCATGAGCACACTAGAAAAATTGCTTTGCAGCAAGCTCGTCTCATCAAATACAACCAGTATTGATTCTTCCACAACAAGAGTTTTTCTATTAAAAATCCTGTATGCCTTACTATGGCTACTATAACCTACAAAAATACCTTTAAAACTCTTTTCGCTAAACTTTTTAGTATGATACTTGCCATTGTTGAGAACGAAGCATTTACAGCCAAAAATTCAAAAATATGAGACTGTTGGTTTCTTGCCTTTCAGAAATTTGTAAGGTGTCTTATCGTGGTTTTTGTTTATTAGGGCTCGATTTTGCACGTGGCATGCAGTGTTGACGGCTTCAACAAAAAAATATTTTGGTAGTGAAGCATCACTCAACACGGTCCTGCAGGCCTCTATGAGTGTTTTATTCCTTCTTTCGGCCACTCCATTCTGTTGTGGAGTGCAAGGAGAAGAAAACTCATGAAAGATACCCAAGCTTTCACAAAATTCTGTCATGGCCCCGGACTTAAACTCTGTTCCATTGTCACTTCTGATTTTGACTATGGAGCAGTTATATTCATTCTGGACTTGCCTGACAAAATTAGTAAAGATGTCGAAGGTATCTAACTTGTGTTTCAGAAAGAACACCCACGCAAAGCGCGAGTAATCATCAACAATTATAACGTATAATCCTTACGTCCCAAACTTCTAATTTGCAGTGGACCAAACAAGTCCATATGCAGTAGATGAAGACATCTATTAGAATCCTTGCCAATAATGCTTTTAAAGGTAGCACTTGTTTTCTTGCCTTTTACACATTCATGACAAGGTTTATCTTTGACGTACTTGACATTTGGGGCATCACGTACTAAGTTCATTAAAAATAATTTATTAATAGTTTTGTAATTAATATATGCTAGTCTCTTGTGCCATTGGTCACCAAGCGACGCACTATCTTTTGTTAAAAAGCATACTGGTATAGAAGAGTCTATACAAATGAAATTTAAGTAAAATATGTTTCTGCTTCGAGTGCTTGATTCATTCTTTTATATTTGTAAAAGAGTTTAAAAAGTAGCAGAAAATGAATATAAAAATCCTAAGTCTAACCAATTTTGTTAAGAAAAAAGGCTATAATAACGGCTAGAAATTTTGATAAAAATGAAAATTAGGCAAGTAGTTTTTCATTTTAAAGAATAAGTTTCTCAATTTTAACTCATACACGCACACACGCAATATGAAAATGAAAACATAAATACATAAGATTGGTGAAAAGGAGCCCATCAGAGATAATTCAGAGCATGTAAGGAGGAAAAACTAATGATTTTTATTACAAAATAAGTTGATTACAAGTGCCTAAACAAATAAACTTAAGAAGGAGGGGGGGGGGGAATAAATTCCTTATCAGGCACTAAGCAAGCTCCAAACGGTAGCCCTTGTGAACAAAATGGTTCAAAAATTTGGAACCCTTAACTCATACAACAGCTGCCCTTTTATAAGCAAAAATTTCCAAGGACACGCCCGCCGACACGGGCGTGTCGGGGGGCATGTCAGCACTATTCAACAGCTGATTTCGGTGATCTGACGGCGATTTGACGTTGCGGCAGGAAAACGCGGCTGTCACGCCCCAGGTCACGGGCGTGACGGTGGGCGTGTCGGGGAGGTTGAACTGGGTGTCGTCTACGTCGAAAGTCACCTGAGGCAGTTTGTCGGGCCAGGTGGAGGAGTCACACCCTAGGGCACGGGCGTGACTGGGGGCGTGTCGGTTGGTCGATGATCGTCGTGCGAATTGTGTCGAGATTGAAATTATCGAGCGGAAAATGTCGAGAGCAAGTGACACAGGCATGTCAGGTTGGCTTACACGGGCTTTATCAAGCACTTATCAGCGTGAAAGTCAACTATGTATCCTTTATCACAGAGTTGGCTTATGCTTATAAGGTTATGTTCCAAACCTTCAACGTAAGCCACATTTGAGTAGGATACGTTACCGTTTGTAATCATACCGTAGCCTTTAGTGATTCCACGTCTGAACCACCAAAGATGACCTTTGGTCCGTTCACGACTAGAGTAAAATTCTGAATCAGGATTCTTGTCCCGGTCATATGCCGAGAGCATCCACTGTCCAAATACCAGATTGGCATTTTGGTGGCCTTTGGATATTCCTGCAAACAAAATCAGTTTGCCTTAGGAACCCAAATACGTTTGGGTCCTTGGTCACGGGTTAGAATACTCCCCCTACGAGTATTAACATCATGAGCGGTCTTTCTCATATTGCCAACATGAGAGGGCGTAGTATTTTTGGGATTAAACCAGCAATCGATGGCAAAGTGACCAGTCTTGCCACAACACCAACAGTCAAATCTGTTGTATCTTTGCCTTATATTCTCCTGCTTGACCTTTTGAAATTGAGATCTAGTAGGAGCAGCATTCTTGGAGGTGGATGCCTCATGATGATAACAATCACATGGCTTGTTTTCCTTCACTGGCTTTTCTACAGCAGGCTTTGCCTTTGGTGCCTTCTTAAAGTTACGACCATCACTGTTAAGGGTCATAGCTCTTAAGAATAACTTCTTCATAAGGTGCCTTAAAGACACTTTCACCAAAGTTTCTGTGGCGAGTCCATCCTTGATAGCGCGACTTTGGCTCTATATAAGTAGGCATAGCAAAGTGTCCGTAAGATGAGTCAAGATCAAACTCGTTTGACGGAAATATGACTTTTTAAACAAGGTCTGATCTTGAGGGGCTTTCCCCTTCTCTTTAGGATAAGGCCTTTTAGGCGGTCTTATTCTTCCGTTGGGCCTTATTTCTCCTAGAGGATTTACTAGGAGCTTCTTTCATGGCCTAGCCCAGCACCCTTGGCCTTTGCTGAGAATTCAATAATAAATGGAAGAACTGTCTTGGGCTTCGAGAAACTTTCAACAAGTTTCTTTTCAGCGGCAAGTTGTGCTTCTAGTTCCTTGATGATTTTCTCTTTGAGATCAAGGTGCTCAAGAGATTTGTTATATTCTTCAATAGCATTATTGAAGTTCTCTTCGAGTGAGTCAGTCTTTGTGACTTTCTCTCTCAAGACGCTCTCTTCCACTTTGAGAGACTTTATCTCTTTAGCCTGAGTTTTCACGACTCGACGACATTTGTCGTAAGCCATGATTAACTCCTTATATTCGGCCATGAGTTCTGACTCATCATCAGAAGTGATATCCTTACAATCATGTTCAGAAACTTCAGAATCTGAAAGAGGAGTGTGAGAGTTTACCTTCCCAGCGAATTGGGGCTCTTGTTCATCATCTGTTTGAGCCATGAGTCCAAAATAGGCTTCTTCTTCTTCACTCGAACTCAGATGAGTTAGAGTCACTAAGAGTCCTGCCCTTTTTGTCCATTAAGCTCTTCTCTGTCCTCTTCTTGCTGTACGAGGACTTCTTTTACTCGCTTCTACCACCCTCCTTCTTCTTGTGAGGGCAGTCAACGATGACGTGTCCTGGCTTCTTACAACAATAACAAATAATGTCAGTAGAAACATGTTTATTCTATTTAGAAGTGTACCTGTCATGGCTGCTTGAGCCTTTTCATTGACGATCACTATCATGTCGTGATCTTCTATAGGAGGCATCCTTGCCTTTCCATTGCTTCTTCTTGTTCAGGAATTTCTTGAACTGTCATAAGAGTAGTGAGAACTCTCCTTCTGATAGCTCAGAGCCTGAGGTGCTTGGCTCCGAGGTTTCTTCTTCACTAACTTCTTGTGTTGGAGTAGGAGGGACAAACTTTGTCTTCTTAGAGGTGTCTGCCTTTAAAGCAACAGACTTCTCTTTGAATGCAGACCTGCTCTTCTCTTCTTCAGCCTTTCTGGTGTTGAGTTGAAGCTCATATGACATAAGCTTCCTAAAGAGATTATGAGGGTCTGTCTCGGCCAGTTTTCCAAACTCCCTTATGGCACAGACCTTGTTATCCCATTCCTTAGTTAGGGATCTCAAGAATTTATCATTTAATTCTCCATTAGAGAAGACTCTGCCATAGACCCTTAGCCCATTCACCATCTTGAAGAAATTCTCAAAGGTGCCAGCAATGGTATCTTTGTTTCCTTGTCAGAAAGCTTCATACTTCTGATTAAGAAGGAATCTTCTATCATCCCTCACTTCTTCTGTACCTTCCATTAAGGTAACTAGTGACTGCCACATCTCTTTTGCAGACTGGCAGTGAATCAGGTTTTGCCGCATTGAATCATCGACTGCACTTGCTATAATATTTTTTGCCTTTTTGTCTAATGAAATAAGTGCAATCTCATCCTTATCTAGATCCATAAGTTTCTTTTGGACTTTCTTGGTTGGATCTTATAGTGGAGATTGCCATGGGAATATAAGGACCTTCTTCAACTATCATGAAGATCCATGGATCCATAGCTTCCATAACGAACTTGATTCTCTCTTTCTTCATGGAAAAATTATTTTTGGTGCATAAAGGAAGCTTGGCAAAATCTTTAGCTTTGTCCATTTTTTGTAGATCTCAAAAGGCAACTATTGAAGGATCTAATCAAGGTGTTAACCTTTTAACGATGAACCTCGCTCGGATACCAATTGAAAGTTTATAGTTGCCTACCTAAATCACCTAGTGGGGGGGGGGGTGAATAGGTGAGATGTGCTTCTTTTTGCAGAATAAAAATTTCAAACCAATGCACAGATCTATCTACCAATTAATCACAAACGAGACAAGATTTATAGTGGTTCTCCAACCTTGGGTACATCCACTTTTCCTCACCGATCTATAAATACACTAGACTCGGCTACTCCACTATCTTGGATTGAAAATCAATCTTACCCTCGGAACAATGTTCCTACAATCTCGATCCACAAAACGGATCTACACTCGGAAAGTAAAACTTCCTACAATCTCGGAGACAAAAGCTCCCACACTCGGAGAAATTTCTCCTACAAGAATGAAAGAAATTTTGTATAGAAATACAAACAGTAATTCCTTTTTCAGATCTGCAATAGTTGGCCAGAAATTTCTTCTTCTAGGCTTTGCGGCTTTATCAGAATGATGAAGAGAAATCTCGGCAAGATTGGATCTGAAACCTCTTGGCTTCACACGATCGATCAAATCAGAAGATGAGGAGTTGAGCAAATCTCGATCTGAATCCTCTAAAGGCGAAACCTTAGCCGGTAGGGAATCAGCGACGGCGGCAGCGACGATTTTCGTTTCTTGGAGAGAGAAAGAAAAAAACAGAAAAACACGGGGGTGCAAAACTTCTGAATATTCTCTTAGAATAATCTTCTTAGAATTATTAGGGTTTGTTGGGTTAGACAAGACCATTTATAGGATCAAAAAAGATTAGACATAATTAAGTCATTATGAGATACATGTGGACCAATCACGTCAAGGTTCATAAAGAATTCTGTTATTCTGGACTTAACAAAATTTTCGGAAAAATCGAAGTAAAATACTCGAGAGAGAAAGGACTACTCGAGTACATTGCAACACTACTCGAGTGGGTAGAGGATGACTACTCGAGTATATAAGAAAACTACTCGAGAGAGAATGAGATAGTTACTCGAGTACATGGAGTCAACTACTCGAGTAAATAAGAAAACAACTACTCGAGTATCAAAAATGACATACTCGAGTATTTGAGTAGTTACACGAGAGGTGGAGTGGATTACTCGAGTATAAGGAAAACTACTCGAGTAGATGGGAATGAACTACTCGAGTGGTTGAGAAACTAATCGAGACAAGGACTTAGAAAATTTCTGGAACTGGAATACTGGACTACTCGAGTATAGAAGTTGAACTACTCGAGACGAATAGAATTACTCGAGTATATGGAAATGACTACTCGAGTAATTCACTTAGAGAAATTTTCTGGAATATAATTCTGGGTTACTCGAATATTAATTCTGGACTACTCGAGTAGTAGATGAACTACTCGAGTACATGACTTAGACTACTTGAGTAAGTAAGAATTACACGAGAGTCAGAATTCAATTACTCGAGACAGAAGATAAAACTACTAGAGTACTATACAGTACTACTCGAGTATTTAACTTAGAAAACTTTTGAGGAGAAAAATTCTTGTAAACCCGAGAAGAGAAAGGAAACTACTCGAGTAGTTGTCTTAACTACTTGAGAGCCATAATAGACTACTCGGGATATACCATACCTAATCGAGTAAGAGTATTATTACTCGAGTATGAACTCAACATTTTACTCGAGTAAGTATAGAACTACTCGAGTATACTACTTAGGAATTTTTCTTGACAGATTTTTTTTCTTTTTCTTCTTCTTCTAAGGTGAGACCAGCATCAAGTCTTTTCACTTAGTCCTAGAGTTTGAATATGAAGTGTATCCCAATGGAGAGGCTACACATGAGTCAACACCTTGGATCACACAATGAGGGATTACATTGTATGGTCTTGTGTTTGGTGACCCATTGTAGACTGACATTGGTCTACACTTCCCATAAGAATCCTGCAAACACATAACTCAAACCAAGCATCAAATACAACTTAATTCGTCTTAGTTCAAGGATGACTTCATCAAATCTGGGTTAGTGTGGATACAATACCCAACACTCGCCTTGGCAAGATTACAAAGATATATCTAACACATATACATTAGTCCTCGCCCCCGACCAGATTGGTGGTCCTCCCCTTCTTCGCCTGATAGGTCCTGGAAGCCCTTCCCGAACAGCGCGTCTAGAGTGTCTTCCTTCTCGCTGGGAGGCATCGCCGAGAACAGGCTCGTCATTAGGTCCCGGGCCGAGATCTCCTCTCATCCCTCCACAAGCACTCTAGTGTCCTTCATCATCTGGAGGGTGCATTCGGTGGCCTGGATGGAGTTGATCCGCAGCCTCTCGGCGAGGTCGGCCTCGCCAAAGATCCTCGACCTCTTGTAGGGGAGGGTAGGATCGGAGTCGCTGACTGAGAAGAAAATCTCCACTTGGCTGCGGACCTCGTAGCTGAGGTTCTTGTTCTCGTCCTTCAGCTTTGTATTCGCCCCCTCCAGCTCGGCAAGTCGGGCGCATAGCTGATTGATCTCCTCCCCTTGCTCGGCATTGCGAGCCCACAACTCCCCGGTAGCCTTGGCATCCTGGCAAAAAAGAAGAATTCGTTAGCATCAACGCAAAATATTTCAAGTAAAAGAGGGAAGAGGAAGCCCGATACTCACCAATCCACCAGCGGCCTGGGTGAGAAGACCCTCAGCGATGCCGAGCTGTCTCTCCTGGTCGGCGACCTTGTCTTTGGTGATGTCGCAGGCCTGCTCAGCATTTTGAAGTTCGTTACTGAGTCCGAAGCTGCGGCGGACCAGCATGTGATGAAGCTCCATGGCTCGCAGGTGGGCCTGCAGGTCCTCATGGCCGAGCTACCGCAGGGTCATGCCCTTGTAGGCATCGGCGTCTTCCCGACCATAGATGCCGAAGCCGAGGGAATAAGTGTGACCAGTGGCGGGCTCGCGATCATGCCAGGAGGGATGAAGGGTGGAGATGGAAACCCAGTGGGCCAGCTTGTCCCTCTACACCATGGGCTCGCCTACCGAGTCCTTCCACTGCCCCAAGGCTGAAGAGGGGATGATTTTTCGGCACGCCACGCTCGCGAGTTGTCCTCTTCGCTGAAGGAGGTGGAGAAATCGCCGCAGGGGGAACAGGGGCCTCGCCTCCCTTCCGCCTCTTGCTAGTGATTTCCTTCAGAGGGATCTCCGGTGACGCGTCGGGGAGGCCTTCAGGCGAGCTCATGTATTTGGGGCTGGATTGATGTTGTTGTTGTTGTTTCGCCCGCAGAGCTAGCAGGGCTCTCCGCATATTTTTGGGTAGTTGTTGGCGATGGTGCGAGACCGATCCCGCATCCTCAGATCACCTCTTGCTGGAGGAGGGTTGGGAGAAGGCCGCCTCATCTTGGCAGGCCGCCGCCACTGCCTTCTCACGAGCAAGAGGGTCCAGATATAACCCCGAGATCGCAAATGCTGGGTTCATGGAGATCAGCCGCTCTCCTGTATAAAGTAACTTAGAAAAATTTCGTTGGCAAATATGGCGAGCTGAGCAGCAGAGTAGACAATACCTTCACCGGGTAGGACGGGGCAGAGCACGTCGAGGCCCCTTCATAGGAAGGCGACCTCGAAGTCCTTGTGGAGGTCGACATCGTTGCAGGACACGGCTGGGTGGCGGTAGACCTCCTCGGCCTTCTGCTGTGGCGAGTACGAGATGTTGCCGAGATCACCATTAATAAAGGCGATCTTGGTCATCCAGTTGTGGTTCTTGTTCGCGATTTCGCGGACTTTGATCAGCGAGCCCCCGAAATAGGTGACCCCATCCGGCGTCGCCTTGTAGGAGAAGAGTTTCCTGAATACTGTCAGGTTGAACTCAATCCTCTCTCGCCGGAGATAGCTCGCGAACGCCACCATCATGGCGATGGCGTTGAAATTCAGCTGCGCGGGCACCGCGCCATAATATTTAAGAATCTTCTAGATCTCTGGCCAGAGGGGGAGGCGCAACCCCACCTCAAAGTGAGAGATGGGGAAGGAGAGATCGTCATCATAGAAGGTATTGATGGCCTCCCCCTTCCTCAGTCGGCGCGCCTCGAAGCACGGCGTCACATGCTAGCCACAAACTCAGCGAGCTCGTCCTCGCTGGTGTGCCATTCAAAGAAGCAGTAATCAGTGAAGTGCTGGGGGCACTTGGTGCGGTCGTCGGCATCAGGGTTGGTCTTGCCCATACTCACAGAAGAAGAAGTGGAGCACGAGTAAGAAAGAGAAAAGCGCAGGAAGAAAGAGAAAGTGAGCAGTTAATACAGTGTATAGGGTAGGTGAGAGGGGGTGGATATTTATAGGAAAAGACATCGGGGGGAAGGCTGTCCAATCAGCCCAGCTCGCCGCCCCAGCTCGCCGCCCCAGCTCGCCGCCCCAGCTCGCCGCCCCGGCTCGCCACCCCAGCTCGCCGACTTCCGATGCATCGCATCTCACGCGAGTTGGAAATAAGAGAACACATTTGTTTATTATTTGATCACCAAACACCATTCTAAGAATGTTCAAAAGTTATTACAGGAACCATGTGCAGGAATACAAAAAGCAGAGCGCGCGGGCAGGGAGAACTAGAAGGCGAGTACCGGTCGGCTCGGCGATGGAGCCGCTCTTTTCTATCTACCCCGGCCTCGCACCCCTCGCCCCCCAGGCTGCCGCGTGCGGAGGAACTCGCGGATCCGCCCCGAGTTCCGCTGCGCCGCTAGGAGGCCCTCATCGATTTCGTCCAGGAGCCGGGAGGGAGACAGCAACTCGCGAGCCTGGCCGCCTCGCACCTCATCAGCAAGCCGAGCATAGTCTCGCTGCAGCATCTCATTGACCTCTTGCACCTTGCGTAGCCCGCACACGACCTTCTTTAATAGCTTGGCCCCCTCCTCGCGAGCTCATCATCCTCCATGTCAGGGCCCAAGTAGGAATCTATCGAGTTCGGGGTGGGGAAGGGAGAATAATTAGCTGACCGCGAGGTCTCCTCGGCCGCAGATTGGCTTGGGGGAGCTGTGAAAGTGATGAATATCAATAACGGGACCTCTCCACGAAAAGCATGTCGCAAGAATCTAAAGCCAACCATACCTAATGAGCTCGGTAGGTCCAGGAAGTGAGGGGAGGTGCGAATCTCAAGTCCTTCTCATGGCCTGGGCGGCGCGTTCCCGACGAGAGGAGGTCGAATCCCGGGATGAGGATGGCCTCCATGACTGTCCCCATGGTTTCAACATTATGCTGGGGAGTAGAAGCGCGAACTAGCGAGATCGAACTCTGTGCGCCCAGCCCCAAGGTCCCGAAGGGAGGCGACGGGTCCCAGGGGCGATTTTCCGGAGTTCTAAACCACGAGTCCCCAACTATGTCTTTGGCTCGCGGGGAGGGGTCTCGCGGTGCGACGCCTCCGCCCCCGTCCAGCTGGCTATCCGGGCCGTCGCAGATTTCGAAAATATTCTTGCCCTTTTCAGGGGCAGGCAGAGTGGAGGAGCTGGTCTCGTGCTCCAGGGTGGTCCTCAAGTCGTCATAAATGGGCTCAGCCGCTTGAGAAAACGGTTTCACTCTCTTGGACTTGGGCTCGACAGAATCAACTTGGGGGGCACTGGGTGGAACCAAAGTGAGGGCGGCCACGCGAGCAGCTGAGGTCTGACGAGCCCGCGCGAACCGTTCTTGGACCTCTTTTGGGATCGGCATCTTGGCGGGGTTAGAGCAGAGGGAATGGCATGAGTTAGGCAGGTATACATGTGTATATATATAGCCGCAGGTGGACCCCACCCGAAGATTCCCTCCAGTCCACCCCGCACTCGCAGAACACTTGGGGTTGGATGTTTCTTTCCGAGCTTTGCAAGCTCAAAAAGAGCGGGGATTATGTACAATCCCATATCCGGTGAGTGAGGTCGTCAGGCACCAGACCGGTCGGTTCAAATCGTCTAAGCAGCAGGCGAGCCCAGCAGAGGAATCTGAAGGCAGCAGGCGAGCTCGACATGGAAAAGCCGAACCCGAGCTTGGCATTCGTCGACTGCGAGCTCGACATTCGCCGAGCTAAGTCAAGATTCGTCGAGCTGAGGTCGACTAATGGAGGCCGACCGATGGGAAAGCTCGTCGTCCTAGCTCGTGCTCGCGCAAAGGAGCTCGACAACTGCGTGCGAGCTGGATCTGCTGAGGTCGCCGAGCTCCCTGACTCGCCCAGGTCTATGAGGTACTTTTTACTATTTTCCCCCGCTGGTCTGCCCATAGCCCTTCAAAACAGCGGAGTTTGGCTGTTGGCAGACCCAACAAAGGGTATTTTGGTAATTTCATGTTAGTTATGTTTGGTTATTGCAGTTCAAATTCTGAAATCTATAAATAGGACCCAAGTGGTACCCCAGAAGGCACTCATCTTGTGCTCCCTTGCTCCAGCACTCTAGTTCTTTCTGAGGATACCTTAGCTCGGCCTTTGGCTAAGGAGGGGAAGCGCTCTCAGATCTTCCGGGTGTGTGGTGGGTCCTCCCCGCCGAGCCCTTGGGTCAGTTCTTTCCTATTTTCCTTATTATTTTGCTTGCAGGAGCGAAGTAGGTGCGCGATCACCCCTTCCCCGAGGGTGAACTCCACAGGAGACCGAGGAATCAGTTTCAACAACTACCTTCAATACTCTCACTGCTGCCATCTACACACCCCATGACTCTGAAATCTACACAATTATCACATAGTTTTCTCCGGCATACGAAACATACAACAACACTAATCCAGACCAACCCGTCCGGATGGGCTTCACACAACATGCCTATTGTATACTTTGATTCTGGATCTAAATGCAAACTAACGGGGATATACAGATCAACCCGTAAGTAGAATGCTTCCCATGCATTCGTGGAGCGTCTACCCTCAAATGCCAAAACGAAGGACTTCACATGTCCAACGAAGAGGATCGTTACCCTTGATGTACGTTTTGGCGCTATGAGAGAAATCCAGACGGTTGAAAATGACCGCTCCAACCTTGCCTCCACAAATTCGAACTCGCCTTGCGAATCAAAGCTCTGAATCCCAAATGGTGGCGAAGTCTCTCTACTGGCGCTGTTGCTCCTCCTCCAAGAAAACCAGACCAAACTCTACAATTACAGAATAATGAAGAGGAAACAGCAAAATCAGGAATATATATAAAGCTACCGCCACGCGGTATCACCTCATTTCACATGTAACTGCCTAGGCCATCCAATCACAGGCCGACACGTGGCCATACCGTTACAGATTCACAATCGTCGTGCGATAAGATGCTAATGTCGCGCAACAGCCTCCATCAGTTACAACACGACACCCTTTCTTATCACTGCGCGCTAACTGCTACTGTCGTGTGGTAGGACCTCGAGAGCCTCATCAATTAAATTGACCTAGCTATTGCCAGCGATACCACCATCACCGGGCGCTAGCTTCTCGAGAGCTCTTCTAGATTAATTCCCCGGCTTCCGTCGGCGGTAGAACTATCGCTGCATGGTAAGTCCAGCGTTGAGTGGACTCAATGCTCTCGACGCTCTCAACATTGCCAACGATATCATTGGAGCTACCATCGTGCGATAACTATCTACCGTCAGGCTGTAACATCTATATAATCATTTCCTGCCTTAGGATAATTGGGGCGTGACAAATGTCCCCCACTTAAAGAATTTCGTTCCAAAATTAAGTCGTGCAGGAAACTATAGAATTAAATCAACTTTTAAACTGCGTACCTCAATTGAATAACTCGGGGAACTCTGACTTCATGGTTTGCTCCCGCTCCCATGAAAGCTCCTATCGGCCACAGTTGTCCAACCGGACCTTGACCATCCCGATCTCTTTATTACGAAGTCGCTTAACTTCTACATCCTCAATTCGAATGGGCCTGACCTTCATTATCAACCTACTATCAACCGGTACTTGATTTGCAGCCATCACTTGTGTAAGCTCTTGCACCGCCTTGCGCAACACTGATATGTGGAATACGTCGTGTAGAACCACTAAATTTCATTGATTACTTCAATCGATAAGTTGTTTCGCCAATTTGCTCCAGTATCTCAACCGGTCCAAGACATCTCGGACGCAGCTTCTTCAAGCGTCGAGCCATTGAGACACCCTTGAAAGGATTAATTTTCAAATTTACCCAATCGCCCACGACGAACTCAACATTCCTGTGTTTGGCGTTATACTACTTATCCTGCCTATCCTGAGTAACTAGCATCTGCTCACTGATTGTTCGAATAATTGAAGTCGCGTCGTCGACTTCCTTTCACTTATACAGCTTTGACTAACCCGTCTCCAACCAAGAAAACAGAGTACGACACTTCCTACCGTATTGGGCCTCGAAGGGTGTCATTTGAATGATCGTATGGTGTTTATTATTATAAGCAAACTCAATCATATACAGGTGATCTTCCCACCTCTTACTAAAATCCAGGGCACGCATACAAAACATGTCCTCCATCGTCCTGTTGACCATCTCGGTCTGACCATCCATCTGCGGATAAAAGGCTGTGCTGAGCTTCAGCTTGGTTCCTAACAGTTGATACACCAACCTCCATTCATTGGATGTGAAGTACCCATCTCAATCACTGACGATGCTACGGGGCACACCGTGTAGTCATACAATATTATCTACACACAACTTTGCCAGTTTGTCAACTGAATCTTCCTTCATATTTGGATGGAGTGTGACACTTTCGTTAAATGATCTATGACCACCCAGATAGCGTCATTTCACCTTTGCAATCTCGCCAACCCATGCACGAAATCCATGGAAATATCGTCGAACTTCCACTATAGTATAGGCAAAGATTTCAAGAATCCTACGGGCTTCTGGCACCCTGCATTCACTAAGGCAAATGTTTGACATTTTGCCGCATAAAGTGCTATGTCCTTCTTCAGTCCCGGCCACCAGAATTGCTTTTTCAAGTCTTTGTACATCTTTGTGCTCCCCGAGTGAATCGAGTACTTAGTATGTTGAGCCTCGTACATCAATTCCTCCCGTAGCTTATCCACACTTGGGATGCACAAATGACTGTCCTTCCACAATAACCCATCGTCAACAGTAAATTGGGCATTTGACCCATCCAAAGCCTCAGCCATGAACCGCTTCATGCTGGCATCCAACTCCAAAGCCTGCCGGATCCGATCAGACAGGTCATACTGTACCTCTGTCCATTTCAACTGAGCTTCAGTACCAGACCTCTTATCAATACAAGAGATCTCTAAGGCCTCTAAATCTCGAACGAGACGCTCGTCATGCACCAACAACCTATTGGCAACCGCGGAAGCTCTGTGAATTAATGAATCTGCAATCGCATTATCTTTATCAGGCATGTAGTGTATCTTGAAGGTGTATTCCCCAAGGAACTCCATCCACCTCCGATGTCGCATGTTTAGGTCCTTCTGATCTAGTAAATACTTCAGGATCTTATGGTCGGTATAGATATCGATCTTCACACCATAAAGGTATTGCCTCCAAAGCTTTAGAGCCAATATCACGGCGGCCAACTTCAAGTCGTGGACTAGATGATTCCTCTCATGCACCATCAACTGGCGCAAGCCATACACTATTACACTCACATGCTATAGCAAAACACAGCCTAGGCCACTACCATAGGCGTCACTATATATCTCAAAGCCTTCTGCCACACAAGGCGAACATACAACATGCGCTGTGGTCATACAACTTTTCATCTCTTCAAAAGCTTGCACGTACGCCGGAGACCAGACAAAATTCTGATCATTCCTTGTTAAGGTCGTGAGGGGTAATGTTATCCGCGAGAAGTTCTCGACGAAGCACCTGTAGTAGCTGGCAAGCCCCAAAAAACTCTAGAATTCCGCCACCGAAGACAATACAGGTCACACTCGTATCGCAACAATCTTTGTCGGATACACTGCAATTCCCTTACCGCTAACAATATGACCAAGGAATGACACCTAAGAAAGTCAAAACTCACACTTCGAGAACTTGGAATATAGCTTACTGCTTCTCAAGGTTTCCAAAACAGTCTATAAATGTTCCGCAAGATCAAACTTTAATTGGGAGTACACGAGGATATCATCAATGAACACTATCACGAACCGATCCAGATATTTCCTGAATGTTTGGTTCATCAAGTCCATAAACACGGATGGCGCATTAGTCAACCCAAAAGGCATGACCATAAACTCATAATGCCCAGAATATGTACTAAATGCCATCTTGGGGGTATCGCTTTCCCTGATTCTTAGCTGATAATAGCTAGACTTCAAATCTAGCTTCGAATACACTGTTGACCCAACCAGTTGGTCGAACAGGTTGTCGATCCTCAGGATCTAGTACTTGTTTTTCTGTGTTAACTTATTCAACTCCTGATAGTCGATACATAGCCGCATACTTCCATCTTTATTCTTCACGAAGAGGACCGGGGCACTCCAAGGTGACGAACATGGATGCACATACCCCTGCTCTATAAATTCTTGAAGTTGTGCCTTCAACTCTGTCATTTCCCTCGGTGCTAAGAGGTAAGGTGACCACGACACGGGTTTGGCACCTAGAACCAAATCGATGGTGAATTCAATCTCTCTCTAAGGTGTATTTCCAGGGTGATCTTCAGGAAACACGTCAGCAAACTCTGACACCACTAGAATACTGACTAATCCTGGTCTGTTCTTCTTAGACTTAAGTAGAGTGAAGAACAACTCCACACCCTCATGAATAGCCTTAACTACTTGAAGAGCATACATCATCGTCTTGCTCGACCTCTTAATTCCGGATAAAGTAATTTCTATACTTGTGTTTAACCCCAACTTGACCGTCTTCAAACTACAGTTGACGAACGAACGTTGCTCCGAGAGCAAATCCATGCCAAATATTACATCGAACTCTATTATCGGTAGTAGTGATACTTCCAAGTCAAAAGTTTGACTTCCTATCAACACTTTCACGTAACAGACTCTATCAGCACGCATCGAACACCAGTTCGGTAGCAACACATCCTACTTGTCCTTTGCCACTGAAGTAGACACTCCGATTCGTGACACGAAGTCCACAGATAAGAAGGAATGTGAAGCTCCTTTATCAAACAGTGCTCAAGCCAGACAGTCCATAATTATGATAAATCCTAAAACATAACAGTCATACAACCAAAGCATAAGGCGCAAGGTATAAAAAGTACTAATGTTAAAAACTAACTTATACCTGTCACCACATCGCCTTGTTTGATGACCTCCTGCATACACACACTAATATGTCATCAGTAGCTCTTGATGGAAGCACAAACACTACACTTAAACTGATTTCACCTCTAAATAACTCAAAGAATCTTTCTTCATAGTTAAGTAGGAGTTTTGCCGGAGCATCTGCAGTTATCCCCTGCTGACGTGGCATCATAAAGTGCATTTTACCTTACTCTGATATACCTTTATTGGCGGTGAAAAATGCGGGTTGTGACACCAAGGTTGTGGACTCTCGGTTGGGCTGGATCTTGATAGGATGCGTTTGACTCCAACGCCTTTCCCTTTTCAACATAAGTTGCTCAAGTCTTTTTATCTAATCTAAGAGGGCCACTACGACACTTTTGGGCTATATTCCCTGGCTTGCCTCAAGTAAAACAGTGAATGGGGACTCCACATCCAGACGACGCACCAGAAGTAACTGAAGAAGAAGCCGGTCCAGAAGGCTTGGCCTTCTTGTTCCACTTCCTGTAACCATACTTCACCGGTCTCGGTACTTTGAACTTCGGGCTCTTCACTGATAAATACTTCCTGCTATGAACCCTCTTCATATCCTGCTCCAACAATGTAGCTGTATTGACCAGATCCAGAAAGCTCTGCGTCATCGGACCTGAGAGTAGTAACCTCATATCGTCACGCAGTCCTTCATAAAATAAGTTGGTCTTGCGCTCCCCATCCTGAAAACTGGAGCCAACATATCGTCCCAATCTTGTAAACTCTTGTAAGTAGTCATCCACGCTACTCTCACCCTGAGTCAACCTATGAAACTGATTCTCCGTCGCTATTTTCTGCGTTGTCGGGATAAACCGTACCAGAAATAATCTAGTGAACTCCTCCAACGAGATGTCAGTGAGTTGTCTCCCATCCAGATGATGCAGCTCTAACTCATCCCACCACAGCCTTGCTACTCTTCCGTCTACCCATCCAGATGATGCAGCTATTATAACCTTCTGCTACTCTTCCGTCTCAGTATTCGTCATGACCCTCTTGACCCTATATAGCCAGTCCAAGACTTGAGTTGGGGTTCTAGTCCCCATAAACATTGGTGGATTAAAGCTCATCACATGCTTTAATGTTTCTCTATCGCTCTCCTCTACACAGCGGGCTTTGCCGCTCCCTGATCCACTACCATAGGTTCCGCTATGCCAAGGGTAGGTGGCTATACTTGTCGTCCTGGTTGTGCATTATTCATAGAGAACACTACTTCTGCTACCATCCATATGGTTTCAGCAGAAGGATGGGTCGTAGTCACATCGTTTGGTTGACTACTCTTCGAAGAGTGTTGTTGTTGCAACAACCCTGCACCGCTCCTAGTCACCTATAAATGTAAAAACAATCAATCAGGTGATAAACGGATTGCCAAAACGCAATCATAGGAACACTCAGGTTCCCCAGACATTTGTATTTTCATTCCTAAGTGGACATTCATGGGTTCTTTTTATGTTATAACGGTAACACACATAAAAGTGATAACCACCCCCTAAAAGAATTCTCCCATGAATTCGAATAAGAAAAACTGACACTAGAGTGTGATACCAACTTGTCACATCTCTATCCGTTAGGAAGCATATAATAGTAGGTTCGTCCAGGGCCTGATGGCATATACTATAGACAGACTAAGGAGTTATTAATTGAAATAATCATCCAACACGTGTCCTAAAATAGAGTACATTCTAGCAGAAGTAATTTTAGAGGTTATGAACGTAACCAATAATAACATGAATGTCCACTAAACAACATCAGGAATGAAAAACCAAATACACAAATATTCTCGGCCTTAAGGCCTTACAATGTTTACTCAAATGTTAATGTTTTCCAAACATCAGCACGCAGGCCGTCCACACATGAACAGTAAGATAAACACTAGCTATTCACTTTCACCTTCGAGGGCGAGCTTAGCAATCCTGGGCTCCAGCCTGCTATTTACCACTTGGTTCCACCGCACCTAAAACCAATATCCCACCATAATGGTGGCAAACAAAAGCAACCATCAGCATTAGCTGACCAAATTAAAACGACTCCACCCCTCACTCGGGGTGGCTGTGCTCCTTCCCTGCAGGCATTAGTATCAATAATAATATAGCAACAGAAGGTGCAAACTAAGCAACATTCACCACAAGCGTTGGAACTGCTGACCAAACGCCCTGTGCACTTAGGAAATATTATCTGTGTGCCGAAATTTCAGGCCCCACCACCGTTCTCACAACGGTATCTATGAGCATTAAAAGACTTCCCAGGGCCGGTGCCAAAGTCTCTCTCTCTATGCTATGACAAAGTTAAGGCGCTTCCTATTGAATACATGACAATGACTTACTCAAATTTGAACGCAATAGAGTGGGTGCAGCTCAGTCGATGCTCATTGCTCACATCGTCATGAGCCAAAAGCCGAAACCTTCATGGCTGATACATGATGCGGGTTCAACATCCCCTTGCCCATCACAACACGCATAACCAGGTTATACCCAAGGCTGGCACACACGACCACCAAAGCTGAGCAGATTAAGCTCACCCTCCAACATACGCCCCCCAGGTCTCCACGAGACAGGCCTCACAATAATAGCCCTCAGGTCTCCATGAGACAGGCTTCTCAACAATACATAGCTCACAGGGAGCTACCGTCGGTGGTAGAACTACCGCTGTGCGGTAGTGGTAAGACTATCGTTGCTTCCCCTTTCTTGGGTGTTTTCCCGAAAAAATACCTCTAGTACTCTCACTACAGTCATCTGCACACCCCGTGACACCGAAATCTATAGGATTATCACGGATACTTCTCCAACATACGAAACATGTTGGATCTTACGGCGCCCTTACAGGGGGGGGGGGGTGAATAAGGGTTCTTTTAAATTTTCTTAAATTCATACAAACTTGATTGATGAATAAAACAATATAATTAGAGAATGGTAATGTATACTAGCTATAACAACAATGATATATTTCAAAAAAGATAAATTGAATACAAAGTGTCTCTATAGAGCTAGAGACAAAGGCTTATGAAACAAACAATTAACTTGTGTTCGCCGGTTCTTCTACCAAGAACTGACAGGTTAAAGCGTATCTCTTCCTAGATCTTGCTACTAGCCTCCCCTAGATCTAATCATTATCTAGATGCTGTATATAAGGCAACGATTTCTCCCTAAGCCGTACAAGGACTTGGACGCCACTCACAAGGCGGCGATTCTATCATAAGCCACACAAGGACCTAGACGCCACTCACAAAGCCACGATTTCCCCTCTCGATTACAATGAGAACAAAATAGAAATAAGAAGAAAACAAATTAAACACTTTAGGCTAGACACTCCCTTCAAACAATGCGCTGAAGATGCCGATGAATCCTTGCTAGAGTTGCTTTGAATGCTACGAACGTGCCGTCAATCTTCCGCGCTTTGGCCGTCTTGAGATTATGGAGTATCTCTGAGATCTGGAGCTCTCTGAATCATCTTTGCAGGAAAGTACACTCCAGGTAATCAAATTCGTGATTTCCACAAGAAATGAATAGCTTTTATATTTTGGTGATATCGTCTGACGACACTGGGTATCGCCACCTGGCGTTATCAGTAACTGCTGCCACGTGTCCCACGAACTCCTCATTTTCGCATCGCAGATACGTTGAGCATCGAATCGTGCACTATCGCCTAGCGATACTAGATATCGCCGTCTGGCGATAGTGATGTAACGGATGCCACGTCGCCCACGAGGTTCGTCGAGCGTCGAATGAAAATGCATCGAGTGGCGCTATCACTTGTTGGCGTTACTCAATATTGCCTAGAGATATCTACCAAGCTCAATTCTGATCCGATTCATCACCAAAAAGATATTAGAGATAGACCTGTGTTATCTGCACACCAAAAACACCCAAAAATCAAATACAAACAAGATTTGTTATTAGCAAATCAGGAAGCGTGGAATGCATGCTCCAAAATCTCCCCCTTTTGGTAATAACAAATCCATTAAGAAAGAAATCATGAATGTATAGGGTCCACCCGATGTGATTATTAAGATGAAGCATGTGTATGTGCACAAATTGCTCTTGGATGAAACACTCCCCCTACATGTGTACTCCCCTAAATTGAAGCATAGTGACTGGTTCCGAGGTTAAAATAAGGATTACGAGTGTATATGAAATTTCTTATGAGTGTATATGAATGATTTCCTTTGAAAATTCTCCCCCTTTGGTATTGTCAAAAGATAGATAAGAGTGGGGTGGAAGCGAAAGAATGATAAATACACAGGACAAACTCTAGATAGGACAGGTGAGCAATGTATATTAAAGAAAGAAATGAGTAAACACTAACATTGGTAATGTTCATCCAACTATGTCACAAATACATACACTAGTGAATAATATTTTGTAAAAGGTTTTCAGTCCAATTCTCATAAGAACTTTTAGAGAGGATAATGTTGTGTACACGTGATATGGTGTCGGAAACACTTATGCAGACTCTTACAAATACATGAACACAGGAATGTTAAAAAAACAACATAACATAGAGTTGGACATGTGGGGCTATACTCGTACCCAAGAGTTCAGAGCACACAACAAAGAAATTATCCGGTTAAAGATTTGCACAAGACACTTTACAATTCTTTCCAAGATACTCAACCTCACAATGCTTATTAAGACTTATTAGGAGGGTAAGTAGTGCTTGGTGGAGGTTCCTTGTCAGCCCTTTATTATTTGTTTTTTTGTTTTGTGTGAAACGTATCACCAAAGGTGTGCACTTTTGGGATCATACAACTTTTTTTATCACATTTTTGTTTGGCTGGACAAAGGAGTCCGAATTCACTTGTGAGAGCATACATGATAATTAAATATTAGTGATGCATTATACAAACCCAGATAAAGCATTAGCAGGAACATGTAACACTAGCAGTTATGGTAGAACATTCACAATTCACACATATAGTAAGGTGAATGCATATGAAGATTTGCACAACTGTGAGTGAAAGAACATTATCATAACTAAAGATTTCTCATACTTAGAGGCATGCAAAATAATTTCACATAGTTTAAGAACACTAACACTTAAGTATGTAGAACAGATATATTAATGTTGAACAATGGAACCAAGTTATTGGGAACTCAAAAAAACATTACACCATGCCTAAATCTGAGTAACGAAGAAAAATTGGTGGAATAGTGAATTTTCTCTATCGCCTGGCGATACCGGGTATCGCCGATCGACGATAGTGTGAAAAATATAAAACCGGTGGCATTAAGTCAAAAGCATCAAAACCAGTAGTTTTTCCGGAAGGCAGGTCGCGGAACTCGGTACACTTGGATAGACCCAGATTTGTACTTCAATGATTGTATTCCATCCATATTTTCGACGAGTGGAACACCTTCCATCGGCTGATCAACATGATGAGGGTCAACAAGGAGTAGTGAACCTGTGTACACTATCCGTAACCCGCCAATTATAAGAGGTGGATCGTTATGAGAAGGGTTGGACGACTTGCGAGAGTCGTTCGAAGAACACAAGAGGGAAGTGAAGAAGAACTTCTTGGGAATTCAGAAATTTTTTAAATTTCTGACAAAAAGTCTTAAGTTGAAGCCCACTCCATCAGAGACGGCAGAATGGGAGAATCTGGTCATGGAGCCTCCCCGTACATCTACTCGCCGAGCACGCCAGACGAGTAGCAGTGAGCACAGTTCATCTGATTATTAAGGGGAGACAAGTGCAGGTGACAGTAGAAATTTCTGAAGATTTTCGGGATGAGTGGACATGATAATGCTATCGCCCAGCGATAGTCACTGTCACCGGTGATTGTGAAGTTTCTTAATATTTTTTTAAAAACAATTTGTGTTATAATATTATGTGGGACACAAAAAAAATTTGTGTAATATTTTTTTAAAAACAATTTCTTAATATTTTCACGAAACCACTTCCAGATTCCCGTTTTTCATTGTTAAGATTAGAACTAGGAATCCTAGACATTTCAAACTAATAAATCGCTATAGTAAGCTAAACAAGAAAACTCTTAAATTGCTAAGAGCATGAAAATTAAACCAAAATAAAAATACATAAACCATGAATGTGAACATCACGTACTGAGTCTTATATTATTACAGTGGCACAACAACACATAATAAAATTGACTTTGATCATATTTTGTTTTATGTGGTCTCTAATGAAATGGTGACGTACGTCAATGTGTTTGTGTAACAACTCCATTCGTTCATACGGTATATACTAGAAGGTCCGGCCGGGGCCCCACAACATATATCACAAAATAGGCTGAAAAGTTACGGAATGATACCAGAGTAGCGCAGCGCACCCTAACACATTGCATTCTAGCGGAAGCCGATACACTTGAACTCCTCATTTGAATGTCCAACATATAAAATAACTCCACATTGTATATATATAATAGGAATGTCTTACAACACAAAAGGTGGCCTTATGGCCTTATAGGGCTTTCAAAACAATGGCCTCAAACAGTGGCACGCAGGCCGGCCATATCAAAAGAAAACACAAAACAAGTTCCATTTTTTTATTTCTTAGCCTTCGAGGGCTAGCGGCGGTAGCAGCTGCAACAACAGGGACTTCAGCCCTTATGCGTCCCGCTTGGCTCTCCTGCACCTGCACAGGGATAATCCACCCAACAGTGGCAAACACAAGCATCGGTCAGCATTCAGCTAACCAAATTATAATGATCCTACCCCTTTTCCCGGGGCAGCGGTAATCTTCCCTACAGGCATATCATATCACAAGCATGACAATATATCTCATATAATGTGCTATCATGCACACATGCCATCACAACCATCAGCCACCCGGCCCGACGGTCCGTACACTCAGGGAACATTCTTGGTGTCTTGGAAAATCAGTTGCCCACCACCGTATCAGGGTTACAGCCCCACGGCAACTCACTTGAGCATTTACCCCATGGTGTGCAGCCGGAGTTATAGTCTTCGGACACCGGGAAGGCCCGTAGCCACCCATTGTGTCATGGTGCAAAGGCCAAAGACTCTCGCTATGCGCTCCAACAGACTGCACATTCTGGTCCACATCGGACGGGCATAACGCAGGTCGGATCCTGCACCCCGCGTTGCTCAAATCGCCTTACCATCACCTAGCACGGCGTACTCGCGGCTAAATAAAGGCGCGGGTCGGTCTCTCCGATCCTATCCCCAATCTGGGTATTTTCCTAGGCGCACTAGTACTTTCTTACACCCAGTCTATCTCACATCAGCGGGTCTTTCCTGGGCACACCAGTACTTCCTGTTACTCGTTCACAGGTACGACACCGCCATATCACAAATGTCAGGGGTCTTTCCTGGCTACCATGCCAGTACTTCCTGTTACTCGCTTCACAGGTGGACTCCCCATGAACATTAAGCATCACAAAGGGCCTTTCCTGGTCACACTAGTACTTCCTGTTCCTTATTCATAGGTACGACCCAATAACACAAGCATAACACAGATATTTCCCTGGACTACCACTCCAGTACTTCCTGCTACTACCCTTCATAGGCATAACCCGTTGACTCCTTAAACTACACATTTATCACAGAGTCTTCTCCGATTCGTATGTAACATCTCCAATCCAGACCAACCTGTCCAGATGGGCTTCACACAGCATGCCTATTTCGTACTCCATTTCCGGATCTATATACCAACAAAAGGGGATTCCATGAATCACCCAAAAGACTCCCAAAATCAGCCACCCTTTGGTGGGGGAATCATATACATATGCCAAAAAGGAAGCTTTCACATGGCTAGGAAGAAAGGTCGTTACCCTTGAAGACCGCTTTGGTTCCATGAAGTTCCTAGCTGGCTCGGAAGAGCTTTTCCTCCACAAAAATAGCCTCGGATCTTAGCTTGACACTCTAAAGCTCCACCAGCAAGCAGCCTTTCTTCTTCTTCCTCCTCCTTCCTCTCCCTTTCTCTCTCTAAACTTTTAGAAAGATGAAGGCAATAATAAAAATGAGAATACATTCTCTGTTTTCGGCCTTAAGGAGGTAGGACAGAAGTTCAGACTTTGGATCTCAGCTGAAGGAAATAAACGGCCACGAAAAACCCGCAAAACCGCTTTTTGGTTCCGACAGGCCCTGTGACACGTCCGTGTCCGCCAAGTCATGCCCGTGACACAGGTATGAACTCGACGATCTGCGTTCGATGATCAGGTAGCGATTGTCAAGCTCGCCAGCGATCGTCGAGCTCACCAGCGATCGGCAAACAGCGCGTTCGACGATTGGCGCTCGATGATCCGCGCGTTCGACGATCTCCATTCGACGATCAGGCAGCGATCGTCGAGTTGGCCCAGTGCTCGACGATTTTCCGTTCGACGATTCCGCGTGCAGACACGCCCCAACTCAAGGTCGTCGGGCTGAGTTCGTCGACCATGCTGACACGCCCTGTGACATGCCCGTGTCACTGTCCGTGTCAAAAGCACTCGACGATTGTCGACCAAATTGTGTCAACCACTCGTCAAATGGTCCTCCCAAACACTCGTCGAACACAGGACACGCCCTGGGACACGCCCGTGTCTCAGGCCGTGTCACCCAAAATTTTGCCTGCTGAAAAATTGGGTTGTTACAACCCTCCCCTTCTACAAGAAATTTCGTCCTCGAAATTGGTACATACGTTTTCAACCAGCAAGCAAAATGTTATAACATTAAAATTGGCATGTTACAACAAATTTGGCACTTTACAAAAACAACTCGGGAAACTCAGCTCGCATGGTCTGCTCTCGCTCCCTTGTCAGCTCCTCACGGCCGTAGTTGTCCCACCGGACTTTCACCATCCCGACCGTCTTGTTCCGCAACTGTTTCTCGGCTCGATCCTCGATCTGAATGGGCTTCACTTTCGTCATTAGCCCATAATCCACCGGCACCTGATCATCCGCGATCAGTTGGGCTGGATCCTTAACTGCTTTCCGCAGCATGGAGATATGAAACACATCATGGAGGCCACCCAAGTCTGCCGACAGAGCTAGCCGATACGTAGCTTCCCCGACTCGCTCAACCACTTCAAACGGACCCAAATATCTTGGACTCAACTTTTTCAATCGCCGAATCCTGGATACGCCTTTGAATGGTTTGATCTTCAAGTAGACCCAATCGCCTACCGCGAACTCCACGTTCCGGTGCTTGGCGTTGTAGTACTTTGCTTGTCGATCTTGAATCATCAATAATCATTCCCGAATAGTACGAATGGTCGAATTCGCCTCATCGTCTTCATTCCGCTTAAACACTATGGCTTCGCATGCCTCTACCCAAGCTAACTGTAACGCCCCGAAAATTGTATTTGAGTTGGTCGAGTTAAAAAGGGATTTTTGCTGTCTGTATAGGGGTACACGGCCTAGGACACGGGCGTGTCCAAGGCCGTGTCTGGCTAGTGTTTTGGCCGTTTTCATCCTGAGAAGGACACAGCTAGGAAAATGGCCTAAGGACACGAGCGTATCTTTTGACACGGGCGTGTGCCTACCCGTGTCAATACCCGTATTCCCAAGAGTCGTGTCGGTTGGCGTGGCGATTACTGGTGACACGGCCACGCGACACGGGCTTGTCTTGACCCATGTCCGTGTTGAGTTCGACGAAAGGCACTCGACGATCGTCGAGTGTCCCTCTGCGTTCGACGATCGACGATCGTTGCTCGACGATTGTCGAGTGACACGGGCGTGTTCATACCCGTGTTCCTCCACATGTGTCTTTTCTTCGTTCGACGATCATGCCTCGATCAAGGCACACAACATGGAATAAGGTCGTATGCGAGGCCGTGTTCCGCCCAGGTCAAGGGACTTTTGTGCAGATCTGAGCCGTTCATTTTCTTTAATTGAGATCCAATGGCCCAGGTGGTTTCCTGCTCTGTTAAGGCTTGGAATGGGGGAGTTAATCCTTCATTTCTCTCCAAGGCTTTCTCTTTCCAAGGTGTTAGAGAGAGGAGGAAGAAGAAGGAGGATTTCGGCCGCCGGCGGAGCATCAGAGCACCGTTTTGAGATATGAGAGAGGATCCGTGGAGGAAAGGTCGTTGCGAAGACTTCTATCCGTGTAGTTTTTCCATGGCACCAAAGCGGACTACAAGGGTAACGATTCTCTACTTGAGTATGTGAAGCTCTTCCTTTCTGCATAGGGAATCCCGCTTCTGCGAGTGTGCGGTGAGTGCGTGGTGTTCCTTGGAGTTGATGTGAATAGTCCCCCTTGTGTTGCATATAGAGTCCGGAATCGAAGTACGGGCATAAGCATTGTGTGTGAAGCCTACCCGAATATGTTGGTCTGGATCGGTGATGTTGCATTTGATATGTTTTGCCAGAGAAGACTCCGTGCTTTGGGTTTTTTGGGTTTCTACGCGGTAGATTGCAACAGTGATCCTTGGAGGTCAGCTCCAAGGCGCACCCGGAAAACTGAGCGGAAACGTGTTCTGCTAACTTGGCGGTCTGGGAATCGGCCTTGAACATAACTGATTTATGTGATTGTTTGGAAAAGTTTTGGGATCCGAGAGAAGCTTGGCTCGTGCGTACGTCTTAAAGTGACTACGCAGTGTGAGCAACGGGCAAGTGGAATTGGACCTAGGCTATGTGGTTCGGTGCGAGAGACCCGAAAAGGGGACTGGCCGTTGGCATAGTCGGGAGCCTTAGACAGTGGTCAGAAAGGCTAAATGCGCACGTGGTTGCCATATTTGGGATGGTGGTGAAGACGCTGAAGTGTCATGATTCACCGTTAATGTGCCCTGAGTACACTGGGTGTTTGGCTGTGCGAGCCTACACCTGTGGCGTAGTATAATTGCGCTTTATTGTTTTACTGGGCTAATGTTATGCAGGGAAAGAGCACCGCCGTCCCGAGTAAGGAGCGGTGTCATTATAATTTGGTCGGCTTTTGGCTGACCGTTGCTTTGTTTGCCACCGTGCGGTGGAATGTGCTTGCAGGTGCTGCGGAGCAGAGTACCAAATAGCGGGCTGGAGCCCATGTTGCTGTGCTGGCCCTAGAAGGCCAAAGAGAATAGTTGTACTTTACTTTTGTCATGTGTGGCCGGCCTGCGAGTCGATGTATGGAAAACATTATTTAACTAAGTGAACCTCTATAAGGCCATAAGGCCAAGTTTCTTTCAGTGTGTTATTATTTCATTCCAGTGGTAATGGTGGTGGACATTCATGTTATTTGGATACAAGTTTGGGTTCTTTCTACTTTTAAAAACTTCCGCTAGAATGCTCTATGTAGGACGAGTAGTCTTAATTGGAACATTTGGATATTCTTATGTAACCCTTCCGACTGTCTGTGGTATATGGCGTCGGGTTCCAGCTGGACCTTCTGTTATATGTCATGCGACGGATGAGGGTGTTACACTAACGGAGTACGACACTTCCGTCCATACAGAGCCTCATACGGTGTCATACCGATGCTCTCCTGGTAGCTATTATTGTAGGCAAACTCCACCATGAAGAGGTGATCTTCCCACTTCCTTCTGAAGTCTAGGGCGCACATCTTGAGCATGTCCTCAATAGTTCTGTTGGTCAGTTCAGTTTGGCCATCCGTTTGGGGATGAAAGGACGTACTGAATGTCAACTTCGTGCCCAACAGCTGGTGAACTAGCCTCCAATCCTTTGACGTGAATCGCCCATCTCGATCACTCACGATGCTTCGAGGAACACCGTGAAGACGTACAATCTATTCAACGTACAGCTTTGCCAAACTCTCCACCGAATCATCCCGCCAGTTTAGGAGGAAGTGTGCCACTTTAGTTAGCCTGTCAACAATCACCCAGATGGAATCATTTCCTCGCTGAGATCTCAGCAACCCGTGCACAAAATCCATGGAAATGTCATCAAATTTCCACTCTGAAATCGGCAGCGACTTCAAATAACCGCCCGGCTTCTGGCATTCTGCTTTTACCATAACACATGTTTGACATTTAGCCACATATTTAGCAACATCTCGCTTTAGCCCTGCCACCAAAATAGTTTTTTCATATCATTGTACATCTTCGTGCTCCCGGGGTGAATGGAATACTTTGTATAATGCGCTTCATACATCAGTTGTTCCCTCAATTTACCCACATTCGGGACATACAAACGGCCCTATTTTCGCAAAAGACCGTCATTCCAGGAGAATTTGCCCGCTGGCCCTTCTTTAGCATAACGTAAGAGATCTTCATCCAACTCCGTTGCCCATCGAACTCGGTCTGCAAGGTCACATTGCACCTCCGTCCAGTTCAAACATGCATTGGCAGTGGTATTCTTGTCAACACAAGAAATCTCTAACGCTACTAGCTCCTGGATGAGACGTTCATCAATCTTTTGTAACCAAGTTGCTCTTGCCGCAGTCCACCAACTCAAGGCATCCGCGACTACATTCCCCTTCCCAGGAGTATAGTGAATCTCAAAGGTGTAGTCCCCAAGGAACTCCAACCACCTTCGTTGTCGCATCTTCAAGTCTTTCTGCTCCAATATGTACTTCAGGCTCTTGTGATCTGTATAGATCTCCACCTTCACACCATAAAGATAGTGTCACCACAACTTTAGTGCAAAGATCACCGCCGCCAAATCAAGATCATGGACGGGATAGTTCCGCTCGTGCACTTTCAGCTAGCGTGAGCCATAAGCAATTACCTTGCCATTCTGCAAAAGAATGCAGCCTAGGCCACTCCCTGAGGCATCACTATAGATTACAAATCCATCGGTCCCACATGGCGAAGACAACACCGGCGCCGTGGTCAACCGAACCTTCATCTCTTCAAAAGCTCATGCTCACTCTGGCGTCCAAACAAACTTCTGATCTTTTCTCGTCAGCATGGTTAGCGGTAAAGCGATCCGCGAGAAATTCTCAACAAATCTTCGATAGTTGCCCGCAAGTTCAAGTAAGCTCCTGACCTCGGCCACTGAAGACAATACCGACCACTCCTCTATGGCCCTTATCTTCGCAGGATCCACAGCTATGCCCGCTCAACTCACCACATGGCCTAGAAAAGCCACCGACGATAGCCAAAACTCGCACTTCGAGAACTTGGCATAAAGCTGATTTTGCCTCAATTTAGTCAACATCAGCCGCAAGTGAGTCTCATGCTCAGCTTTCGCCTTCGAGTACACCAGGATGTCATCAATGAACACTATCACAAACAGATCCAGGTTCTCTCGGAACGTGCGGTGCATCAAATCCATAAACACCGAGGACGCATTACACAATCCAAATGGCATCACCGTGAATTCATAATGCCCATTACGCGTTCCAAATGCGGTTTTGGGAATGTCACCTTCCCGAATTCTCAACTGGTAATAACCAGACTTCAAGTCCAACTTCGAATAGACGGTCGAGCCCACCAGCTGATCGAACAGCTCATCAATCCGGGGTATCGGATATTTATTCTTCTCGGTCAGCTTATTCAGTTCACGGTAATCAATACATAACCGTAACCCACCGTCTTTCTTCTTCACAAAAAGCACAGACACACTCCAAGGTGACATGCTTGGGCGTATATAACCTTGCTCCAACAATTCTTATAGTTGGACCTTCAACTCAGCCATCTCCTCTGGCGCAACGTGATATGCCGAGCGGGCCACAGGTTTCGCACCTGGCACCAACTCGATCGTGAAGTTAATCTCTCGCTGGGGTGGTAGCCCAGGGAGATCCTTGGGAAACACATCTGTAAATTCCGACACAATCAGGACCTCACACACACTGCCCTTAGGCTCAACAGCCTGAATCAAGGCGAAGTAGCACTCCGCCCCCTTCCGAACAGCCTTTAAGACTTGGAGTGCAGACAACAACGTCCCGCCTACTCCTCCTATACCCGCGAACTTTATCTCTTGTTCGGTATTCTGGCCTAATATGATTTCTTTGGACTGGCAATCAATCATGGCATGCTGCTCCGCAAGCCAATCCATACCAAATATCACGTCGAATTCCGATATCGGTAATACGAATGCAGTCAAACTGAAATCCAGACTTCCTATTTAGACCGCCACATCGCAAGCTTGATCCGCAAGCATCCAACAGCCATTCAGCAACACCACTCTGATGCTATCTGTCTTTGCACAACTAGGTATCCCAAGCCATGCTATGAACTCACTAGACAGAAAAGAATGTGACGCACCCATATCGAACAGTGCTCGCGCTAGTGTGTCCCGAATCATCACAAAGCCTGTGACAATCATGTGACACACAAGACGCATACACATATGCACTAAGCAAAGCATACAAGTAATAACATACACAAAACTAAACTCATACCTGTGATGACGTCACTCTGCTTGATGGCCTCATGCAGGCCAAGATTGTAGACCCGGGGCTGTGCTTGCGAGGCAGAGGAGTCCACTACTGCCTTGCCCTTCTCCGCATACGACGCTCCCGCCTTCTTTTCATTCTTTGGCGGTACCCGACACTCTCGAGCTATATGCCCCACCCGTCCACAATTAAAGCATGTACGAGTATCCGACCTTGAGGTAGCCCCCGACGTTGCTCCCGATGCAACTGATAAAGGAGCTTGTCCACTTGTATTGGACTTCTTGCCCCATTTCTTCTTATCATATAGTTTCCCAGGTCGGGGCACCTTCCACTCCGGTTGCATCACAGCCAAAGCCCTCTTCCCCTGCACCCTCTTCATATCTTTTTCCAGCGTGCTCGCAGTGTTGACCAACGCCTGGAAGCCTTGGTTCACAGAACTAGAAAGCAGGAACCTCAGCTCGTCCCGCAGTCCTTCGTAGAACCTATTTGTCTTCCTTTGCTCATCCGCAAAGATCGAACCCGCATACCGCCCCAAGCGTGTAAACTCATGCAGGTAAGCTTCCACACTGCCATCACCTTGCGTTAGCCTTTGGAATTCATTCTCCATGGCAATCCATTGCGCCGCAGGAAGGTGCTTTGCTAGGAAGATTCGGGAGAATTCTTCCATCGATACTTGTGTTAAGGGACGACCCGCCAAGTGATGCAACTCCATCTCATCAAACCACAGTCTAGCCTCTCCTTCAAGAAGGAAGGTAGCAAAGGTGACTTTCTGATTTTCCTCCGACCCGATCGCCGTCATAATCCTCTTGATGCGGGATAACCGATCCTCAGCATGCGTCGTAGATCCCGCTCCTGAGAACGTCGGCGGGTGAAAACTCATAAACCGCGCCAACTGCTTCTCAGCGGTTCGAGGATTCACAGCCACAACAGGTTCCGGCCTCGCCTCCACCTGTTCTGGCTGCACGGCCGACTGCGCCTGCCCTTACGCCTGCCCTTGCGCCTGCCCAACCGGATGTCCTTGAACCATTACAAACAAAGCCTCAGCAATTTGTCGTACGGTTTCTGCGGATGGCGAAGGTGTAGGAACCGTAATTGGTGTCGTACTTTCATCCGAACGCTGGGGCTCCGATTGCCCCGCACCACTCTGAGTCACCTAAAGGGGACAAGAGACACACATTAGCGGCCTTACACAAGCAAAAAACACAAAATAGGAACACACAGGTTCCTCAAACACAAGAATTTGCATTCCTATCATGGACATTCAGGATTTCAAATGTGTTAACGTGGTTTGCACAGACACGTGCTCGCCACCCCACAAAAGAAGTCGACCACGACTTCGAGAGGGAAAGACCAAGGCAGCTGATACCAAAAATGTAACAACCCCATCCGTTCATATGGTATCTACTAGAAGGTCCGGCCGGGGCCCCACAGCATATATCACAAAACAGGCAGAAAAGTTACGGAATGATACCAGAGTAGCACAGCACACCCTAACATATTGCATTCTAGCGGAAGCCGATACACTTGAACTCCTCATTTGAATGTCCAATATATAAAACAACTCCACATTGTATATATATAATAGGAATGTCTTACAACACAAAAGTTAGCCTTATGACCTTACAGAGCTTTCAAAACAATGGCCTCAAACAGTGGCATGCAGGCCGGCCATATCAAAAGAAAACACACAACAAGTTCCATTTTTTTTATTTCTTAGCCTTTCAGGGCTAGCGGCGGCAGCAGCTGCAACAACAGGGACTTCAGCCCTTATGCGTCCCGCTTGGCTCTCCTGCACCTGCACAGGGATAATCCACCCAACGGTGACAAACACAAGCAACGGTCAGCATTCAGCTGACCAAATTATAACGACCCTACCCCTTTTCTCGGGGCAGCGATAATCTTCCCTGCAGGCATATCATATCACAAGCATGACAATATATCTCATATAATGTGCTATCATGCACACATGCCATCACAACCATCAGCCACCCGGCCCGACGGTCAGTGCACTCAGGGCATATTCTTGGTGTTTTGGCAAATCAGTTGCCCACCACCGTATCAGGTTCACAGCCCCACGACAACTCACTTGAGCATTTACTCTATGGCGTGCAGCCGGAGTTATTGTCTTTGGACACCTGGAAGGCCCGTAACCCCCCATTGTGTCATGGCGCACAGGCCGAAGACTCTCGCTATGCACTCCAACAGACCGCATATTCTGGTCTACGTCGGACGGACATAATGCAGGTCGTATTCTCCACCCCTTGTTGCTTAAATCGCCTTACCATCACCGAGCACGATGTACTCACGGATAAATAAAGGCGCGGGTCGGTCTCTCCGATCCTGTCCACAATCTGGGTATTTTCCTGGGCGCACCAGTGCTTTCTTACACACAGTCTATCTCACATCAGCTGGTCTTTCCTGGGCACACCAGTACTTCCTGTTACTCATTCACAGGTACGACACCGCCATATCACAAATGTCAAGGGTCTTTCCTGGCTACCATGCTAGTACTTCCTGTTACTCACTTCACAGGTGGACTCCCCATGAACATTAAGCATCATAAAGGGCCTTTCCTGGTCACACCAGTACTTTCTGTTCCTCATTCACAGGTACGACCTAATAGCACAAGCATAACACAGATATTTTCCTGGACTACCACTCCAGTACTTCCTGCTACTACCCTTCACAGGCATAACCCATTGACTCCTTAACTATACGTTTATCATGGAGTCTTCTCCGATTCGTATGCAACATCACCAATCCAGACCAACCTGTTCAGATGGGCTTCACACAGCATGCCTATTCCGTAATCCATTTCCGGATCTATATGCCAACAAAAGGGGATTCCATGAATCACCCAAAAGACTCCCAAAATCAGCCACCCTTTGGTAGGGGAATCATATGCATATGCCAAAAAGGAAGCCTTCACATGGCTAGGAAGAAAAATTGTTACCCTTGAAGACCGCTTTGGTGCCATGAAGTTCCTAGCTGGCTCGGAAGAGCTTTTCCTCCGCAAAAATAGCCTCGGATCTTAGCTTGACACTCTCAGGCTCCAGCAGCAAGCAGCCGTTCTTCTTCTTCCTCCTCCTTCCTCTACCTTTCTCTCTCTAAACTTTTAGAAAGATGAAGGCAATAATAAAAATGAGAGTACATTCTCTGTTTTCGGCCTTAAGGAAGTAGGACAGAAGCTCGACCTTTGGATCTCAGCTGAAGGAAATAAACGGCCACGAAAAACCCGCAAAACCGCTTTTCGGGTACGACACGCCCGTGTCAGCCAAGTCACGCCCGTGACACAGGTCTGCACTCGACGATCTGCGTTCGACGATCAGGCAGCGATCGTCGAGCTTGCCAGCGATCGTCGAGCTCACCAGCAATCGGTAAACAGTGCGTTTGACGATTAGAGCTCGACGATCCGCGCGTTCGACGATCTCCGTTCGACGATCAGATAGCGATCATCGAGTTGGCCCAACACTCGACGATTTCCGTTCGACGATTCCGCGTGCAGACACGCCCCAGCCCAAGGTCGTCGAGCTGAGTTCGTCGACCGTGCTGACACGCCCTGTGACACGCCTGTGTCACTGGCTGTGTCAAAAGCACTCGACGATCATCGACCAAATTGTGTCAACCACTCGTCGACTGGTCCTCCCGAACACTCGTCGAACGCAGTACACACCCTGTGACACGCCCGTGTCCCAGGCCGTGTCACCCAAAATTTTTCCTGCTGAAAAATTGGGCTGTTACAATTTGGACCTAGAATAATGAACTGGATTATATATTAAGTTAATTGCACTTTTATTATTACACTTTAATTAATTGTTTCATGAACAATTTCAAAGTCTTCTAAAGTTTGCTTCATCCATAGAGCTTGTGCACAACAACTGCCTAGTGCCATGTACTCGGCCTCAATGGTGGACAAGGCAACAGAATTCTGTTTCCTACTCGACCATGAAATTAGTGAAGGGCCAAGTAAGGGACATGTTACACTAGTGCTTTTACGATCTAATGAACAATCAGCATAATCAGAATCAGAAAAGCCATGTAATATAAAAGTATCGTTATGAGGATACCACAAACCTAACTTAGATGTGACAATAAGATATCTAAAATGTGTTTAACTGCTTTTAAATGAGACTCTTTGGGATTAGCTTGAAATCTAGCACATAAACATACAGCGAACGTAATGTCAGGTCTAGAAGCAGTCAAATACAACAGTGATCTTATCATTCCTCTATATAGTGTTTGAACTATGGATATTCCACTTTCATCCTTTTCTAAGTTTAATGAGACACTCATGGGGGGTATTAGCTTGTTTTAGATTTTCAAACACAAATCTTTTTAAAACATCATGAATATATTTAGATTGACAAATAAAAATTCCATCATGTTTTTGAGTGATTTGAAATCCAAGAAAATAAGTGAGTTCGCCTACCATGCTCATTTCAAATTCATTATTCATAATTTCAATAACACTTTTACATAATTTTTCATTTGTGGATCCAAAAATAATGTCATCAATATATATTTGTAAAACGATAAGATCATCATTAATATGTTTAACAAATACAGTACAATCTGCACTACCCATTTTGTAATCATTCTTTAATAAATAAATAGTCAATCTATCATACCATGCTCGGGGTGCTTGTTTCAAACCGTAAAGGGCTTTTTATAATTTAAAAACATGATCAGGAAATTTAACATCAACAAAGCCTAAAGGTTGTTCTACATAAACTGTTGGGTACATTGGAAAATATGTACCAGATTTGAAGAAGCCTCACCCTGCTCAATGATATATATCAAGGTGTATTTGATGTGTTTTGATTTTATGTGTGCAGGTTAAGTAATTGCAGGGAAAGCATAAAAGATTCCAAGTCCATGTGTCGACACCTAGAAGAAAAGTGTCGACACTTATGGAGGCTTGTGTCGACACCTAGAGAAACTGTGTCGACACTTGGAGTAATTGTGTCGACACCAGGAAGGCAGAGTCAACACCAGAAGCTAAGTGTTGACACATACAGGCAGTGTCGACACACAGTGAAGAATTGTCAACATTATCTGTGTCGACACTTAGAGGCAGTGTCGACACCCAGAGGAACTTTGTCGACAGCAAAAGTGTCGACACTAGGAGGCTGTGTCGACACTCAGCTAACTTCAGCAAAGTTCAAGTACAAGTGTCGACACTAGGAGGCTGTGTCGATACTCAGCAATGTTTCAACACATGAAGCATGTGTCGACACAAAGGAGTTGTGTCGACACTCAGCAAAGTTTCAACACATGAAGTATGTGTCGACACCAAGGAGATGTGTCGACACTAAGCAAAGTTCAACACAAGAAGGCTTGTGTCGACACAAAGGAGTTGTGTCGACACTCAGCAAAAATCAACTATGTATTAAAGAAGAAGGCTTGTGTCGACACACAGAATCAGTGACAACACATTCTAAAGAAGCTGTGTCGAGAAACAGTTATAACAACACAAGGAGTTGTGTCGACACCAACAAGGCTAGTGTCGACACTTAGTCTACTTGTGTCGACACTTAGTCTATCTGTGTCGACACATAAAGACTATCTGTCTCGACACTTTTAGACAGTGACAGAGAATTCAAGAAGTGACCGGACGACTTGACAGCTGCCATTTCAACCGGTCAACTGCAACCGTCAGAGCCATCAGAAAGTTGCTAGAAACCGGATCAGCCGGTTACCTTGGAGGAAGTCTATTTAAAGACCCTTCTCCTTCAATAGAAAATAGATTGAAGCAATCAATGGATTAAGAAACAACATAACTAAGAAGAAGACCTTCACCAGAAGATCTAAGTAGTTGGAGAGAGAGAGCTCCTTCTAAGAAACCAGCTGTTGAACCAGGCTGATAAGTATGTTTCAGATTGAGATCTGATTCACAAGTCAGCAGTTGATTGAAGATCATCTGCATAGAGATTCAACCCTACTGTGTTCTAATTCAAGAAGCTTTGAAGAAAGCCAAGGGAAGTTGATCTCTGTCAAGTTCTTCCAAGAACTCATCAAGAAACCAGTCAACTCATCTCTCTCTTTCAGAGTTGTGGTTAAACACTTTGTAAACTTTATTTTCTGTAGGATCCTAAGGGATCTGAGCTGTAAGACTAATTTATAAAGGCTGAGTGGTAGGGCTTTTGTGCCTAAGTGTAGGAGATACATTTCTCTGAGTGTAGGCCTTGTTGAAGGCTGAGTGTAGGCCTTGTTGAAGGCTGAGTGTAGGCCTTGTTGAAGGCTGAGTGTAGGTCTTGGTGAAGATTGAGTGGTAGGGCTTTGTGCCTGAGTTGTAGGAGTGGGATCACTCTGAGTTGTAGGAACCTGTTTTGGGTTCTGAGTTGTAAGATCTGAGGATCTGAGAAGAAGTGGAGAAGTTAGGCCGAATCTAGTACACTACTAAATAGGCGAAGGGAGAAAGTGGATGTACCCAGACCTTGGGGAACCACTATAAAATCTGTGTGTTCTCTGTGTGTGATTAATTCTGTGATTGCTATATTATCTGTGCTGAATTGCTGCAGATAATTGCAAATACAAGGCTATTTATTCAGTGTTTCTGCCTGTAAATTTAAAAAGATTAAGGACACCTATTCACCCCCCCTCTAGGTGATTAGGCACTATTTCTTTCAAATGGTATCAGAGGGAGGTTGCGGAAGCGTGGTGGGCCCATAACCTACAGGTCCCAGGTTACTCAAAAAGGACATAACAGTCTGAGTAAGATCCTGTAGGCAGAATCAGAATAATCAAGAATCAAGAAAATGTGTTCAACTGAGAATCACAAAGAGCTAGGATACATGAAATTGCCAATCTGCAGAAAAGAGATTTTTGGCATATAAAAAGAAAGGGTTAGACTCTTTATGGAAGCATCTGACCCAAGAATATATATCACAGTCAAAGAAGGGCCATATGTGCCAATGAAAGTATCTGTTCTGGATGTAAATCAGAGAACTCCCAATGACTATTCAGAAATGACTAAAGATGAAATAATTCTAGCTACTATGGACAAGAGAGCCCAGAATATTATTGTAAGTGCAATTGATGATGCCACATTTCAAAATTTAATTCACTGCAAAACATCAAAAGAAATGTGGGACACACTGATAGTCTATATGGAGGGATTAGAAGAGGTAAGACAAGACATGAAGTCTTTGTTAAACCAAGAGTATGAAAGCTTTAGACAAGACAAGTCTGATAGCATAACTGAATGCTACAAGAAATTCTATAGGATAGTCAATGAATTGATGTCATATGGAAGAGAGTTCAGTAATTATGAATTGAATGACAAGTTCTTGAGATCCCTGACTAAGGACTAGGACACCAAAATTTGTGCCATAAGGGAAATGGCCAAATTAGCTGACATACCACCTCCAACTTTGTTTGGAAAACTGTTATCTTATAAGATGCAGTTAATGGTAAGGAAGAAGGAAGAAAAGACAACTAGAGTTGAGCACAAGGAAAGAGCTGTGGCCTTCAAGACTGAAGCCACTAGGAAATATAAAAGCAAGTCTCCATCTCCACCTCAAAAAGTTGCTGATGCTGAGACAGATGAGTCAGATAGTAAGAATTCAGAAAGCAGTGAAAGTTATGAAGACTATGCAGCTTTCACTAGACATTTTCAGAAGTTTCTAAAGAAGAAACAGTTGAGGTCTAAGCCATCCACTTCACAGACAAAAGATTACTATTATCAGAATAAGAAGTCATCAAGGAATGACAGAAGAAAGTCCAAGCCAAGTAAAACTACATCCTCAAAGATAGTTTGCTATTGTTGCAATAGACAAGGACATGTAGTTGCTGACTGTCCAGAGAAGAGGAAAGAGTCAACTGACAAGAAAAAGACTCCGTTTAAGGGCAAAAAGGAAAGGTCCTTTGTTGCTAAGAAGGATAAAAGCCTAACTGATATGTCATCTTTAGAAACAGATTCAGAAGCTGAAGCTTATATTGGATTGTTTGCTGAAGAGGAGGAAGATGAGTTCATATAGTTAATGAATTTAATTTATGAGCATGAGGACAATCAGTTTAAAGGGCTGATGGCATTATCTGAAGGAGACAAAATCCAGGATCAACCTGGACCAAGTAAGGTACAACATTGTTCTGCTAGTTCAATTTCTAGTACTGAATCAGAATCAGATACATCAGCATCAAGTGATGTGAGTGGATCTGAATCTGAAGGAGACATTCATCAGTTGATTGATGAATATAGAGTATTGTTGCAGGCTTTGAAGAAAAGTAAACTCTTGTCCAAATCTTAGGCTAAGGAGATTGCTAGTCTTAAACTGGCTGCAACAGATTTTGACAAGTTGTTAGATCAAAAACTAAATGAAATAGCCAGACTGAAGCATATTACTATTATTCAGATGGGGACTATTACATTTAAAAATGATCAAATTAGAAATCTGGAGATTAGTCTTCAGAAAGAGAGAGAGATTGTTGCAAGTTTTTCTAAACCAAAATCTGTTTTACCTTTGATAGATGAATTTGTACATCAAAAGGGTAAAACTGGATTGGGGTTTACAAAACCTGCCTGGACAATAAAGTCCAAATCTAAGGGCAAAGCTCCAGTACTCAACAAGAAGCCTGCTGTAGATAAAACAGCCAGGGTTGTACCTAAACAAAGGTACAACAGATTTGAGTGCTGGTGTTGTGGCAAGGTAGGCCACTTTGCCATAGATTGTTGGCACAATATTAGTGTCAAGGAGAGTAGCAAACTGCCTGCTAGAAAAGCTACAGGTAGTTTTGTTAAGAGTCAGACTAACTTGCACCAAGGACCCAAAAATTATTTGGGTTTTAAGGTTAAGTAATCTGTTTTACAGGTGAGTCCAAGTGGCCATGCCCCTATATGGTACTTGGACAGTGGATGTTCTAGACACATGAATGGAACTAGGGGATTGCTGAAGGACTATACACCAATCAAGGATGGTCCTAAAGTTACCTTTGGTGGTTCAGAAAAAGGAATCATCAAAATATTTGGTAACATTTCTTGCAACTTGATTACAATTACTCAAGTGGCTTATGTTAAAGGTTTGAAACATAACCTCATTAGTATAAGTCAGCTGAGTGATTTAGGATATGACATCTCATTTGTCAAAGATGGTTGTCATATCAAGAGGTCAAGTGATCAAAGGATCATTCTGACTGGATATAGAAAGAGAAATGTCTATTGTCTAGACATTATGTGTGAGAACAATGTTTCTCCTGTTTGTCTTGTAGCTGATGAGAAAGTCTCACACTGTGTTAAGTGGCACAAGAGGCTGACTCATCTTAACTATAAGACAATTGGCCAACTCTTTAGCAAAGAGTTAGTGAGGAATGGTCCTCAGGTTAAGTGTATAAAGGATGAGATATGCTCAGCTTGTCAAAAAGGCAAGCAGACCAGATCCACCTTTAATAACATTGAGAACAAGGATTCTGTGAGGTGTCTATACCTCTTGCATATGGATCTTTTTGGTCCTATGCCAGTTCACAGCCTAGGTAGGAAGGTCTACACATTTGTGGTTGTAGATGATTATTCAAGGTTTTCCTGGGTGTTCTTCCTAAGGCAAAAATCTGAAACTCCTAGTATCTTTTATAGTTTTGTTAAACAAATTCAGAATGAGTTAGACAGTACAGTGGTCAAAGTAAGAAGTGACCATGGTACTGAATTCCAGTCTGATAGTATGACAAAGCTATGTGAAGAGTTTGGGATATTTCAGGAATTTTCCTCACCAAGAACACCTCAGCAAAATGGTATTGCTGAAAGGAAAAATAGAACCTTGATAGAGACTGGTAGAACCCTATTAAGTGACACATCTCTCACAGAATATTTCTAGGCTGAGGCAGTAAACACTGCATGTCATGTAATTAATAGGGCTACTATCACCAAGAGCCAGAAAAAGACACCCTATGAGATTGTGAAGGGCAGAAAACCAAATCTATCCTATTTCAGGATCTTTGGTTGTAAATGCTATATAATTAACAATGGAAAGTCTTATTTAACTAAGTTTGCTGTCAAATCCCAAGAGGGGATCTTTGTTGGGTACAACAACAACAGTAAGGCTTATAGGGTCTACAACTTGACTACTCAAGTTGTAGAAGAGTCTATTAATGTAGTCTTTGATGAGGCTAGATTAATTAACAATGAGTTGCCAAGAAGTGTATGCAACTCTACAGGTGTAACTGAGAAGATGGACAAGTTAACCATTGTAGAAGACTCCACTGCAAATCAGGATGATGGTGGCTGCTGTCCAGGGGGAGTACTAGATACACCTGATGCTGAAGAAGACCAAGGGGTGCAGCAAGTTGAAGAGACTGAAGGTGTACAACCTGAAGACAGGCTACCTCCAGCAAATAGGCATCTAAAGGATCATCCAGCTAATCAAATTATTGGAGGTCTCGGACAAGGGGTACAAACAAGGAGCAGGAATCTAAGTTCAGTTCTCTACTCCAGCTTTCTATTCCAAGTAGAGCCAAAGAAATTTGAAGAAGCAATCCTATACCCTTATTGGATTGAGGCCATGCAAGAGGAGCTGAACCAGTTCAAAAGATGCAAAGTTTGGGAGCTAGTTCCTAAACCCAAGGACCACAACATTATTGGAACTAAGTGGATCTTTAGGAACAAGTTGGATGAGAATGGAGTCATTATAAAGAACAAAGCTAGACTGGTTGCAAAGGGATATATGCAGGAAGACGGTATTGACTTTGATCAAACGTTTGCTCCAGTAGCCAGACTGGAAGCAATAAGGATGTTCCTTGCCTATGCAACCTATCAAGGGTTTAAGGTATACCAAATGGATGTTAAGTCAGTTTTTCTGAATGGAAATCTGAAGGAAGAAGTCTATGTAGAACAGCCATCAGGTTTTGTTGATTATATTAAACCTAATTATGTTTATAGACTTAGGAAGGCTTTGTATGGGTTAAACCAAGCCCCAAGGGCTTGGTATGAAACCCTGTCTAGTTTCCTCATTGAGAACAAATTCTCAAGGGGGAAAATAAACAAGACTCTATTCCTTAGGGAATCCAGAGGCAAGATTATCTTAGTCCAAATATATGTAGATGACATAATATTTGGGTCTACAGAAAGTAGTCTTTGCAGAAAGTTTCCAAAACTTATGCAAGGACAATTTGAAATGAGCAGTATGGGAGAACTTAAGTTCTTCTTGGGTCTCCAAGTTAGACAGACTGAAGATGGATTATCCATATGCCAGTCTAAGTTCACCCTAGAGTTGATAATGAAGTATGGTATGAAATCATCCAGTACCATGAAAACTCCTATGAGGTCAAGCATGTCTCTAAGCAAAGATGATGCAGGGAAACCTATAGATGAGACTTTGTATAGAGGGATAGTTGGCTCCCTACTATATCTAACTGCTAGTAGATCAGATATCATGTATGCTACATGTGTCTGTACTAGGTACCAAGCTTGTCCTAAAGAATCTCATTTGACAGCAGTCAAAAGAATTTTGAGATATCTCAAGGGCACACCTTATCTAGGCCTTTGGTACCCTAGGAATGGAGATTTTGTACTGACAGGTTATTCAGATGCAGATTTTGCAGGCTGCAAGGAAGATATGAAGAGTACAACTGGAACCTGTCAATTTCTAGGTGGAAGGCTGGTGTCATGGAGTAACAAGAAGCAAACCAGTGTGGCTATCTCCACAGCAGAGTCAAAGTATGTTGCTGCAGGAAGTTGCTGTGCACAACTACTATGGATACAACACCAGCTAGAAGATTATGGTATTCAAGTAAGTAGAACACCTTTATTTTGTGATTCTACAAGTGTTATTTCTATTGCAAATAATCCTGTCTCCCATAGTAGGACTAAGCACATAGAAATAAAATACCATTTTCTAAGAGAACATGTGGAAAAATAAGACATTTCCCTAGAGTATATTAATACAAATAATCAGTTAGCTGATATGTATACTAAGCCCTTAGATGAAACCAAATTCAATAAGTTTAAAATTGAATTAGGTATGATAAACTTAGAATAGTTTACAAAAATTGGCTAAGTAAAATGGTGTCGACACACAGAGTTGTCTGTGTCGACACAGAGAAGTGGTGTCGACATTTCAGAGAAATGGTGTCGACACATCTAGACAGTCTGTGTCGACACTTCAGAGAATTAGTGTCGACATATCCAGAGTAGGTGTCGACACATCTAGGGTGGTGTCGACACTTAGGATTTACATAGAATTCGTCGAGTGGAGTCTCGACTAATTGTCGAGCTGAGATATGTTAGTGTCGACACATATATTCTGTCGACTATATTGGTGTCGACACATCGTTGTCGAGACATTAGAAGTAAGTGTCGACACTTTTCAACAGTGTCGACACATTTTAAGTAGGTTAACGGGCCTTTTCACCTTCAATTCTAGAAAGGTATAAATAGGATTTCGCCATTGTTTGTCGACACACTCACCAAAGTTTCGAGACCAAACTTGTGTGTCGACATCTCTCTTCTCTAAATTCAAAATTTCTTCAAACCCTAATGGCGCCCAAGCTAGAAGAGAACATTAATGAAGGATATGAGCTCGTGCGACACGCCTTTGATGACGCGGAACCCGAAATCCAAGGTGTGGTAACCCTAATTGCCGAGACTGGGTTAGAGTATCTTGTATCAGAACCAATCAAGATATGGAAGAAGGAAGTCCTTGAATTCCTGAGTGCAGCTACTCTTGATGTCTCTGGACTCAAGATTAAATTCAGAGTTCATGGAGCCAAAGTCAAGGTCACACAGAAAAGTCTAAGAAAAGTTCTTCAACTACCAAGAACAAAAGAGGAAGAAGATGTATCTGCTTCTAAGACTAGAGAGGCATTGACATGGTGTGGTTTAGACTCAAACTTGAAGATTGGATCAGTGTTCAACAGGAAAGGAATGAACATGCAGGGCAAGTTCTTATCTGAGATAGTTGGCAAGGTCATACTGAGCAAGCCTGGTAGGCATGATAGGATATCTGCTGACATGTTCAGTCTAATGACAAGGATAATTTTCAAACTTAATACTGATTGGTCTGCAGTATTGTTTGATAAGATAAAATAGTGCCTGAAGAAGCCCAATTTGGGTAGAATTCTGAGTCTATACCTAGCTGGAAGTATTCATGAAGTAATGAACCAAGCTGCAGGTTCTAAGACAAACCACATGAGGAGAATGGATGTAAGAATTTTCTCAAGGTGGGATAGAGTATTGACAAAGGAACTACCAACTCCAGAAAAGGAAACATCTCAGAAGAAGAAGAAGAAAGCCATTGTGGCTCCTGAAACCACAAGTAGCTCAGAGGAGCAAGTTGAATTCAGTTTTGATGAAGAGAGAAGAAATGCTGGATAGTCACCAGCAAGACAAGAAGATGCTCAGAGGCAGGGGGAGCTACCCTCAGCTAGCCCAATTCACCTGGATCCACTCCAGGGGGAGCCTCAACTTGTGGATGAGCCAACTCCTTTAGAGAGTGAAAGAGCTACCCAAACAATACTTGAGGTAATCACTGAAGTCAATCAATTAGATTTCCCTATTGAGGATGAAGTTTTGACTGACTCATTACCTGATGTTAATCAGCAAACACAGATACATAGTCAACCCCAGGATGTTGTTATGGAGGACACATCTGTTGCTGATAGAGAGGTATTAGATGTTCCTGAGCATAGAGATTCACCAATCCAACCTCTACAAGAGTTTACAATGGAAGAACTGTTCCCTGACTTATTACAAACTGACTTTGAGGGAGAGAAAGAAGATTTTGAGGGGGAGCAGGTAGAACTTGAGAAGGAGTATGTAGAGAAGACTGCTGGAAAATATACTGAAGAGCAAAGGAATGCTGAGGAGCTACCTAGGACTGAGAAGGATTTACCTCCTAGTCCTAAGGACAGGGTAGACATAGCCAGCACATCTGCTTCTGAAGATGAAGAGGCTGTTAGAGCCAAGAAGAGGAAGTTCCAGGTCTTCAAGAGAAGAAGCCAGAACTACAAGAAAGCACTGCAGACAATTGCTCCACAACCTGCCCCAACTACTGACTATAGTTCTCTGTTGGTGGCTATGCAGATTCAGCTAGATGAGCAAAGAACAGCTCTAGAGAAGTATATAGATGAAGGGAATAAATCACTTCAATTTGATCTGGCCCAAGACATCAAGTCTATCAGATTTGAAGTAAATCAAAATAAGAAGGAGATGACTGAATGTTTCCATAAAGGAGGGAATGTAGTTGTCTATTTGGCTACTCACCAAGAAAAGATCAAAACTCAAGTGGATGACATGGCAGTAAAACAAGGATATGTTTTGGAGAATCAGATTAGAATGAATGATAATCTGACTGCTTCACATAATGTCATAGTTACTGAAATAAAAAATATAACTACTGCACAGCCTGCAGAAAGTGCCACTGCCAAAGAAGATTTTGATAAAAAGTTCCAGGAAAGCCTAACTGCTTTTAAAACTGTTCTTCAAGATTCTCAGAAGGCTATAACTGAATAGCTTCAGAAGTTTAAACCTTTTTATAAGGATGAAGTTAACTATCTGAATGCTCAAATCAGATTTCAAAAGGATGATCTTAAGGATCACATAGTTAGAGAAGTCATAAAGGGGGAGAGGGTGTTAGTCAAAGCAGGCTCTGATCATGCAAAATGGATTTCAAATTCCATCAGAGCCACCCTTGGATATCCACCTTTATGTGATGATGACAATGTTGCAGAATCTGGAATTAATCCTGCTGTGTTTGGAGGAGAACAGGCTGAAGTGGCTCAAGTGATATATCCTCCTGCAGATTATGATATGATACATCAGGAGGTACAGTCTATGTATAGTCCTCCTGAGGGTAATCTGAATGTTATACTTGAGAAAGTAGTACAACCTGTGCCAGAGGCAATCTTAAAAGAACAAGAGGCATTTTTAAAAGAACAAGAGGCCCAATTATCTAAGAAAAGGTTCAGAGAGCAAGCTGAATTGAGGCCAGATTTTGAGCAATGGAGCCCCACATCCAGGAATATCATATTGACTACTTGGAAGGCTGCTAAGGATAATATCCTGGTTAGAGGCAAGTGGTATTCTGAACTGGAGTGGAGGAAACATGAGAATAGGAAAGAAGCCATTGTGCAATATAGAAGAAAGGCTAAGTTAGGGAAGCTACCTCCTAATGCACAGGAGCCTAGAAAGTATTTCCCTAAGACTTATCACTATTTTGAAAGGTAGAAGATAAAGGCTGAAGAGCTAAAAAAGATAGATCTTAAGGGAAAGAAGCCTGCTGATTACAATGATGCTCAAGTCCAAGCAAAGATTCAATCTGGAAAGGGCATTGTTATCAAGGAACCTGAGCAGCCATAGGATAGAAATTTTCTTAAGTTTATAATTTGTAATCATTTGCTTTTAACTCTATGTAAACTTTTGATTAATGAAAATGTTTGAAGTTGTAAGAACAATGTTATATGTTCAATCTATTACATTACTGTTCTGAGATAATTGTTTATACATGTTCTGTTTATACATGTTTAGTACTTACCCTGTCATTTAATATTGTTTTACATCATACTATAAATTTGTTATGTATGGTGTATATCATTGACTAAGGGTTATGACTTCTCCAAACAGGGGGAGATTGTTGGGTACATTGGAAAATATGTACCAGATTTGAAGAAGCCTCACCCTGCTCAATGATATACATAAAGGTGTATTTGATGTGTTTTGAGTTTATGTGTGCAGGTTAAGTAATTGCAGGGAAAGCATAAAACATTCCAAGTCCAGGTGTCGACACTTAGAAGAAAAGTGTCGACACTTATGGAGGCTTGTGTCGACACCTAGAGAAACTGTGTCGACACTTGGAGTAATTGTGTCGACACCAGGAAGACAGAGTCAACACCAGAAGCTAAGTGTCGACACATACAGGCAGTGTCGACACATAGTGAAGAATTGTCAACATTATCTGTGTCGACACTTAGAGGCAGTGTCGACACCCAGAGGAACTTTGTTGACAGCAAAAGTGTCGACACTAGGAGGCTGTATCGACACTCAGCTAACTTCAGCAAAGTTCAAGTACAAGTGTCGACACTAGGAGGCTGTGTCGACACTCAGCAAAGTTTCAACACATGAAGCATGTGTCGACACAAATGAGTTGTGTCGACACTCAGCAAAGTTTCAACACATGAAGTATGTGTCGACACCAAGGAGATGTGTCGACACTCAGCAAAGTTCAACACAAGAAGGCTTGTGTCGACACAAAGGAGTTGTGTCGACACTCAGCAGAAACCAACTATGTATTAAAGAAGAAGGCTTGTGTCGACACACAGAATCAGTGTCGACACATTCTGAAGAAGCTGTGTCGAGAAACAGTTACAATAACACAAGGAGTTGTGTCAACACCAACAAGGCTAGTGTCGACACTTAGTCTACTTGTGTCGACACTTAGTCTATCTATGTCAAAACATAAATACTATATGTCTCGACACTTTCAGACAGTGACAGAGAATTCAAGAAGTGACTGGACGACTTGACAACTGCCATTTCAACCGGTCAACTACAACTGTCAGAGCCGTCAGAAAGTTGTTAGAAACCGGATCAGCCGGTTACCTTGGAGGAAGTCTATTTAAAGACCCTTCTTCTTCAATAGAAAATAGATTGAAGCAATCAATGAATTGAGAAACAACACAACTAAGAAGAAGACCTTCACCAGAAGATCTAAGTAGTTGGAGAGAGAGAGAGAGCTCCTTCTAAGAAGCCAGCTGTTGGACCAGACTGATAAGTAAATTTTAGATTGAGATCTGATTCACAAGTCAGCAGTTGATTGAAGATCATCTGTATAGAGATTCAACCATACTGTGTTCTAATTCAAGAAGCTTTGTAAAAGCCAAGGGAGGTTGTTCTCTGTCAAGTTCTTCCAAGAACTCATCAAGAAACCAGTCAACTCATCTCTCTCTTTCATAGTTGTGGTTAAACACTTTGTAAACTTTATTTTCTGTAGGATCCTAAGGGATCTGAGCTGTAACCCTAATTTATAAAGTCTGAGTGGTAGGGCTTTTGTGCCTGAGTGTAGGAGATACATTTCTCTGAGTGTAGGCCTTGTTGAAGGCTGAGTGTAGGCCTTGTTGAAGGCTGAGTGTAGGCCTTATTGAAGGCTGAGTGTAGGTCTTGGTGATGACTGAGTGGTAGGGCTTTGTGCCTGAGTTGTAGGAGTGGGATCACTCTGAGTTGTAGGAACCTGTTTTGGGTTCTGAGTTGTAAGATCTGAGGATCTGAGAAGAAGTGGAGAAGTTAGGCCGAATCTAGTACACTACTAGATAGGTGAAGGGGGAAAGTGGATGTACCCAGACCTTGGGGAACCACTATAAAATCTGTGTGTTCTCTGTGTGTGATTAATTCTGTGGTTGCTGTATTATCTGTGCTAAATTGCTGTAGAGAATTGCAAATACAGGGCTTATTATTCAGTGTTCCTGCCTGTAAATTTAAACAGATTAAGAACACCTATTCACCCCCTCTAGGTGATTATGCACTATTTCTTTCATAAACCTCCTCCTTAATATACCCGTTAAGAAAAGAAGTTTTAACTTCCATTTGAAATAATTTAAACTTTTTAAAACTAGTAAATGCAATAAATATTCTAACTGCTTCTAAACGTGTTACAGGTGCAAAGGTTTCATCAAAATCTATTCCTTCTATTTGTGAATATCCTTTTGCTACGAGTCTAGCTTTGTTCCTAGTGACCCTAGATTCGCTATCTAGTTTATTTTTAAAAATCCACTTAACCCCTACAATAGGATGATTTGACGGTCTTTCTACTAAATTCCAAACCTTATTGCGTTCAAATTGATTAAGCTTGTCATTCAAAGCTAAAAACCAAGAATTATCATTTAAAGCAGCTTCAACACTTTTAGGTTCTATATCAGAAATAAAGCACATATTAGAGAATAACTCACGTATGGATGAACGAGTACTTACCCCTCTTGACGGTTCACCAATAACCAAATCTTGGGGATGATCTTTTGAGAATCTTAGTTCGCTTAGAGGCACGCATTCTTGCTCCTCTTCTTGTTCGACACGTTTTCTTTAGCTGTCTCCAAGGATTTCATCATCATCCAAACTTTGTGGAGGCAAGAACTCTTCATCTTTACATGTATTATTAGCTTCTACACAAGGAAAAAACTCATCAAATTTAACATGTATAGATTCTTCAACCACTTTAGTCCTTTTGTTGTAAACTCTATAAGCTTTACTCGTTGAAGAATAGCTAATAAAAATGCCTTCATCACACTTTTCATCAAATTTGCCTAAATTATGCTTAGTGTTCAAAACAAAACATTTACAATCAAAAACTTTAAAATAAGACACATTTGGTTTCCTTTGAAAATATAACTCATAAGGTGTTAATTTTAGGAGAGGTCGAAGCATAACTCGATTAATAACATAACAAGTAGTACTAACAACTTCGACCCAAAATGATCTGGGTAATTTATATTCAGATAGCATAGTACGAGCTAGTTCTTGTAAAGTTCTATTTTTCCTCTCTACCACACCATTTTGTTGAGGTGTACGAGGAGCGAAAAATTCATGTTTAATTCCTAACTCATTGTAAAAAGAAACAAATTTTTCATTATCAAATTCACCTCCATGATCTGAACGAATACATTTTATTTTTAACTCTAGTTCGTTTTGAACACATATACATAATTTGGAAAATTTTAAAAACGCATCGGATTTTGACGTTAAGAAAATTGTCCAACTTAAGTGAGAAAAATCATTAATCAAAACAAAAGTGTATTTTCTACCACCTAGACTTAGTGTATTAACATGGCCAAAAAAATCCATATGTATCAATTCTAAAGGCCTAGTGGTGGAAATGACATTTTTGCTTTTAAATGAAGAATTTAAAAATTTTCCTTTTTGACATTGTGAATATAAATACGATAAATTTCCATGAAAAAAGGTAAACCTTTAACAAGTTTGTTTTGAGACAATTTTATAATTAGTTTGGAACTAGAATGTCCAAGACGTCTATGCCACAAATCTAACTCCTCATTTTTAGATATAAAACACTTTAATGAAGAATGTGGCAAATCATTAAATCTAATCATGTATACATTTTGAAACCTAGGAGCAGTAATAACAGTATCATTTATTTTGGAGTTAATAATTTTGCATAAGTTTGAAGACGAGTCAAATAATACATTTAAGCCAACATCACATAACTGACTTATTGAGATTAAATTATGCTTCAAACCTTTAACATACAAAACATTTGAGATATTAAATGATTTGTTACTTACTACTCTGATACCGATGATTTTTCCCTTTCCGTTGTCACCAAAAGTAAGTACTCCTCCTTTCTTCATCTCTAGGTTAAGGAACTTTGATTTATTGCCCGTCATGTGCTTGGAACAACCTGAGTCCAAGTATCACATGTCTTCTTTATCCTTAGCCTGCCAACACACGTAGAAAGAGGATGAGAGTAAAGATCCAGTTACCCAAGTAGTTCCTCCCATAGTATAGGTGGAAGCCTTAGGTACCCAAATTTGTTTAACAGAACAGTGTCCCGTCTTCTTACAAGTGTGTGTTGTGTGACCAAACTTATAACATTTGGCACACTTGATGAAAGAAGTCGATGAGTTTTTTAAAGTAAATTTTGACCCTTTGTTGGAGGCTACAGGGACATTAGTTTTATTATTTTTAATCTGGAAACAAGTTTTTTTGGACTTTTTCTTATCGCCGGCGACAGTGGATGTCGCCGGGCGATAGTGTTCAGGTGAGTATCCAAGTCCAAATTTTTCAGAACCATAGTACTGGTTTGCCAAAATCATATTTAGTGATTTTTGTCCCACTCCAAATTTGTTAGTGGCCATTTCTAAATCACGGACTTGTCCCCTTAATACATAATTTTCGGCAACAATGGTGCCGCATCGGTTTGCGAAGGACTTTCTGTTGCCTTCCACTTGAGATTGAGAAAACTTTAGAGATCTCTCTAAGGCCTCTTTCTCTCTTGTAAGAGTTTCAACCCGAGTCTGAGTCTTAGAGAGATCTTTCTCAAGCTCTAGTATCTTGTCAAGGAGGGACAATCCTCTTGACATATCGCTTTCTCCTTTCCAAGTACTTTTACTTCATTTCTTAATTTTTTATTTTCTTTTATAAACAATTTATTTTCAGATTTAATCAATTGAATTTCATCCAGGTTTTTATCTAAATATTTGCAGGTTCTCAAAAATTCAGAATATAAATCATCATAAGTTTCAGGAGTTACCTCAATGTCGCTCTGGACACTGCTTCCTTCATCATGTGATGAAACGTTCTTTCCCATCAAGCACATGTTGGCCTCCTCTTCAGTTTCTGATCCTGAACTGCTTGATTCCTCAGAAGTGGTTTCATCCCATGTTTCTGCCTTCAGAACTTTATTCTTATCTTTCTTTTTGTGCCGCTTCTCCTTCAGCTCTTTCAGATACTTTGGGCACTTGCTCTTTATGTGGCCAATTCTCCTACAATGATAGCACTTAGGTGGTCGTCTATCTTCGTCATCCTCTCCATCAGATTGGGCTTTTCCTTTCCTATTTCCAGATTCTTGCTTCTTGAAAAATTTCCTGAAGGAATTTCTTCTTTCAGGATTTCTCATGAATTTCCTGAATTTCATCACAAACAGGCTTTCTTCACCTCCATCATCACTTTCATCGGACTCGCTTTCCTCTTCCTTCTTGGAATTCAACGCCAAAGCTTTCTTTCTTAGCTCCAAGCTATACTATTGTTGTTGAATCCTCAACTCTACTTCATGGGTTTTTAAGTTGCCTATTAGATTCTCAATTTGGAGAGACTTTAGATCGTGTGACTCCGAGATGACAGTCACTTTTGGATTAAACTTCGGGGGAAGCGATCTAAGTATTTTTCTCACCATATCTTCATTTGAGAAATTCTTCCCTAGAATCCGTGAGTCGTTCACTATCTTGCTGAACCTTGTGTACATGGAGTCTACATCCTCATCAACCTGCATTTTGAACTTCTCAAACTCTGATTCTAACTGGAAAAGCTTCGAGTACTTCACCTGCGATGTACCTTCATGAGTAACTTTAAGAAGATTCCATATATCATATACAATATCACATGCACAAATACGATTAAATTCAGTCCTATCTAACGCACAAAATAAGGCGTTCATTGCCTTAGCATTATTCTTATAGCGAAGCTTATCAGCTTCATCCATTTATCCTTGGGTTTTTCCATTGAGACACTTACTACTACAGTTACGGGGGCAGTGTAGCATGTTTCAACCATGCCCCAAACATCGATGTCTAGAGCTATTAGAAAGCATCGCATTTGAGCTTTCCAATAGTTGTAGTCAGTGCCCGTGAATAAGGGAGGTCTACTTATACCTTGCCCCTCAGAAAATGCATGAGTGTTTTGTGCCATTACTACTAGTGTTGAAACCGATTTTGGAGTAACCTTGCTCTGATACCAAAATGTTGGATCTTACGGTACCCTTAGAGGGGGGGGGGGTGAATAAGGGTTCTTTAAAATTTTCTTAAATTCAGACAATCTTGCTTGATGAATAAAATAATATAATTAGAGAATGAAAATGTATACTAGCTATAACAACAATGATATATTTCAAAAGAGATAAATTGAATACAAAGTGTCTCTATAGAGCTAGAGACAAAGGCTCATGAAATAAATAATTAACTTGTGTTTTCGCCAGTTCTTCTACCAAGAACCGACAGTGTAAAGCGTATCTCTTCGTAGATCTTGCTACTAATCTCCTCATAGATATAATCATAATTTAGACGCTGCACACAAGGCAACGATCTCTCCCTAAGCCGCATAAGGACTTGGACGCCACTCACAAGGCGGCGATTCTCTCCTAAGCCACACAAGGACCTAGACGCCACTCACATGACGACCATTTCCCCTCTCGTTTACAATGAGAAAAAAATAGAAACAAGAGCAAAACAAATTGAACACTTTAGGCTAGACACTCCCTTCAAACAATGCGCTGAAGATGCTGATGAATCCTTGCTAGAGTTGCTTCGAATACTGCGAACGTGCCGTCAATCTTCTGCGCTTTGGCCTTCTTGAGAGTATGGAGTATCTCTGAGATCTGGAGCTCTCTGAATCGTCTTTGCAGGAAAGTACACTCTAGGTAATCAAATTCGTGATTTCCATAAGAAATGAATGGCTTTTATATTTTGGAGATATCGCCTGGCGATACTGGGTGTCGCCACCTGGCGTTATCGGTAATTGCTTCCACGTGTGCCACGAACTCCTCATTTTCGCATCGCAGATACGTCGAGCGTCGAATCGTGCACTATCGCCGTCTTGCGGTAGCGATGTAACAGATTCCACGTCGCCCACTAGCTTTGTCGAGTGTCGAATGAAAATGCGTCGAGTGGCGCTATCTCCTGTCGGTGTTACTCAATATCGTCTGGCAATATCTCCCGAGCTCAATTCTGATCCGATTCATCACCAAAAAGACATTAGAGATAGACCTGTGTTATCTGCAAACCAAAAACACCCAAAAATCAAATACAAACAAGATTTGTTATTAGCAAACCAGGAAGCGTGGAATGCATGTCCAACAAAACATACATCACTAATATAGACCAACACATCCGGATGAGCTTCACACAACATGCATATTCCTTACTTCGATTCTGGATATAAATGCAAACTAATGGGGATACACAGATTAACCCATCGGGAGAACGCTTCCCATATGTTCGTGGAGCGCCTACCCTCAAATGCCAAGACGAAGGACTTCACATGTCCAAGGAAGAGGATCGTTACCCTTGATGTACTCTTTGTCTCCGTGGGAGAAATCCAGACTTTTGAAACCGTTCACTCCAAACTTGCCTCCGCAAATCCGAACTCGCCTTGCAAATCCGAGCTCTAAATCCCAAACAGTGGCAAAGTCTCTCTATCAGCGTTGCTGCTCCTCCAAGAAAACCATGCCAAACTCTCCAATTCCAAAACAATGAAGAGGAAATGGACAAACATATATATAAAGCTACCGCCATGCGGTACCGTCACGTTTCGCGTGTAACCGCCTAGGCCCTCCAATCACACGCTGATATGTGGCCACACCATTACAGATTCACTATCGTTGTGCGATAAGATGCTAACTCCGCACGATAGCCGTTGCCGGTTACAACACAATACCCTTTGTTATCGCTGTGCGCTAACTGCTACCATCATGCGGTTCGTCAATTAAATTGACCTTGCTATCGCCAGCGGTATCCCTATCATCGGGCGCTAGCTTCCCGAGAGCTCTGCCTGATCAGTTCCCAGGCTACCGCCGACGGTAGTACTACCATTGTGTAGTAAGTCTAGTATTGAGTGGACTCAACACTCTCGACGCTCTCAACTCTCTCGACTCACTCAACGCTCTCGATGCTCTCAACGCTATCAACGCTATCACCAAAGCTACCTCCGCACGGTAACTAGCTACCGCCATGCGATAACCTCCAAAGAACCATTTCCTGCATTAGGAGAATTGGGGCGTTACAAATCTCCCCCACTTAAAAAATTTCATCCCGAAATTAAGTCATGCAGGAAACTAGAGAATTAAATCAACTTTTAAACTGCGTACCTCAATTAAATAACTCGGGGAACTCCGACTTCATGGTTTGCTCCCACTCCCATGAAAGCTACCGCCATGCGACAACTGTGGTTGAGAGGTAGCTCCTCTCAACCACAGTTGTCCCACCGAACCTTAACCATCCTGATCTCTTTATTGCGAAGTCGCTAGACTTCTACATCCTTAATTCGAATGGGACAGGCCTTCGTTGTCAACACACTATTAACCGGTACTGGATTTGCAGCAATCACTTGGCTAGGCTCTTGCACTGCACTGCGCAACACTGATGACATAATTAGTGCCTAAGCACCTAGAGGGGGGGGGGGGTGAATATGTGTAATTCCTGTTTTTCTTTTAAGGCAGAAAAGCTGTTCAGTTAACTAATACTAAACTGCAAATTCTACTGCAAACACAACACAACAATCACAGAAATAATCAATCACAGAGTGCACACAGTTTTTATAGTGGTTCCCCAAGGTCTGGGTACATCCACTTTCCCACTTCGCCTATCTAGCAGTGTACTAGATTCAGCCTAACTTATGCACTTCACCTCAGATCCTCAGATCTTACAACTCAGATCCCCAAACAAGGCTCCCACAAATCAGGCAATCTGCCCTACCTCAGCCTTCAACAAGGCCTACACTCAGAGATCACAATCTCCTACAAATCTGGCTCACAGCCCTACCTCAGCCTTCAACAAGGCCTACCACTCAGTGAATTTACTCTCCTACACTCAGCCTTTATAAAACAGGCTTACAGTCTCAGATATTTAAAGATCCTACAAAAATTTGATTTAACAAAGTGAATAACCACCACCCTGATAGAGAGAGAATGGATGGATGGCTTCTTGATCAGTTCTTGGAAGAACTTGATGGCAGAGAAAACCCTCTCTTAGCTTTCTTCAAAGCTTCTTGAATCTGAACTCAGTAGAATTGAATCTCCTGAGAAGTTGATCTTCAATCAGCTTCTGTCTTGAGATTCAGATCTCAATCTGAAACTTTCTTGGCAGCCTGGTTCAGCAACTACACTTCTTAGATGGAGCTCTCTCTCTCCAACTTCTTAGATCTTCTATCGAAGGTCTTCTTCTTTTTGTGTTGTTAGATATCTGTGTAAGATCTTCAATCTTAATTGTAATTGATCACATCTTCTGTTGAAGGTGAAAGCCTTTATATAGTCTTCCTCCATGGTAACTGGCTAATCCGGTTTCTAACAAACTTCTAACAGATTTGACACTTGTAGTAGACCGGTTAGAAATGGCAGCTGTCAAGTCATCCAATCACTTCTTGAAAATACTATCTCTGTCTGAAAGTGTCAAGACTGATCTTCATTATGTGTCGACACAATTAGACTAAGTGTCGACACAAGTGGACTAAGTGTTGACACAAGTGGACTAAGTGTCGACACATGCCTTGGTGGTGTCAACACAACTCCTTTTATTGTTGTAACAGCTTCTCGACACTGCTTCTTTAGAATGTGTCGACACTGATTCTATGTGTCGACAAACGCCTTCTTTTCTTTAACTTTGTTGAAACTTGCTGTGTGTCGACACATCTCCTTTGTGTCGACACAAGTACTTCTTTACTTTAACTTTGTTGAAACTTGCTGTGTGTCGACACATCTCCTTTGTGTCGACACAAGTACTTCTTTACTTTAACTTTGTTGAAGCTTTGCTGAGTGTCGACACAAGTCCTGTGTGTTGACACATTTGATGTCGACAAGATCTTCCGTGTGTAGACACTGCCTCTGTGTGTCGACACATTTGATGTCGACTAAGTATTCCTGTGTTTTGACACTACCTTTTGGTGTCGACACAGTTGATGTCGACTTTGCTTCTCTGTGTGTCGACACAACCTCTTGGTGTCGACACAGTTGATTCTGGTGTCGTCTCAGCCTTTCCAAGTGTCGACACAGCTTTTCTCCAGTGTCGACACAATCCTTCATAAGTGTCGACACTCCTTCTCTAGGTGTCGACACATGGACTTAGAAATTTTTCTACATTTCTTGCAATTACTTAACCTGCACATATAAACTCAAAACAACATCAAATACACCTTGATGTATATCATTGAGAAGGGTGAGGCTTCTTCAAATCTGGTACACATTTTCCAATGTACCCAACAATCTCCCCCTATTTGGAGAAGTCATAACCCTTAGTCAATGATATACACCATTCATAACAAATACACATTATGATGTATAACGACATTATATGACATGGTAATTACTTAAAACAAAACATAAAAGATATTTCATAACAGAATAAGTATGCTAACACAGTGAGCATTCATTATAGTTTTGTTTCAACTACAAAAGTTTCTTTAATAGAAGTTTACATAGATTTTAAATATTAAATTTTACAATGTGATAAAATCTAGTAAATCTAATCTAACGCTGCTCTGGCTCCTTGATGACAATGCCCTTGCTTGATTGAATCTTGGCTTGAACTGGAACATCAGTGTCATCAACTGGCTTCTTGCCCTTTTGATCTTTCATCTTTAGCTCTTCAGCCCTTATGTTTTGTCTTTCAAAATAATTATAAGGCTTTGGGAAATATTTGCTAGGCTCCTGTGCATTAGGAGGTAGCCTCCCAAGTTTTGCCTTCCTTCTATACTGTAAAATAGCTTCTTGACTGGCTTTATGTTTTCTCCATTCTTGTTCAGAGTACCATTTGCCCCTCTATAGGGTATTGTCCTTTGCAGCTTTCCAAGCAGTCAATATAATATACCTAGATGTTGGGCTCCATTGCTTAAAATCTGGCTTTAACTCTGCTTGTTCTCTGAATCTCTTCTTGGACAAAAGAGTTTCTTGATCTTTCAATACTGCCTCTAGCACAGGCTTATCTACTTTCTCAATGATAATATTTTTATTACCCTCTGGAGGGATATACATTGATTGTACTTCTTAATGAATCATCTCAAAATCAGCTGGAGGATAGATTACTTGAGCAACTTCAGCTTGCTCACCTCCTAAAATAGCAGGGTGAATTCCAGATTCAACCACATTGTCATCATCAAAAAGGGGTGGATATCCAAGTGTGGCTCTGATGCTATTGGAAATCCATTTAGCATGGTCAGATCCAGCTTTGACTAATACTCTCTCCACCTTTATGACTTCTTTTGCCACATGATCTCTAAGGTCATCCTTTTGAAATCTTATTTGTTCATCCAGAAAATTAACACCATCCTTATAAAATCCCTTTAACTTTAGTAGCAGTCCAGAAATGGTCTTTGGAGATAGTTCAATAGCTGTTTTGACAGCAGTTATGCCTTCCTGGAAGTCCTTATCAAACTTCTCCTTATCAAACTCTAGCTTAGCTTTAGACTTATCAGCAGTTGGGGAAGCTGCAAGATTATTCATTTCTGTAACAATTGCATTATGGGATGCAGTCAGATTATCATTCATCCTAATCTGATTGTCTAGTACATAGCCTTGCTTAAGGGCTATATCATCAACTTGTGTCTTGATTTTCTCTTGGTGTGTGTCTAGGAAAACCACAACATTTCCACCCTTGTGGAAACAATCAGTCATCACTTTTTTATTTTGATTCACTTCAAATCTTATTGACTTTATATCTGCTGCCAAGGAAAATTGTAGATCTTTATGTATCTCATCCATATATTTCTCCATGGTAATCCTTTGCTCATCTAACTTGACTTGCAAATCTACCAACAATGAGCTGTAATCAGCTGTTGGGGCAGTTAGTGGAGCAACAGTTAGTAATGCCTTCTTGTAGCTCTGGCTTCTCTTTTTAAAGACATGTAGCTTCCTCTTCTTAGCTCTTAAAGCTTCTTCATCCTCAGATGCTGAGGTACTAGCTATGTCAACCCTTTCCTTAGGACTAGGAGGCAATTCCTTCTCAGTCCTTGGTAGCTCCCCCTGAGTCCTTTGCTCCTCCTCAGTTCTGGTTTGCTCCTCATCATTCCTTGCAGTCTCTCCCTGAGATCTTACATGCTCCCCCTCAAGGTTAGCTTGGTCCTTCTCAAGAGCAGTTTTCTCCCCCTCAAAACCAACATGCTCCCCCTCAATATTAGATTGCACTAAATCAGGAAATAGCTCTTCTAAGGTAAACTCTTGTTGAGTAGGATCTTGAGGTACCACCAACTCAGGATCATTATCAGCAGCAACAGATGTATCCTCCATGATTACATCTTGTGGTTGACTGTGTAGTTATGTTGGCTGGTCAACATCAATGAAAACCTCAGTTAGTGTCTCATCTTTATCAATAAGAATTGATTAATTCACCTCTTGAATTACCTCAAGGATTGTTTGTGTAGCCACCTCACTCTCTAGGTGGGTTGACTCTTCCTCAATTTGAGGCTCCCCATGCACTTGTGCTCCATATGCAGGGTCTTGTGCAAGAATATCTTGGGCTGTAGATTTCTCAGGAACCTCATGCCTTTCCTCATCAGGCATGTCCTTAGTTAATACCCTATCCCATCTTGAGATAATCCTAATGTCCATCTTCCTCATGTGGTTAATTTTAGAACCAGCTGCTTGTTCCATTGTTTCTGGAATAGTTCCAGCTAAGTACAGACTCATAATTCTACCCAGATTGGGCTTCTTAATGCTTTCTTTAATCTTCTCAAAAATAACTGCTGACCAATCAGTTTTTAGTTTAAAGATGATCCTGGTCATTAAGTTGAACATATGGGCTGATATCCTATCAAGCCCCCTGGCTTGCATAGAATCACATTTCCTACCACTTCAAACAAGAACTTTCCTTGCATATTCATGCCTTTCCTGTTAAATACTGAGCCAATCTTCATGGTGGAATCCAGTCTACACCATTGAAGTGCTTCCCTTAGCTTAGAAGCAGGTACATCTTCTTCCTCTTGTGTTTTAGGCAGGTGAAGAACTTTTCTTAAACTTTTCAAAGTAAGTTTGACTTTAGCTCCCTGAACTATTTATTTGATCTTTAATCCAGTCGAATCTAAAGTTGCAGCGCCATAGAATTCTAGGATTTCCTTCTTCCAAATCTTTGTTGGTTCAGAGACTAGAAACTCCAACCCATTCTCAGTAATTAGGATTAAAACATCCTTAATTTCTTGTTCCGCATGGTCAAATGCGTTGCGTACTAGCTCATATCCTTCATTGACGTTCTCTTCAAGCTTGGGCACCATTAGGGTTGAGTGAAATTTTGAATTTAGATGAGAGAGATGTTGACACAAAGTTTTAGTCTCGATATTATCGAAAGCGTGTCGACATACAATGTTGTGAACCTATTTATACCTTTCTAAAAATAAAGGTGAAAAGGCACGTCAAATTCCTCTAAATGTGTCGACACTGTTGAAAAGTGTCGACACTAACTACTTAAGTCTCGACAACGATGTTGACTACTATGTGTCGACACCAATATAGTCGACAGAACTTATTTGTCGATACTTATACATCTGCGCTCGACGATTAGTCGATACTCCACTCGACGAAATCTGTGTTGAACTTAAGTGTCGCCACCACTTCTGGATGTGTCAACACCTCCTCTGTATGTGTCGACACTACTTCTCTGAAGTGTCGACACTAACTTACTAGATGTGTCGACATCATTTCTCTGGAATGTCGACACCACTTCTATGTGTCGACACAGACAATTCCTTGTGTCGACACCATTTTACTTAGCCAATTTTGTTAAACTAATCTAAGTTCAACATTCCTAATTCAATTTTAAACTTATTGAATTTAGTTTCATCTAGAGGCTTAGTAAACATATCTGCAATTTGATAATCTATTTTAACAAATTCTAGTGAAATGTCCTCTTTCTCAACTTGTTCTCTAAGAAAATGGTATCTGATTTCTATGTGCTTAGTCCTATTATGTGAGACAGGATTATTTGTAATAGAAATAGCACTTGTAGAATCACAAAGCAAAGATGTTCTACTTACTTGAATACCATAGTCTTCTAGCTGGTGTTGAATCCACAATAGCTGTGCACATCAACTTCCTTCTGCCACATATTCATACCCTGCTGTGGAAATTGCCACACTTGTTTGCTTCTTACTTCTCCAAGACACCAATCTTCCTCCTACAAATTAACAGGTGCTTGTAGTACTTTTTCTATCTTCTTTGCAACCTGCAAAGTCTGCATCTAAATAGCCTGTCAGTAGAAAATCTCCATTCCTAGGGTACCAAAGGCCTAGATTAGGTGTGCCCTTAAGATATCTCAAAATCCTTTTCACTGTAGTCAGATGAGATTCTTTAGGGCAGGATTGGTACCTAGCACAGACACATGTAGCATACATGATATCTGGTCTACTAGCAGTCAGATATAGGAGAGAGCCAACTATCCCTCTATACAAAGTTTCATCTACAGGTTTCCCTGCATCATCTTTGCTAAGAGACACACTTGACCCCATAGGAGTTCTCATGGTAGTGGATGATTCCATACCATACTTTTTAATTAACTCCAGGGTGAACTTAGACTGAGTTATGGACAAGCCATCTTCAGTCTGTCTTACTTGGAGACCCAAGAAGAACTTAAGTTCCCCCATACTGCTCATTTCAAATTTTTCTTCCATAAGTTTTGCAAACTTTATACAAAGATTACTTTCAGTAGACACAAATATTATGTCATCAACATATATTTGAACTAGAATAATCTTTCCTTTAGATTCCCTAAGGAATAGAGTCTTGTCTATTTTCCCCTTGAGAATTTGTTCTCAATGAGGAAACTAGACAGAGTTTCATACCAAGCCCTTGGGGCTTGTTTCAACCCATACAAAGCTTTCCTAAGTCTAAAAACATAATCAGGTTTGAGAGGATCAACAAAACCTGAGGGCTGCTCTACATAGACTTTTTCTTTTAGATTTCCATTCAGGAATGCTGATTTTACATCCATTTGGAATACCTTGAAACCTTGATATGTTGCATAAGCAAGGAACATCCTAATTGCTTCCAGTCTTGCTACTGAGGCAAAGGTTTGATCAAAGTCAATACCTTCTTTCTGCCTATATCCTTTTACAACAAGTCTTGCTTTATTTTTCACAATGATCTCATTCTCATCCAATTTGTTCTTAAAGATCTACTTTGTTCCAATGATGTTGTGGTCTTTTAGTTTAGGAACTAACTTCCAGACCTTGCATCTTCTGAACTGATTCAGCTCCTCTTGCATGACATCAATCCAATGTGGGTCTAGAACAGCTTCTTCAAATTTCTTGGGTTCTACTTGTGATAGAAAGCTAGAGCATAGAACTGTATTTAGATTCTTGGTCCTTGTTTGTACTCCTTGTCTTGGATCACCATTTATCTGATTTGCTGGATGATCCTTTAAGTGTCTATTAGCTGGAGGTAGTCTATATTCAGGTTGAACACCTCCAGTTTCTTCAATATGCTGCACCTCTTGGTTTTCTTCAGCATCTTGAGAGTCTTGTACTCCCCCTGGACAGCAACCACCATTTTCCACTTCCTGATTTGCAGTTGAATCTTCTGTAATGGTAAGCTTGTCCATTCTCTCATTTATACCTGTAGAACTGCAAACACTACTTGACAACTTACTGTTAATCAGTCTTGTTTCATCAAAGACTACATGTACAGACTCTTCTACAACTTGAGTAGTCAAGTTGTAGACCCTATAAGCCTTACTATTGTTGTTGTACCCAACAAAGATCCCATCCTGGGATTTGACAGCAAACTTAGTTAGATAAGACTTGCCATTGTTAAGTATATAGCACTTGCAACCAAAGATCCTAAAATAGGATAAGTTTGGTTTTCTGCCCTTCACAATCTCATAGAGAGTCTTTTTATGGCTCTTTGTGATAATAGCCCTATTGATCACATGACATGTATTGTTTACTGCCTCAGCCCAAAAATATTCTGGGAGAGAAGTGTCACTCAATAGAGTTCTACCGGCCTCTATCAATGTTTTATTCTTCCTTTCAGCAATACCATTTTGCTGTGGTGTTCTAGGTGAGGATAATTCTTGAAATATCCTAAATTCTTCACATAGTCTTGTCATACTTTCAGACTAAAATTCAGTACCATGGTCACTTCTGATTTTGACCACTGTACTGTTCAACTCATTCTGAATTTGTTTAACAAAACTATATAAGACAGTTGAAGTTTCAGATTTTTGTCTTAGAAAGAACACCCAGGAATATCTAGAATAGTCATCCACCACCACAAATGTGTAGACCTTTCTACCTAGACTATGAACTGGCATAGGACCAAAAAGATCCATATGCAAGAGGTATAGACACCTCACTGAATCCTTGTTTTCAAGGCTATGAAAGGAGGATTTGGTCTGCTTGCCTTTTTGACAAGCTGAGCATATTCCATCCTTTATACACTTAACTTGAGGACCATTCCTCACTAACTCTTTGCTAAAGAGTTGGCCAATAGTCTTATAGTTAAGATGGGCCAGCCTCTTGTGCCATTTAACACAATGAGAGGCTCTCTCATCAGCTATAATACAAATAGGAGAAACATTGTTATCACACACAAAGTTAAGACAGTAAACATTTCTCTTACTATATCCTGTCAATATGACCTTTTGATCACTTAACCTTTTTTATATGACATCCATTCTTAATAAATGAAATGTCATATCCTAAATCACTCAACTGACTGATGCTTATAAGGTTGTGTTTCAAACCCTTCACATAGGCCACTTGAGAGATAGTAATCTGATTATTAGAAATGTTGCCAAATCCTTTGATGATTCGTTTTTCTGAACAACCAAAGGTTACTTTAGGGCCATCCATGATAGGTGTGTAGTCCTTCAGCAACCCCCTTGTTCCAGTCATTTGCCTGGAACATCCACTGTCCAAGTACCATATAGGGGCATGGCTACTTGGACTCACCTGTAATAAAGACTACTTAACCTTAGAACCCAAATAGGTTTTGGGTCCTTGATTCATGTTAGTCTGAAATTTGACAAATCTGCCTGTAGCTCTTCTAGCAGACAGATTGCTACTCTCCTTGACACTGGAATTGTGCCAACAATCTAAGGCAAAATGGCCTACCTTGCCACGAAACCAGCACTCAAACTTGTTGTACCTTTGTTTAGGTACAACCCTAGCTGAATTGTCTACAACATGCTTCTTGTTTTCTGCTGGGGCTTTGCCTTTAGATTTGGACTTAGCAGTCCATGCAGTTTTCTTAAACCCTAATCTAGCCTTACCCTTTTGAGGTACAAACTCATCAATTAAGGGTAATACAAATTTAGGTTTAGAAAAACTAGCTACTATCTCCTTTTCTTTCTGAAGTATATTCTCTAGATTTTTAATCTGATCATTCTTAAATGTGATAGTACCCATCTGAATAACAGTAATGTTTTTCTGTCTGGCTATCTCATTCAATTTCTGATCCAGCAATTTCTCTGAATCAGATGCAGCCATCTTAAGATCTGCAATTTCCTTAGCCAGAGTTTTGGCCAGGTTTTTTCTTTTCTTTAGTGCCTGCTGCAAGTCTCCATATTCATCTATCAGCTGATGAATATCACCTTCAGACTCAGACCCATCCACATCACTTGATGCAGATGTTGCTGACTCTAATTCAGTACTTCAATCTGAATTTCTAGAAATACATTGTACCTTACTAGGACTAGGCTGATCCTGAAACTTGTCTTCTTCTGACACAACCATCAGTCCCTTGCACTGATGGTATTCTTGTTCATATATAGAGTTCAACACTTGGAGAAACTCTTCTTCTTCATCTGCTGCATATAGACCAATGTAGGCCTCAGCTTCAGATTCTGACTCTGAAGTAGATTGGTCTGACAAGATCTTCTCCTTCTTAGCAACAAAGGATTTCTCCTTCTTGCTTTGGTGTTGACTCTTCTTCTTATCTGCAGTCTCTTTTCTTTTATCTGGACACTCAGCCACAACATGTCCAGGCCTATTACATCAGTAGCAAACTATCTTGGATGTTGTAGATTTGCTTGGCTTAGACCCGCTCCTTTCCTTCCTGGATGACTTCCTCTTTTGATAATACTCATCCTTAGGCTGAGGTGTGGAAGGCTTAGACTTCCACTGCTTCTTCTTCAGGAATCTCTGAAACTATCTTGTAAATGCTGCAAAATCTTCATCTGAGTCACTATTGTCTGAATTCTGGTTGTCTGAAATATCTGAAGCAGTTTCAGCAACAATCTTAGGAGGTGATGGAGACATCCTCCTATTTTTCTTAGTGGCTTCAACCTTGAAGGCCACAGACTTTTCTCTATGCTCACCTTTTTCACTTTTCTCTTCCTCTTTCCTTGCCATTAGCTGCATCTCATATGACAGCAGTTTTCCAAACAAGGTTGGTGGAGAGATATCTGCAAGTTTGGCCACTTCCCTAATGACACAAATCTTAGTGTCCCAATCCTCTGTCAAGGATCTTAGGAATTTATCATTCAGTTCATAAGTACTGAAGATTCTCCCATAGGACATCAACTCATTAACTATTCTATAGAATGTTTTATAACACTCAGTTATATTGTCAGACTTTCCTTGTCTGAAACTCTCAAATTCCTAGTTCAACATAGATTTTCTATCTTGTCTTACGTCTTCTGAACCCTCCATGTAGACTATCAATGTATCCCACATTTCTTTGGAGGTCTTGCAGTGAATCAAATCTTTAAAAGTTGCATCATCAATAGCACTTACTATGATGTTCTGGGCTCTTTTATCCATAGTTGCCAAGAAGATCTCATCCTTGGTCATCTCTGAATAATCCTTGGTAATTCTTTGGTTTGCATCCAGAATTGAAATCTTCATTGGAACATAAGGACCTTCCTTGACTGTAATATAGATCCTTGGATTAGAAGCCTCCATAAACAGCCTGACCCTTTCTTTCCAGATGCCAAATATCTCCTTTCTGCATATGGGTAATTTCATAGATCCTAGCTCCTTGTGATTTTCACCTGAACCTATTTTCTTGATTCTTGAATCTGCCTTATGGATCTCACTCTGACTGTTAAGTCCTTCTTTGAGTAACCTGGCTCTGATACCACTTGAAAGAATTAGTGCCTAACCACCTAGAGGTGGGGGGGGGGGGGGGTGAATAGGTGTAACTCTTGTTTTTCTTTTAAGGCAGAAAAGCTGTTCATTCAACTAATACTAAACTGCAAATTCTACTGCTAACACAACACAACAATCACAGAAATAATCAATCACAGAGTGCACACAGTTTTTATAGTGGTTCCCCAAGGTCTGGGTACATCCACTTTCCCCCTTCGCCTATCTAGCAATGTACTAGATTCGGCCTAACTTCTGCACTTCACCTCAGATCCTCAGATCTTACAACTCAGAACCCCAAACAAGGCTCCTACAACTCAGGCAATCTGTCCTACCTCAGCCTTCAACAAGGCCTACACTCAGAGATCACAATCTCCTACAACTCAGGCTCACAGCCCTACATAAACCTTCAATAAGGCCTACCACTCAGAGAATTTACTCTCCTACACTCAGCTTTTATAAAATAGGCTTACAGTCTCAGATCTATAAAGATCCTACAAAAATTTGATTTAACAAAGTAAATAACCACCACCCTGACAGAGAGAGAATGGATGGATGGCTTCTTGATCAGTTCTTGGAAGAACTTGATGGCAGAGAACAACCTCTCTTAGCTTTCTTCAAAGCTTCTTGAATATGAACTCAGTAGGGTTGAATCTCCTGAGAAGTTGATCTTCAATCAGCTTCTGTCTTGAGATTCAGATCTCAATCTGAATCTTTCTTGGCAGCCTGGTTCAGCAACTGCACTTCTTAGATTGAGTTCTCTCTATCCAACTTCTTAGATCTTCTATCGAAGGTCTTCTTCTTTTTGTGTTGTTAGATATCTGTGTAAGATCTTCAATCTTAATTGTAATTGATCATATCTTCTGTTGAAGGTGAAAGTATTTATATAGTCTTCCTCCATGATAACCGGCTGATCCGGTTTCTAACAAACTTCTGACAGCTTTGACAGTTTCAGTAGACCGGTTAGAAATGACAGCTGTCAAGTCATCCAGTCACTTCTTGAAAATACTATCTCTGTTTGAAAGTGTCGAGACTGATCTTCATTATGTGTCGACACAATTAGACTAAGTGTCGACACAAGTGGACTAAGTGTCGACACATGCCTTGGTGGTGTCAACACAACTCCTTTTGTTGTTGTAACAGCTTCTCGACACTGCTTCTTTAGAATGTGTCAACACTGATTCTGTGTGTCGACACAAGCCTTCTTTTCTTTAACTTTGTTGAAACTTGCTGTGTGTCTACACATCTCCTTTGTGTCGACACAAGTACTTCTTTACTTTAACTTTGTTGAAACTTGCTATGTGTCGACACATCTCCTTTGTGTCGACACAAGTACTTCTTTAGTTTAACTTTGTTGAAGCTTTGCTGAGTGTCGACACAAGTCCTGTATGTAGACACATTTGATGTCGACAAGATCATCTATGTGTCGACACTGCCTCTGTGTGTCGAAACATTTGATGTCGACTAAGTATTCCTGTGTGTCGACACTACCTTTTGGTGTCGACACAGTTGATGTCGGTTTTGCTTCTCTGTGTGTCGACACAGCCTCTTGGTGTCGACACAGTTGATTCTGGTGTCGACTCAGCCTTTCCAAGTGTCGACACAATTAACTCCAAGTGTCGACACAACTTTTCTCTAGTGTCGACACAAGCCTTCATAAGTGTCGACATTGCCTCTCTAAGTGTCGACACATGGACATAAAAATTTTTCTACATTTCCTGCAATTACTTAACCTGCACATATAAACTCAAAACAACATCAAATACACCTTGATGTATATCATTGAGAAGGGTGAGGCTTCTTCAAATCTGATACATATTTTCCAATGTATCCAACAACTGATATGTGGAATACGTCGTGTAGACCACACAATTTCGGTTATAACTTCAACCGATAAGATGCTTCACCAATTTGCTCCAGTATCTCAAACAGTCCAAGATATCTCAGACTCAGCTTCTTTAAGCGTCGAACTCTTGAGACACCCTTGAAAGGCTTAATCTTCAATTATACCCAATCGCCCATGATGAACTCAACATTCCTTTGTTTGATTTTATACTACTTATCCTGCCTATCCTAAGCAACCAGAACCCACTCAAGGATTATTCGTACAATCGAAGTCGTGTGGTCGACTTCCTTCCGCTTATACAGTTTTGACTCATCCGTCTCCAACCAAGGCAACAGAGTACGACACTTCCTACCGTATAGGGCCTCGAAGGGCGCCATTTGAATGCTCACCTGGTGTCTGTTATTATAAGCAAACTCAATCATTCAGGTGTTCTTCCCACCTCTTACCAAAATCCAGGGCACACATGCGAAGCATGTCCTCCATTGCACAATTGACCCTCTCGATCTGACCATCCATTTGTGGATGAAAGGTTGTGCTGAACTTCAGCTTCGTCCCCAACAGTTGATGCACCAACCTCCAGTTATTAGATGTGAAGCACCCATCTCGGTCACTCACGATGCTACGAGCGACACCGTGCAGTCGTACAGTATTATCTACACACTATTTTGACTGTTTGTCAACTAAATCGTCCTTCCTATTTGGGATGAAGTGCGACACTTTCGTTAAACAATCTACGACCTCCCAGATGGCGTCATTTCCCCTTTGCGATCTCAGCAACCCATACACGAAATCCATGGAAATATCATTGAACTTCCACTCTGGTATAGGCAAAGATTTCAAGAATCCTCTGGTCTTCTAGCACTCTGCCTTCACCAAGGCGAACGTTTGAAATATTGCCATATAAAATGCTATGTCCTTCTTTAGTCCCGACCACCAAAATAGCTTTTTCATGTCCTTGTACATCTTTGTGTTCCTCGGGTGAATCGAGTACTTAGTATGATGAGCCTCATACATCAATTCCTCCCGTAGCTTACCCACACTTGGCACGCACAAACGACTGTCCTTCCACAATAACCCATTGTCGAGAGTAAATTGGGCATTTGACCCATCCAAAGCCTTAGCCATGCTATCATCCAACTCCAAAGCTTATCAAATCCGATTAGACAGGTCATACTGTACCTTTGTCCAGTTTAACTGAGCTTCAGTACTAGACCTCTTATCAACACAAGAGATCTCTAAGGCCTCTAAATCTAGAATGAGATGCTCTTCATGGACCGACAACCAATTGGTCTGTGCGGGAGCTCTGCAACTTAATGAATCCGCAACCGCATTACCTTTCCCATGCACATAGTGTTTCTTGAAGGAGTAGTCCTCCAAGAACTCCATCCACCACTACTTTCGCATTTTTAGGTCCTTCTGATCTAGTAGATACTTCAGGCTCTTATGGTCAGTATAGATATCGACCTTCACACCATAAATATAGTGCCTCCAAATCTTTAGTGCAAATATCATAGCCGCCAACTCCAAGTCTTGCACCAGATAATTCCTCTCATGCACCTTCAACTTGCACGAGCCATATGCTATTACACTCCCATGCTGTAGCAAAACATAGTCTAGGTCGCTGCCAGAGGCATCATTGTATATCTCAAAGCCTTCTGCCCTACAATGCGAACATAGAATAGGCGTCATGGTTAGATGACTTTTTAGCTCTTCAAAAGCTTGCGGGCACGCAGACGACCAAACAAACTTCTGATCTTTCCTTTTCAAGGTCGTGAGGGGTAATGCCATCCGCGAGAAGTTCTCCACGAAGCGCCTGTAGTAGTCGATAAGCCCTAGAAAACTCCAAACTTCCGCCACCGAAGACAATAGAGGCCACTCTCGTATCTATCTCAACAATCTTTGTCGGATCCACTGCAATTCCCTCACCGCTAACAATATGACCAAGGAATGCCACTGAAGAAAGCCATAACTCACACTTCAAGAACTTGGCATATAGTATATTACTTCTCAAGGTCACCAGAATAATCTGTAAATGCTCTACATGATCAAACTCGGATTGTGAGTACATGAGGATATCATCAATGAATGCTATCACGAACCGATCCAGATATTCCCTGAATGTTCAGTTCATCAAGTCCATAAACATGGATAGTGCATTAGTCAGCCCAAAAGGCATGACCATAAACTCGTAATGCCCATAACGTATACTAAAAGCTGTCTTGGGGTTATCGCTTTCCCTGATTCTTAGCTGATAATGGACAGACTTCAAATCCAGCTTCAAATACACCATCGAACCAACCAGTTGGTCAAACAGATCGTTGATCCTTGGGATCGGGTACTTGTTTTTCTCTGTTAACTTATTCAACTCTTGATATTCGATACATAGTTGCAAACTTCCATCCTTCTCCTTCACAATGAGTACCGAGGCGCTCCAAGGTGACAAACATGGACGCACATACCCCTGCTCTATCAATTCTTCAAGTTGCGCCTTCAACTCTGCCATTTCCCTCAGTGCTAAGCGATAAGGAGACCGCGACAAATGTTTGGAACCTCGCACCAAATTGATGGTGAATTCGATCTCTCTCTGATGTGGAGCTACAGGGTGATCTTCATGAAACACGTCGGCAAACTCTGACACCACTGGAATACAGACTAACTTGGGCTTCTTAGCCTCAAGTAGACTGAAGAACAACTCCGCACCCTAATGAACTGCCTTAACTACTTGAAGGGCAGACATCATCGTCTTGCTCGACCTCTTTATTCCGGAGAAAGTAGTTTCTAGACTTGTGTTCAACCCAGCTTGACCGTCTTCAAACTACAGTCGATGAACGCACGTTGCTCCGAGAGCCAATCCATGCCAAAGATTACATCAAACTATATTATCGGTAGTAGTGATGCTTCCAAGTCAAAAGGTTGCCTTCCTATCATGACTTTCACGTAACAGACTCTATCAGCGCGCATCGAACACCCGTTCTGTTGCAGCGCATCGAACAACCATTCTGTAGCAGCACATCCAACTTGCCATTTGACACTGAAGCAGACACTCCAATTTGTGACATGAAGTCCTCAGGTAAGAAGGAATGTGAAGCTCCTATATCAAATAGTGCTCGAGCCAGATAGTCCATAATTATGATAAATCCTAAAACATAACAGTCATACAACCAAAGCATAAGGCGCAAGGTATAAAAAGTACTAACACTAAAAACTAACTCATAATTTTCACCACATCGCCTTATTTGATAGCCTCCTGCTGGATAAGGTTGTAAACTCTCGATTGGGCTGGTGCTTGATAGGATGCGTTAGACTCCACCGCCTTTCCCTTTTCAGCATAAGTTGCTCCTGTATTTTTCTCTGATTTAGGAGGGCCACTACGACACTCTCGGGCTATCTGCCCTGGATTTCTGCAAGTAAAACAACGAATGGGGCCTCCACGTCTAGACGACGCACCAAAACTAACCAAAGAAGAAGCCGATTCGGAAGGCTTGGCCTTCTTGTTCCACTTCTAGTAACCAGACTTCACCTGTCCCGGTACTTTGAACTCCGGGTTCTTCACTGCTAAATCCTTCCTTCTTTGAACCCTCTTCAAATCCTGCTCCGGCGAACGAGCTGTATTTACCAGAACTAGAAAGCTCTACGTCATCGGACCTGAGAGTACCAACCTCAAATCATCACGCAGTCCTTCATAAAATTGGTTGGTCTTGCGCTCCTCATCCAAAAAAGTGGAGTGATGCGTTGAACGACAAGTGTACCAGTAGCACAAGTAATATAAAATGGGTGAATGTCGCCAAGTATCGATCTCTCAAGGAACACAGTAAGGTGGAGTTAATTTTGAGGAGGGCATGAGATTGAAGTCCTTAGTTCAGTGTTTATGACGGGGGGTTTTGATTGTTGCGGAATACAAAATAAAAACAATAATAAACTACTACTATGCAACGCCGCTATGCGATGCTTCGCCAGGCGGGATGGAAGAATACACGAGCCTGTATGCACCGAATCGTTGGGTGGATGGATGAGTAGGCTTGCGGATGAGGTGGTGAGAACGGCGGAATGAGGGTCGAAAGCACCTCTTCGCTACACACGTAACTAGGAATTGCTAGTACGACAATGTGTGGTGGAGTTTTATGGAAAATGGCACACCTCAAGCAATTAACGTAAATATAAAATCACATAGACATGATTGTGCACAAACACATATCAAATTAAACATTCTTCATCACATACAAAGAGATAAATTACACTATCAATCAACAAGAGAAGAAGAGAGTGCGAGATCGACCAAATCCAAAGTCATGCTGAGGATTCATGGAAGGATTCGTCGGGTTGTTAATCTGCGTCCTAGCTTGATCCTCAACTACGTTCGAGGTAGAGGCGGCTGTCACTCACTCCCAATGGAACCATCTTCTTCATGTCACGATCCGGTGGAGTACACAAACTTCTCCTAGCTTGATGGAGAAAGCTAGATCAAACTCTTCTTGAAGCTCAAGGATGAAGGAGGAGGCCGAGAGGATGCTCCGACTTGAAATTGGCGTTGAAAGCTTGCTAGGAGCCCCTCCCTATAGTGGAAGATGATGGAGATCGGCGGAACCCTACTCACAGAAGAAAAAACGGCGGACAGAAGTGCCGACTCCGTAATTAGGGCGGAACCTGTGTATTTATAGAAAGCAGAAAAAAAGTAATGCGCACGATCAGTGGAGCATGACCAGTGGTCGTGCACACTGAATCCAATGATCGTGTGATAAGCAGTGGCAGAACTCCAAAAAAATAGGATAACGTGCACGAGCAGTAGTGCACGATCAGTGGTCGTGCGCACTATGTCCAGTGGTCGTGCAGTTGCCCCAGACAGAACTTGGAAAATGGAGAATATAGTCAGCATGATCAGTGGCGCACGACCAGTGGTCGTGCGCAATAGATCCACTGATCGTGTGCAGTGTTCCTGTACCTTTTGGGATTTCTGAACAATCCCGAAATATGCACACGACCCTTGGACCTGCAGTAAAAACCGAAAAGCCACCAGAATGGGCACACCACATTCTCCAGACACATAAAAACACCAAGTAGGGCAAAAGAACAATAATTATGAAATCACACAGAAAATGGGCCTAAAGTGCACTTGACATGAAATGGACAGAGAAACAATTATGAACAATTATGGCTCTCAAGTGTAGTGCAATAACGAGAAAACTGGCCCATATGAGTCCAAAAATAAGTATATAACTTGGACTCATCACACCCCCAGACTTACTTGTTTGCGCGTCCCGAGCAAACAAAATCTATGCAGATAAGGAAAAAAAAACTAGCTAACATCAAAATTGAGATATGGAGTACCATGCCAAGTCGCATGCTCGCACACGTAAAAATATAATAGGGAAAATTTCTATGTATACAAAATGATTTATACTTTTCACAATGCGTATCAACATTTTATTACTACTCAAAAATGGAATCATGGTGAATATTCCGGTCATGCGTAAGGAGAAAGTAGACTAATCGCATGGCGAGCATTGCCAAAGATCGGGGCTCGGGATAACCTCTAAAGGAATCCACCAATATCGGTGACCATATGCTTGCTCGTTCACACTCTCTCCACGGCACTGGTTTGGTTCACACACGAATCAGTAGGACTTTAGGTGAAGAAATGGGGCTTGGGTTTCGGTGAGGTAAACAAAGATGAATAAGAAGGGTACACACCTAACCCAAATGAGCTACCATAAAAAAGAAGCTATCCGCTAACGAAATACCTGCAAGTACACCACACACCCAGACTTAATTTTTAAAATATGGGTGTGTGCACCGCCTACTCCAAATACAATCTCATCTCAAATAAAATTTTCAATTATACTTTTTTCTTTTCACTTTTCTTTTTCACAATTATTTTTTTTTTGTATATTTTTTCAAATCTGTTGTTTATTTTAACAAATCCATCGAATAAAAATTTTGGAGCACATCCACATATTCACAAGGAATATCACCGCATCAACACCCAACATGAAAATGTAAAACACTAAAGCTCGACTTGGGTATGCGACTAGGATCAGCTATGAGGCTTTGGTGAAATAATGATGGAGCTAAATCAAAAGAAGGGGTAGGCACAACTGGGCTAGCGAGGATAAGACGTTAGGAATGGTACAAAGCTCAACCGGGCCAAAATGATGGCCTACATCACGCTCATGCGATTGAACTAACCTATACCCATGCTTCAAGAATAGCTTGGGGCAAGTTCTTAGCCAACGAGAAAGACTATACATTCTACCGACTCGAGCAATACGAATCTATCGGCCGTCTACATACATCCCTAAGCTACCGTCGGATTCACACCAGATTCACCAATTTTTGAGTACAATAAAATAGTATTTATGTAATTAGAAAATTATAAAACTATAAGCATACAGAAAAATTAAATCTTCTCCAATTTCTACATGAGACGAGAGCATTTGACTAGGAGCACAGTAGGGTCAACATTTTACTCTGTCTCACAATCCTGTGCCAGCACAATAATTTTCCCAAATCATATAAAAGAAATGAGTTTAACTCACAGCGCACTAACAACTAAGCATGCGCTCATGTGCCTGCAGTGGTGTGCGATGCAATGAACTAATCAAAATGTAAACAATAAAAGCTCCTTGTATGCAAACGAAATGTGCCCGTGCAAAAGGTAGCAGATACTGTCTCTCCCCCAGACTTAAACTAAGCTACACAGTATATGATATTGAAATTAAAATCAGATAAAAATAAGGGGAGAGGTTACCCAATGCTTAGCTAGTGAGCATACCAGAAGACGTATGAAAACACAGAAGCAGGTCCGCTGATGAGTCCGATTTATATAGGGTATTTTGGAATGATCTGGGCTAGTTTTCACGCACTTGCACTTCACTTTTAGTATATTATCATTGATTTTTCATTTATACAGTATATCATGCTAAGTGCATTGTTTTGGCCATTGTGGTGTGCAATTGCGCATTTTATTTTTGGGGGTAAGCACATGGTGCTCCCCATGGGACTTTCCGGCTATTTTCATTGCATTTCTGTGACGCTGGAGGGTTCTCTTTGGTTTTATTTGTTTGTATGAAGTAATGCGTTTTCCCCAAGGCTGGAATGTAGGTTTGAGTAAAACGCACGGTCATGCATTTTCTTAGCACACGGTTCTTTGTGATCGTGCGTTTTGTTTCTGCAGAAGAAACGTCGACTGGAGCTCGATGAATTTCGTCGATCTGAGCTCGACGATCTTCACGCACGGTTAACGCACGGTTTCATTGGAACCGTGTGTGAAGGAAACACACGGTTTTCCTGTAGCTTTCTTGTTTGTACCAATCTGTGGTTAAACCTGTGATTTGTTCATGCACGGGCGGAAGCGCCCGTGCGCGAGTAAAACGCATGGTTCCCCTGTAGTATCTTGTTTTACTGTGCTCTGTGTTTACCCGTGCGATTTCCTTCACGCACAGGCGGAAGTGCCCGTGCACGAGTAAAACGCACGGGTCAATGCATCTTCATCAGCAAGCTTGGCCTACAAGTTAATAACACATGGTTAGCGCATGGTTGTGCGCCAAACCGTGCGTGCCTATTTTTCTAACATGCTTCTATTTAAAGCGCAGATTTTCCTCCATTAAAAAGAGATTTTTTTCCCCCGCCGTGTTTTGCCCCCAAGGAAGGGTTCCACTATTTCCCTTCATCTTCCACCTTAGGGAGGTGCTCCTGGTAAGCTTTCACCGTCAAATCCAAGCTGGAGCTTCCTCTCGGCCTCCTCTTTCATCCTTGAGCTTCAAAAAGAGTTAGATCTAACTTTCTCCATAAAGCTAGGAGAAGTTCGTGCCATCCTCCACTGGCTCGTGACACAAAGAAGACAGGTCCATTGGGAGTGAGTGACAACCTCCTCTACCCCGTACGCAGTTGAGGATCGAGCTAGGACGCGGACTGACAACCCGGCGATTCCTTCAGTGAATCCTCAGCAAGACTTCAGATCCGGTCGATTTCGCACACTTTTCTTCTCTTGTTGCTGATAGTGTAGTTGATCTCTTGTATATGATGAAGTTGCGATAATTTTGATAAACAAATGTATACACTCATGTCTATGTGATTTCATATTTACGTTATTTGCTTAAGGTGCGCCTTTATTTTCCATCCTCCACCACATCTGGTTGTGCCGCACTAGCAATTGCTATTGGAGTACGTAGCGAAGAGGTGCTCTCGACCCTCATTCCTCCATTCTCACCACCTCATCCACAAGCCAACTCGTCCATCCGCCCAGCGATTTCATGCATAGCGGCCCGTGTAGTCTTCCATCCTGCCTAGCGAAGCATCGCATAGCGGCGTTGCATAGGAGTAGTTTGTTAGCGTTTTACTTTATTTTTCCACAACTATCAAAACCCCCTTAGTTAACTCCGACCTAAGGACTTCAATCTCAAGTCCTCCTCGAAATTAACTCCACCATACTGAGTTCCTTGAAGAGATCGATACTTGGGAAAATTCACCCATTTTATATTACTTGTGCGACCGGTACACTTGTCGTCCAACACATCAAGTTTTTGGCGTCGTTTCCAGGGAACACAGTCGTGTGAGTTTTTGGAGAGGGAGATAATAGATAGAAGCCCTTTTCCATTTATTCATTGCATGTTTCTTCTTTGCTTTTATTTTTAGAATTCGTTGTTTATTTTCTCTATTCCTTTTCTAGATTTAATTTTTCTGCAGTAGGCATTCCTTTTCTTTTATCTGCTGCTATGTAGTTAATTTTTTCTTAGAATATCTCTATTAGTGAATTATTTCTTGTTGCACTATGTTTTCTCATATGAATATTGATGCAGGACCAAGCGTCGACACCGGGAGATCTACGGATTAACACGTTTGCCTTTCTACGATTCGAACTTTAGCTCGCACAAATTTCCTCACCACGCACACTCCAAGCAATTTTATCATATCGATGCTAACGTACGGATAGCCAACCCGTTTAGGATCGAATAGAGGCGATACGCCAATATCCTTTCCAGCTAAAAGGACCCACCCGGTCCGAACGAGCGAAGTTGTACCAAAAGAGAACTACCAAAAGTACGATTCGAGAAAAGGTAGATCTCTCCCAACAAAAAGTTACGAGGTTCGCCAAACCTTTGCGAAAATTAATTCAATTAAGATGAACACAAACAATCGAAGAAAACCACGAAAATTCAACGATTCTAAATCCAACGCCAAGAATATCCACCACAAAATTATCTAGGGAAGGAATCACACAAAGGTAGAGATTTTTGTTACCCAAACCGAAATAGATGATTTCCGATTATCTAACTTGAATCGCTCTTCCGCGGTTCCGCCGGAGAGAGAGGAAACTCGTCCTCCTTCATCGCTTCATGCCTTGGCCGAGATCCACGAAAGCTTTTTACAAACACTTGGCCCAATCTCCAAGGGAGTGGGGGTCGAGATTTCTCCTTGAAGGGGTGGATCGGCCTTGGGATTTGGGTGGCCTACCGGCTTGGGTTTAGGAAAGGGGGCTCGGGTGGAGTGGACTTGGCCGAGAGTGAGAGAGAGGGGGTTGGAGAGAGGATAGGTGGCAGTTTGTAGAGAGGGGGAGGGCATGGCTGAGAGAGAGAGGGAGGGAGAAGGAGGAGGAGGGGTGGCTAGGCTTGGGCTGGCCGAAATTTCAAGAGGAGGAGGCGGGGACTAGGGTTTCTCAATTTCTTATTCATTCAACTTCCTTCAAAAGAAAACAATACATGCCTATATATAGGCTTACATCATTCTTTGGCTACATGCAGCCCATCATGAAAAATAGACTCTAATGTTTCAAACCCAAAATGAAATGATAAAATGGTCAAAACAAATAACATGATAAATTCAAAGAATAATAGAATTATTCAACTAAATAATATTAGGTGGTCTTGCGTTCTGGGCGGAGGTTGTAGCGATGCTCCACACGATCACCATGGCGACGCAAGTCCTTTGTTGGAGACGGAGAAGGATCCTCCACGAGCAAGCCTTCATCATCTTCCATAGGTTGGGGACCGTCGTCTCCATCAATCCTCCCCGCTCGAAAGTACTCATCACCGATGAGTTGTCCCAAAGGTACCATCGTAGGAGAGCATCATCTAAAAGAGCCACCTCCGATTCCGGAAGCCAAGATTCATCAGAGGCCGGATGATCACGCCAACGTATCAAGTAGCGACGAACATCACCACCTGAAGAGGAAAGCACTTCATCCTTGATGATCCTGTCTGGCAAAAAGTTTGTCTTGGGAAACCTGGGAAAAGCATTAGACAATAAAGGAGGAAAATTTTCTTCATCAACTAACAATGTACCTCCATTGGAGACCGATGGAGAGAGCGATCCAGGCACAAGCTCACCCCCCAACCCATTAGAAAATGTAGTGGAGCTAAACAGACAGTTAGATAATTCCAGTTGCGGAGAAACATACGACGTTAAATCAGAAACATTAAAAATAGGGGAAATACCCCAATCAGTGGGTAACTCCAAAAGATATGCGTTTTCTCCTAATTTCCTTAAGATCCGAAAAGGCCCAACTCGCCGATTCGTTAACTTTTTTATAGTGCCCGAAGGCATCCGTTCAGGGACGAGATGCACCAAGACTAAATCACTAACCTTAAAGTGAGTTTCTCTTTTATGTCCGTTAGCATGAACTTGATAAGACGCGTATTGTGTGGTTAGTGTTTCATTTATGTGCTTATGCAAATTATGAATATGAGAGGCAAAATCATGTGCAAATTGACTTGATTTATAGGATGGTAGTAACGGAATCAAGTCAAGTGGAACTGGTGTTTTATAACCATGCATGATCTCATTCAGTGACAAGCTAGTGGGCCTATTTTTTGAATTATTATACGCTAACTGAGCATGAGGAAGGATAAGGTCACATGTGCCCTTGTGGTCTCCCACAAGGCATCGTAAGAAACTACCTAAAATTCTATTTACCACTTTCGTTTGCCCATCCGTCTGTGGGTGGTAGGCCGAAGAAAGCAAAAGTTTGGTGCCCATAATCTTCCATAAGGTCTTCAGAAAAAAAAAACTAGCAAATTGCACATCTCTATCGGTCATTATCGATTTTGGAACGCCCCAATGTCCAACTACTTCCTTAAAATATAACTTAGCAACATGTGACACATCGTTGGTTTTATTACACGCAATAAAATAAGCCATTTTGGAAAACCGATCTACTACTACCAGAATAGAATCATGACGTCCAAACGTGACAGGCAGACCTAGGATAAAATCCATGCTAACGTCTTCCCAGGGAATGGAATGAATCGGAGGAGGGGTATAAAGTCCCGCATTAGTTTTGTTGCCCTTGGCTAATTGGCACGCTTGACAAATTCCCACAATTTTATTCACCGTTGACTTAAGACCGGGCCAATAAAGCTTGTCTTCTACTAGAGCAATGGTCTTGTCACGGCTAAAGTGTCCACCCATCCCACCGCTATGCAATTCCCACACGATGAAGTGACGTAGGGACGAACGTGGAATACATAGCTTTGAGTGATTGAATAGATAACTGTCAAGAATATAAAAGGATGAAATGGTCATGAGCGAGTTGTCTTGAGTGGATAAATAGATTTTCTTGAAATCCGGGCAATGGACGTACTCATACTTAATTCTATCGAACTCAATCACCTTTACTTCTAGCGTAGATAATAATAAAGATACACGACTAAGAGCGTCGACTACGTGGTTGAGAGTTCCCTTAAGGTGTTTTATGATAAATGTGTATTCTTGAAGATATGAGACCCATTTGGCATGTCTTGGGCTCACTTTAGTTTGTGAGTTAATGAATCGCAAAGCTTCATGATCGGATAAAATAACAAATTCCTTAGGAAGTAAATAATGCCGCCAATGTTGGAGGCAGCTAATAACCGCATAGAAATCTCGATCATAGTTGGAATAATTCAATTTTGGCCCCGCGAGTTTCTCACTGAAATATCCTACTGGGTGACCATCCTGACTCAATACACCACCAACACCAATTCCAGACGCGTCACAAGATAACTCAAAAACCTTAGTAAAATCTGGTAATCTCAATAGGGGAGCTTCCGACATGCGTGATTTAATTATTTGGAATGCTTTAGCGGCCGATTTTGTCCAAGTAAAATAACCTTTTTTCATGCACTCGGTAATGGGGGCCATGATACTACTAAAGTCTCTAATAAATCGGCGATAAAACGTAGCTAGACCGTGAAAACTCCGAACATCCCAAATATTGGCGGGCTCCGGCCAGTCCTTAATGGCCTGGACCTTTTTAGGGTCTACATGTATGCCTTCCGAACTTACGATACAACCAAGGAACTCTACAGATGACACATGAAAAGTACATTTTTTAATGTTAACGAATAATTTTTCCGATCTCAATGTGGTAAGGATAATCTTCAAATGTGACTCATGATCACTCGTAGAAGTACTAAAAACAAGAATATAATCAAAATACACTACGATGAATTTTCCCATATAAGGTTGGAAGACGTGCGTCATCATCCTAGAAAACTTGCTCGGGGAATTGGAGAGCCCAAATGGCATAACTAACCACTCGTAGAGCCCTTCCTTGGATTTAAAATCCGTCTTCCACTCATCACCTTCCCTAATTCGGATCTGATGGTAGCCACTTCTAAGATCCAATTTCGAGAAAATCGTTGCACCTTCTAACATGTCCAATAAATCGTCCAAGCGAGGGATGGGAAAGCGATATTTAATAGTAATTTTATTAATGGCTCTACTATCCACACACATCCTCCAAGAGCCGTCTTTCTTGGGAGCAAGTAAGGTGGGTACGGCACATGGGCTCTTGCTATGATGAATGAACCCCTTTTGCAATAAATCTGAAATTTGGGTTTGTAATTCTAAGTGTGCAGAGGGATTTAACCTATAGTGAGGAAGGTTGGGCAAAGAGGAACCCGTGATGAAATTTATCGCATGTTGAATGTCCTGCATGGGAGGTAACTCGGACGGTAGCTCGTTCGGATACACATCCTTAAACTCATCTAAGAGCTTTCTCAACGCCGGTGGTAAACTCTCAAATGACAACGCATCTTTCTTAGCCTGCAAGCAAACTAACGCATATATGACACCATCCATAAAGGTGTTATGAGCAAATTCGTTCTTGCCTTTCAAACTTAACGCTTTATTTTCGACCAGGACAATCGTATCCTTAGAGGGAACTGAAGGATCCTTAGGCGGAGTGGGTTTTAAAATTATGGTCTTGCCATTAAATTTAAATTCGTAAGTGTTAGCTTGACCAAAGTGGGTAACGTCATGATCATAAGGCCATGGACGACCTAATACAACGTTACAAGCATCCATAGGGATGACGTCGCACCAAATCTTTTCCAAAGAAGCCCTGATTGTAAGGGGTACCAAACAACGCTTCGATACCGGGAGGGATGACTTATCTACCCATGCCACCTTATAAGGGTGATGGTGCGGCTCAGTAACTAAAGACATTCGGGTCACCGCAGCTTCAGAAATGACGTTCAAACAACTTCCACTATCTATGATCAACCTACACCATTTCTCTCCACTCTTAAAATGCAACAAAAAAAATATTCGTCCTATTCCAGTCATCTAATTGCTTCCGCAACCATTTGTATGGTTTCAACAGAAGGAGGGGTCGCGTGCACTTCGTTAGGTGCACTACTCTCCACGGAGTGATATTGTTGCGACGGACATGCACCTCTCCGAGTCACCTATAAATGTAAAAACACTCAATCAGACAACAAACAGAATTCCAAAACGCACATACAAGTGCTCACCACCCCTTAAAAGAATTCGCCAACGAATTCGAATAAGAAAGACCGACACCAGAGTATGAAACTAACTTGTGACACCCTTATCCATCAGGAAGCATATAACAGTAGGTCTGGTCGGGGCCCGATGCCATATACTACAGACAGACCAAGGAGTTACTAATTGAAACCATCATCCAACACAACGTGTCCTAAAACAGAGTACATTCTAACAGAAGTAATTTTAGAGGTTATGAACAGAACCCAAAATAAAATGAATGTCCACTAAACAACATTAGGAATGAAAAACCAAATACACAAATAGTCTCGGCCTTAAGGCCTTACAATGTTTACTCAAATGTTAATATTTTCCAAACATCGACACACAGGCTGGCCACACATGAATAGTAAGATAAACACAAGCTATTTGATTACGCCTTCGAGGGCCAGCTTAGCAATCCTGGGCTCCAGCCCGCTATTTACCACTTGGTTCCGCCGCACATGCAACCAACATCCCACTGCAACGGTGGCAAACAAAAGCAACTGTCAGCATTAGCTAACCAAATTATAACGACCTCACCGCTGACTCGGGGTGGCAGTACTCCTTCCCTGCATGCATTAGTATCAACAATAATATGGCAACAAAAGGTGCAAACTAAGCAACATTTGTCACAGGCAATGACATTGTCGACCAAACACCCCGTGCACTCAAGGCACATTAACGGTGCACCGAGATTTCTGGCGCCACCACCATTCTCACAACGACATCTATGAGCATTAAAAGACTTCTCATGGCCGGAGCCAAAGTATCTCTCTCTATGCTACGACAAAGTCAAGGCGCTCCCTACCAAATACATGCCAATGACTCACTCCAAGTCGAACGCAATAGAGTGGGTGCAGTTCAGTTGATGCCCGTTGCTCACATCATCATGCGCCGAAAGCCGAAACCTTTATGGCCGATACATGACACTTATTCAGCATCCCCTTGCCCATTACAACAAGCATGACCAGGTTATGCCCAAGGCTGGCACATATGGCCACCAAAGCTGAGCAGATTAAGCTCACGCTCTAACATACTGTAACGACTCCATCCGTTCATATAGCATATAATAGAAGGTCCGGCTGGGGCCCCACACCATATGCCACAAAACAGGCGGAAGCATTATAGGTTAATACCAAGTTATAATCGCATCCTAACACAGAGCATTCTAGCGGAAGCTTTTAATAATAATATTGAGCTTCAACCATGAATGTCCACTATATATATAAACAACCATATTTATATATAAACTCTCGAAGGAATGTATAGCAAATACAATATCGTCTGGCCTTATGGCCTTACAATTACTCTTTACAAATGTAGATTCCAAACATCGGCGCGCAGGACGACCACACATGAACAAAACACAACATTATTTGTTTAGCCTTCAAGGTTTTGCAGCAGTAGTGGGGACTTCAGCCCTTATATGTCCCGCTCGACTCTCAGGCACCTGTATAAGGACAACCCACCAAACAGTGGCAAACAAGACAACGGTCAGCATTCAACTGACCAATTTATAACGACCCTATCCCTTTCCCGGGACAGTGGTATTCCTTCCCTACAGGCATAACAATTCATATTTAGATATATCACACATTATGCTCTCACGCACAAACAATCCTTCACAACCGTCAGCCACGCTGCCCGACGATCCGTGCACTCATGACACATTCTTGGTGTACGAACCAGGGTCCCACCACCGTTCCAGGTCCGAAACCCGACAGTAAAATTGACCATTTAGTCTTAACGGCGCGCAAGCCAAGACTCTCATTATGCGATCCAACTGACCGCACATTTAGGTCTCCAAGTCGGACAGACATAACGTAGGTACGGATCAGCCACCCCCCTGTTGCTCAAGTCTCCTTGCCATTATGAAATACCAACATACTCGAAGCAAAATCTAAGACGCAGGTCAGTTTCACCTTTCCTGTTCAGCACGAAGCCTTTTCACGAGCTCACAGCTCACAATAGCCACACTGTCCACCAAGGACTGGCTTCATAATAGCCGCAATGTCCACCAAGGACTGGCTTCACAATAGCCACAGTGTCCAGCAAGGACTGGCTTCACAATCAAACAGGGGAGTTAATACTAGCGTCCTTCACGATCGCTTAGCGGGTTCAGTAGAACCTCTCTTTCTGCACCCAATTCTGCCCAAACCGTGCATCATCCTATAGTGCCAGAAAACTGGTCTTGCCATAACACACAACATACGTATCATAAGGGTATTTTCCTGGACTACCACTACAGTACTTCCTGCTACTGCCCTTCACAGGTCCAACCCATCGACTCCACAAACTACACGTTTAACCATGGAGTCTTCTCCGGTGTGCAAATTAAACATCACCGCAGTGGCCTTGCCTCCACAAAGCTGGCCTTGGATCTCGATTCGGAACTCTGAAGCTCCACCGTCGGCCAGATCCCATTCTCCTCATCCTCTTTGCTCTCCCTTCTCTCTATCTCTTTTATAAAGAGAATGGCCATGACTAAATGAGAGTTAATCTCTCATATCCCAGCCTTAAAGCAGCAGGGAGAATCCTAGGCCATTAAGTCCCAGAAGAAGGAAATGAACGGCCACAAATCGCCCTCAAAACCTTAATTTTTGGGCTGACACGGGATGTGATACGCCCATGTCATAGGCCGTGTACCTCAAGCAGCACACAACTTACCTAACCTGAACAGGACACGGCCATGTGACATGCTCATGTCATAGGCTGTGTGCCCTGACACGGCTTTGGACACGCTCGTGTCCCACCCGTGTTCACCAGGCCTCAATGCCTTGGCCAAATCCAGAGAAGGACATGGCCATGTGACACGCCCGTGTCACAGTTGACACGCCCGTGTCACAGGCTATGTTCCCCACTCGAGGATTGTCGAGTGCATTTACTCGAGTGGAATTCATCGAAACAGAGGAGGACACGGCCTCAGACACGCCCGTGTCGCAGGCCGTGTTCCCTCCCGAGAACTCGTCGAGTGCATTTCTTCGAGCGCTCGACAGGCTGCTCCACCATGCAGAGCAGGACACGGCCTGGGACACGCCCGTGTCCCAGGCCGTGTCGCCAAGCCTTAGCTTAATCTTGGGATTTTGGGTGTTACAACCCTCCCCTCCTTATAAGAAATTTCGTCCCAAAATTTGCACACAGTAAGGAAACAAAAAGCGAGATGTTATAACTCCACAAAAAATTGATACACCTTGACAAGCATTGCACAACAGTTTAAACAAACAACTCAGGAAATTCAGCTCGCATGGTCTTCTCTCGCTCCCATGTTAGCTCCTCACAGCCACAGTTGTCCCATTGGACCTTGACCATCCTGATTGTCTTGTTCCGCAATTATTTCTCGGCTCTATCCTCAATCCGAATGGGCCTAACCTTTATCGTTAGCCCATACTCAACCAGCACACGATCATTTTCAATCACTTGAGCTGGATCTTTGAATGCTTTCCGAAGTACAGATATGTGAAACACATCATGTAATCCACTCAATTCCGCCGAAAGAGCTAGCCGATAGGCAGCTTCCCCAATTCTCTCCACCACTTCAAATGAACCAAGATATCCCAGACTTAACTTTTTCAGACGCTGAATCCTGGACACGCCTTTAAATGGTTTGATCTTCAAATATACCCAATCGCCAACCGCGAATTCCACATTCTGATGCTTGACATTGTAGTATTTTGCTTGACGGTCCTGAGCTATCAGTAGCCTCTCTCGAATAGAGTGTATCGTAGAGTTATCTTCATCGACTTCTTTACGCTTATATAGTTTGGATTCGCCTGCTTCTGCCCAAGCTAACGGTGTACAACACTTAGGACCATACAAAGCTTCAAACGGTGCCATACCGATGCTCGCTTTTTAGCTATTGTTATAGGCATTCTCCACCATATAGAGATGATCTTCCCATCTCTTACAAAAATCCAGGGTGCACATTGAGAGCATATCCTCCATTATTCTGTTGGTCCTCTCAGTCTGGCCATCCATTTGGGGATGAAAGGTTGTACTAAATGTTAACTTCATTCCCAACCATTGATGGATTAGCCTCCAATCATTCGATGTGAATCGCCCATCACGGTCACTTACGATGTTATGGGGAACACCGTGCAATCGTACGATCTGCTCAACATAGAGTTTCGCCAAGACTTCCACTGAATATTCCCTCTTGTTCGGAAGGAAGTGAGCCACTTTCGTCAACCGGTCTACAATAACCCATATTGAATCATTTCCGTATTGAGATCTCGGCAACCCGTGCACAAAATCCATTGAAATATCATAAAACTTCCATTCCGGAATCGGTAGAGATTTCAAGAAACCTCCGGGCTTTTGGTATTCCGCTTTCACCAAAGCACAAGTTTAACATTTAGTCATATAATGAGCTATATCTTTTTTTAGTCCTGGCCTCCAGAACAACTTTTTCATATCCTTGAACATTTTTGTTCTCCCAGGGTGAATTGAGTATTTTGTGAAGTGAGCTTCATACATCAATTATTCTCTCAACTTACCCATACTCAGGACGCAAAAACGACCCTCTTTCCACAAAAGGCTGTCATCCTAGGAGAATTGGCCATCTAGCCCATCCTTTGTATAGCGTTGGAGACTTTCATCCAGCTCCATTGCTCGTTGAACCCTGTCCGTAAGGTCATATTATACCTCCGTCCAGTTTAAGCATGCATCGACTGTGGAATTCTTGTCAACACAAGAAATCTCTAATGCTTCCAACTCCTGGATCAGATGCTCATTGTGCATCTGCAACCAATTTGCCCTTGACGGAGTCCTGCGACTCAAGGCATTAGCGACCACGTTTCCCTTCCCGGGAGTATAATGAATATCAAAGGTGTAGTCGCCAAGGAATTCCATCCACGTTCGTTGTCGCATATTAAGATCCTTCTGATCCAACAAGTACTTTAGGCTCTTATGGTCCGTAAAGATATCCACTTTTACGCCATAGAGATAATGCCGCCACAGTTTAAGCGCAAAGATCACCGCCACCAACTCCAAGTCGTGGATGAGATAATTTTGCTCATGCACTTTCAATTGGCGTGAGCCATAAGCAATCACCTTTCCAAACTATAGAAGAACACAGCCTAAGCCACTCCCTAACGCATCACTATAGATGTCATTGCCGTCTGTACCACATGGCGATGTCAACACAGGCGCCATGGTCAAACGACTTTTTAGATCTTCAAAAACCCGCAAACACTCTGGCGTCCAAACAAACTCTTGATCCTTCCTCGTCAACGTGGTCAGAGGCAAAGCGATCCAGGAGAAATTTTCTACAAAACGTTTGTAGTAGCCTACCAGTCCAAGGAAACTTCTGACCTCGGCCATCGAAGACAACACCAGCCACTCCTGTATGGCTCTTATCTTTGGCGGATCCACTGCTATGCCCTCTCCACTCACCACATGGCCAAGAAAGTCCACTGACGAGAGACAAAACTCGCACTTTGAGAACTTGGCGTAGAGCTTATTCCTTCGCAAGGTATGCAACACCAATCACAAATGGTTTTCATGATCAGCTTCAGATTGAGAGTACACCAAGATATCATCAATGAACACAATCACAAACATGTCCAAGTACTCTCGGAACATTCGGTGCATTAGGTCCATGAACACCGATGGCGCATTACAGAGTCCAAATGGCATTACAGTGAACTCAGAATGACCATATTGTGTTCCAAATACTGTCTTGGGAATGTCACCTTCCCGAATCCTCAATTGGTAATATCCAGATTTCAAATCCAATTTGGAATAGACGGTTGATCCCACTAGCTGATCAAACAATTCATCTATCTGTGGAATCAGATATTTGTTCTTTTCTACCAGCTTATTCAATTCACGATAGTCAATACATAACCGCATACCACTGTCCTTCTTTTTCAAAAAAAAGAACATGTGCGCTCCAAGTTGACATACTTGGGCGTATGTACCCTTGTTCCAGCAACACTTGCAATTGGACTTTCAATTCAGCCATTTCCTTTGGCGCGACGCGATATGGCGAGCAGGACACAGGTTTCGCACCTGGCACCAACTCAATAGTGAAGTCGATCTCCTGCTTGGGTGGTAGCCTAGGAAGAGCCTTAGGAAACACATCAGCAAATTCCGATACAATCGGAACATCACTCACATTGGCCTTTGTCTCAACAGCCTGAATTAGTGTGAAGAATAACTCCGCGCCCTTCCGAACAACATTGACGACTTGGAGTGCAGACATCAAGGTCCCACTCACCACTCGCATACCAGCGAACTTAGTCTTAATCTCGGTATTCTTGCCCAGTGTGATTTCTTTTGACTTGCAATCAATAAAGGCACGCTGCTCCGAGAGCCGGTCCATACCAAAGATCACATCAAACTCTGATATCGACATCACATATGCATTCAAACAGAAATCCCAACTTCCTATTTGCACTTCCACATCGCAAGCCCTATCCACAAGCATCATACATCCATTCGGTAATAACACCCTTACGCTATCTATCGTCACATGACTAGGTACTCCAATTCGAGTTACGAAGTCCTTAGACAGAAATGAATGTGAAGATCCTGTATCAAATAGTGCTCTCGCCAGCATGTTCTGAATCAAAACAAAGCATGTGGCAAACACATCACACACAAGCCACATACAAGGCATGTAATAAGAAAAGCAATCAATAACTTAAATCATACATGTGAAGACGTCACTTTGCTTTATGGCCTCCTGCTGGCCAAGGCTATAGACTCGGGGCAGCACTTGGGATACAGAGGAGTCCACTACTGCCTTTCCCTTCTCAGCATAAGACGCTCCCGTCTTCTTTTCACTCTCTGGTAGACCAGCCCTATAGTCACGGGCTATATGCCCCACTCTACCACAAGTAAAGGAGGTACGAGTCTCTGGTCTTGAAGTGGCCCCCGACAAAACTGTTGAAGGAGCTTGCCCAGAAGGCTTGGATCTCTTGCCCCATTTCTTTTGATAGTACGACTTCCCAGGTCGGGGCGCTTTGAACTCTGGCTTTGTCACAGCCAAGGTCCTTTTTCCTCGCACTCGTTTCATATCTTTCTCCAGCTCACATGCAGTATCGACCAATGTCTGAAACCCTTGGTTCACCGAACTAGAGAGCATGAATCGCAACTCATCCTGCAATCCTTAGTAGAACCTATTTGTTTTCTGTTGCTCATCGGCGAAGATAGAGCCCTCATAACGTCCCAACCTTGTGAACTCATGCAGGTTAGTCTCAACACTATTTTCTCCTCGCATTAGCCATTGGAACTCATTTTCCATGGCAATGTGTTGTGTCGCTGGTAGGTGCTTTGCCAGGAATAGTTGCGAAAACTCCTCAATCGAGACTTGTGTTAACTGCCTGCCCGCTAAGTGGTGTAACTCGATCTCGTCCCACCATAACCGAGCCTCTCCTTCCAATAAGAAGGTGGCCAAGGTGACCTTCTGTTCTTCCTCCGTCCTGATCGCCGTCAATATACACTTGACGTGCGACAACCAATCCTCCGCCTGTATTGGGAATCCCACGCCCGTAAATGTAGGAGAATTGAAGCTAATGAACTACTTCAACTACCATTCAGCTGCTCGAGGATCCATAGCCGCAACAGGTTCTGGCCTTGCCCCAACCTGTTCTAACACCACTGCCGGCTGCGCTTGACCACTAGGCTGTGCATGAAACATTGCAAATAGCGCCTCAGCAACTAAACAGACGGTTTCCGCAGAAGGGGGAGGTGTATGCACCTCAGCTGGTGCCGTACTCTCACAACTCCCCTATGATGACCATATAATATGGGTACGGGCGGGGCCCCACAACATACAGACTCCACAGCTTCAGCATTATAAAATGATATAAAATACACAACCTCAAAACTCAGATATCAACAACAGAAACATACAATCAAAACTAGAAGTTATCCACCATACCAGGAGTATCAAAATAGCCTTAAGGCCTTACACACCATAAGTCCAAGACTGAAACAACATTAAACAATAGTAACATGCATACACACTCCTAGGCTACGTCAGCATGCAAGCCAGATTAAATTTCATGGACATAACATTCATTCAAAACATATGTAAATATAAGCAAGCTCACTTCATGAGGCTTGAGCCTTTTTGGTCGGCGAGCTTGCTATCCTTGCCCTGTAAAAATTGGTAGTAATGTGGGTCAGCAAAGACTGACCTCAACTGTGTAACCAACACATCTCCTCCCAATCGTCTCTAAAGGACCCCAGGGCACACCATCACCCTGTAGGTCAACACTTTGTATGCAATATACAATAACATGTAAAGCTATAAAACAGGTTTGAATGTCTCAAACAATAAACATGTTTCTAATTTGAGCAAGTATTGTAAAGGGGCCTACAATGTAGCTTGAATGCAATCCTGAGTTTCACCCAAGACACCCTAAAGTGTATGCTTCTAACACATCATCGCATTGGGTACTTCCAGTTTTCCCATCGACATTCAAGCCACAAACACAAGGGTACTCTAATTACCCCCAACAGCATACAAGCTGCCACCCGGAACTCTTGCCAAGGCCCCACTCGCTCATGGGTCTCAAACCCCGGGCTTGCTGACAATCTCTGATTTCTCACGTCAGGATTCCACCATACAAACAAAACGATGATAAGAACCCATGCTAGACCCCACCTGTTCGGGATGACCCAGGCCCGACTCTAATATGGGGAACCAAGTCCACTAAAGGATACCCATTGGTACCCAGCTGGGATCACCAGGCTTGTCCAAATCCTGGCGTTCTCGTCAGTTCCACAAAAGGGGACTTGTCTCGTCGGGACACTCTCCACACGTGACTTGCACATCACGGGCTAGACAACCGACCATAAAAACAAACCACGCCTTAGCACATCACAATCCCATGCCTTCCCCACCCTAATCCAACATTTGTACCGTACCATCCCCAGGACCCCGCGTGTACTTAAATTTCCACCCGGTCTGGTTCTGGTCACACGTACTCACACGAAATAGGAGGAAAACATCATCACAAATAACGTCTTGCCGCTAACGGATTTCTACACAACCCCTAAAGCTCGCTACACAACATCACTGAGTAGGACTAACGGCCGCGACTACGACTTCACCCACATTGCCTAATCCACTAACGGAGTGGATATCTAATGAAATATCATGTCGTGGACGGACACAATCGACCCGGTGGTTCTTCTTGAACCATGGCAACCCGAATCCCTCCCACTTGAGAGATCTGGTGCCTAGAATGCTTGAAAGAAAGCAAGAAAAGAATAGATGTCATGCACGCATCCTAAAAAATGAGAGGAGAAGTGTCGGTACCTTTTGACTCCTCTTTCTAGTCATGGAACCCTTGTCTTGCACGGATGAAAACGAGTGCCTTTACGTCCCCTTCACGGATCTGTCCTCAGAATGACGATCGGAGGTCTGAAGCTTTAACAATGGTGGAAGAAAGCTCTCTCCTTCTTCCCCTAACTCTCCCGCCCAAACCCTAGGTCAACTCCAGAATGAGGAAAAATGAGGAGAAATCCCGCACGCCGCCTCTTAAACCCCTTGGGCGGAAAATCATATCCCCTTAGATCAGATTTGATTTATCCGTCGACCTATCCGTTCGACTGTTCGTCAAAAGAATATGACACCACAACCTCCAGAAACCTGTTCGATGTTCGTCGAACCCGTTCGACGTTCGTCGAACCCGTTCGACGTTCGTCGAACCCGTTCGACGTTCGTCGAACCCGTTCGACGTTCGTCGAACCCGTTCGACGTTCGTCGAACCCGTTCGACGTTCGTCGAACCCGTTCGACGTTCGTCGAACCCGTTCGACGTTCGTCGAACCCGTTCGACGTTCGTCGAACCCGTTCGACGTTCGTCGAACCCGTTCGACGTTCGTCGAACCTAGAGCATAGTTCGACGTTCGTCGAACCTAGAGCATAGCTCGACGTTCGTCGAACTACCCATTCAATACTCGTCAAACCACCCATTCGATGCTCGTTGAACCACCCATTCGACGCTCGTCGAACCATCTGCGTCGGTTCCTGAGTACCTCCCCGTATGTCGCTTTCAGAGATTTATGATCTGGAAACTAGGTATTACACCACCTGGTTGATATAAGTCCCTTCTCCATATGCATGACACATTGTAGCCATGTTCCACTACCCTTTTTCTATCCAACTCTTATGTATCTAGTCCCCTCCTTCTCAACCAAACAAAATCAAGAAAGAAATAGAGGCAGACAAGGGCTAGCCGACAACCACCAAGAATAAAGCTCCAACCACTCTCCCATGGCAGAGCTAAAGCTCCAGCCCTGCACTCCCTCTTCAACTGGATTTAAGTTAAGCATTTTAATTTACTTTCCTAGTGCTTAGATCTAGTGTTACTGATAGATATGTCTGCCATTAATGATAGTTGTCATCTTCCTTGGATCACTGTAGAAAAGGATGGACAAACCCCAATATTTCAACATTCTTGTCATTGTAGGAGTTCAAAGAAACCCCTCCAACACCTCTTGAGGACCTCCCCAACCATCAAAGCATCAATATGAGGGATCCATTGTATGCATAACTCCTCTCTGAGAGATACTCTGTGTTGTAAATTGTGAAGTGAAAGTGGGTGATTTGACGACTTGGCGACCTGTCCGCGCAGACTATGCGGATAGGATTGGTGGATGGCCAGGTCGACAGATCTGTTGCAGACAGCTTGTTCTTTGATGGCCTAGGCGGTCTGTTCGTGCAGACTAAGAGAACAGATGCAGCGGCCTGCTAGGCCGTCTTATGCTCAGCAGGCAGTTGGATCCTATAAGGTAACCAGGTGGATAACGAATCTATCCATTGAGTCTGGCAAGAAGCTGACTGGACTGGAGTTCGACAGACCAGCTTGGCAGCAGCCTTGGTCTAGCTCTGGAGGAGAGGCAAGCGGAAGCCGCGGAGGTCGCTAGTCTGTGCGGATAGGTGCTGGAGTTCACCGGTGCAGGCGGATTGGATCTAGTGTCCGCCAGTAAGTGCGGACTGGCCCTTGTTGTTGAAACCGAAAATTCGGTCTTTTGTGGAGTTCATCCTTGGGGAAGGGGTGATCTCGAACCTACTTTTCTACTGCAAGCAAAACAACAATGGAAGCAAAGAAGAACTGACCCAAGGGCTCGGCGGGAGGACCCACCGCACACCCGGATGATCTTATAGCGCTTCCCCTCCTTAGCCAAAGGCCGAGCTAAGGTATCCTCAGAAAGCGCTTAAGAGATGGAGTAAGGAGGCACAAGAAGCATGCTCTCTAAGGTACCCCTTGTGTCCTATTTATAGATTTCTGAAAATGACCTGCAAATAGCCAACCTTCGTTGTCGTGAATGACTATGTGCAGTCCAGGTTAGTCTGCCACCAGCGTAACTCCGCTGTTCTGTAGGGCTATGGGCATGCCAGCGGGGGCAAAATAGTAAAAAATACCTCATAGACCTGGGCGAGCTCAGGAGCTCGGACACACCTGAAGATCCTGCTCGCCTGCTATCTGCCGAGCTCCATAGGGCGAGTATGAGCTGGGCCACTATGCTCGCACTTCAGGGACTACTATTTCTTTGAGGGAAACACCAGTGAGGCCAAGCTCGCCGAATTCGTCGGTGACCATGTTCCGCCTGGCTTCGAGGCGCGCCGGCCGAGGGAGGGGGAGGCCATCAACTCCTTTTATGATGGCGAGCTCGCCTTCCCCATCTCGCATTTTGAGGTGGGGTTACGACTCCCCCTCTGTCCGGAAATCAGACAGATCTTGAAGTACTATGGCGCGGTGCCCGCGCAGCTGAACTCGAACTCCATCGCCATGATGGTGGCATTCGCCTGCTACCTCCGCCGAGAGCAGATAGAGTTCAACCTGACTGTGTTCAGGAAACTCTTTTCTTATATGGTGTTGCCAGATGTCATCGCCTACTTGGGGGGCTCGCTGATCAAGGTTCGCGAGATCGCGAACAAGCATCACAACTGGATGACCAAGATCGCCTTCATTAAGGGCGATCTCGACAACATCCTTTACTCCCCCGAGTAGAAGGGAGAGGAGATCTATCGCCCCCTACTGTGTCTGGCAACGATGCCGACCTCAACAAGTTCTTCCTCCACAAAGACTTCGAGGTCGCCTTCCTGCGAAGGGGCCTCGACTCGCTCCACCCCGTCCTGCCCGACGAAGGTATTACCCTCTTCCCTATTGCTCAGCTCGCCATAACTTCATGGAAATTTTCTAAGTTATTTCATGCAGGAGAGTGGCTAATCCCCATGAACCAGCCGTTTACGGACTCGGGGTTATACGCGGACCCTCTGGCATGCGAGAGGGCGGTGGCGGCGGCCTGCCGATACAAGCCGGCTTCCTATAAGCCCTCGTCCGGCAAAAAGTGAGTTGAGCCTGCGGGTTCGAGCCTGCCCCATCACCAACAACTGCCGAAAAAGATGAGGAGAACCATGTTGGCTCCTCGGGCAAAACAACATCAACAACCCTAGTACATGAGCTCGCCTAAGACCATCCCAGATGGGTCGCCAGAGAGCCCGATCAAGGAGATCACAAGCAAGGGGCAGGGGGATGGCGAGGCCTCTGCTCCTCCCATGGCGACCTCTGCTCTACCCGCGGCGAAGAAGGAGGACCGCTAGCCCACCACGCCGAAGGAACACCCCATCTTCGGCTTTGGGGGAGGTGAAAGGACTCGGCTGGCGAGCCCATGGTCGAGTGGGACGAGATGGCCCACCGAGTCTCCATCTCCACCCTCCACCCCTCTTGGGCTGACCGCAAGCTCTCCATCGATCATGCCTACGCACTCGGCTTCAGCCTCTATGGATGCGAGGACGTCGAGGCCTACAAGGGCATGACCCTGCGGCAGTATGGCCATGAGGGCATGCAGGCCCACATGCGAGCCATGGAGCCCCACCACATGATGGTCCGCCGCAGCTTCAATCTCAATAACCACCTCCAGACGGCCGAGCAAGCACGCGACGTCGCCAAGGATAAAGCAGTTGACCTGGTAAGGCAGCTCGACATCAATGAGAGTGTTCTCGCCCAAACCACCGGCGGACTGTAAGCATCGGGCTCGCTTCTCCCCTTTTACTTAGAATTTTATGCGTTGTTGCTAATGTACTTCCTTTCTCATCAGGATGCCAAAGCTGCTGGGGAGTCGCGGGCTTACGCCGCCGGGCAGGAGAAGGAGATCGGCTAGCTTCGCGCCTGCCTTGTCGAGCTGGAGGGGGCAAACACGAAGTTGAAGGAGGAGAACACGAGCCTCAGCCGCGAGTCCGTCGCCAAGCGGAGATTTTCTTCCTTGCACATGATGTCGAGCCCACCTTCCCATATAAGAGGCCGAGGATCATTGGCAAGGCCGACGTCGCCGAGAGGCTGCAGATCAACTGAATTTAGGCTGTCGAATGTTCACTCCAGATGATGAAGGATACAGGAGTGCTGGTGGAGGGGTGCGCGGAGATCTCAGTCCGAGACCTGATGCCGAGCCTGTTCTCGGTGACGCCGCCCAGCGAGAAGAAAGATAGCCTCGATGCACTGTTCGAGAAGGGCGTCCAGGACTTTCCTGGCGAGGGGGGGGGGGGATCGCCAGTCTGGCGATGGGGGAAAAAGCTGATGTATATATTTTTTCTTTTTTCCTGTAATCTCGCCGAGGCGAGCTCCCCATGTAATTACCGTTATTTAATTGAATACATTTTGCCACAATCTTTCTAGGTTTATTATTTTTTATCTCTATCATCTTTCTGGACTTTCTTGCTGCGCCCTGCTTGCCTGTGAGCCCTACCCATGGCGACCTCGCATAGAGAGGTATTTGCGATTAGGATGGTTGCTAGGGCTCATTCTTGAGAAAACACCTTTAGGGCTCACTGATTCTTAGATGATCTGGGGGTGGACTATCCGCCGCAGTGGGCACACTACCCCCAACTTGCTCGCGAGCTGCCCATAATTTTATCAATATAAGACCAAAATCGAATAATTTCCCAAGTAATATTTAGAAGGGGTGAAGTGTCCTGCCAGAGCTCGCCCCCTTGAGCGAGATATAAGGGCTCGTCTTGCCGCCCTTCTGTCGGGGCCGAGCTGAGCATGGTGAGTCCAGACTCGCCTGTGCAGAGCTTTTTCCCCCGATTTTTTAGAAAAAATTTCAAACTCCTTGGACACCATCTGAAGAGTATAGGACTCTCCCGAGTGACATCCAACCTTGCAAGCTAAGTGAGAGCCTGACAACGAGATCTGTTCGGGGTCCGGATAAACACCATCGAGTGACTTCCAGCCCTGCCAGCTAGGTCAGAACCTGATAGCGGGATCTGCTCGGGGTCCATGTAGACACCATCGAGTGTCTTCGAGCCATGTCAGCTAGGTGAGAGCCTGACAGCGGGATCTGCTTGGGGCCCGATTAGACACCATCGAGTGACTTCCAGCCCTGTCAGCTAGGTGAGGGCCTGACAACGGGATCTGCTCTTGGTCTGAGTAGACACCATCAAGTGACTTCCAGCCCTGTCAACTAGGTGAAAGCCTGGCAGCGGGATCTGCTCGGGTTCTGAGTTGACACCATCGAGTGACTTCTAGCCCTACCAGCTAGGTGAGAGCCTGACAGCGGGATCTTCTCGGGGTCCGGGCAGACACCATCGAGTGACTTCCATCCCTGTCAGCTAGGTGAGAGCCTGACAGCGGGATCTGCTCGGGGTCCGAGTATACACCATCGAGTGACTTCCAGCCCTGTCAGCTAGGTGAGGGCCTGACAGCGGGATCTTCTCGGGGTCTGAGTAGACACCATCGAGTGACTTCCAGCCCTGTTAGATAGGTGAAAACTTGACAGCGGGATCTGCTCGGGATCTGAGTAGACACCATTAAGTGATTTCCAGCCCTGTCAGCTAGGTGAGAGCCCGACAGCAGGATCTGCTTGGGGTCTGAGTAGACACCATCGAGTTACTTCCAGCCCTGTCAGCTAGGTGAGAGACTGACAGCAGGATCTACTCGAGGTCCGGGTAGACACCATCAAGTGACTTCCAGCCCTATTAGCTAGGCGAGAGCCTGACAGCGGGATCTGCTCGGGGTCCGGGTAGACACCATCCCATCGTATGAGTTACTGTAGCACAATTGGTATATCAAGAAGCTTTATTAAGAATAAAACATCACTTACATATTCTCAAGGATAAAAGCGTTTCAGGTCGTCACCGTTCCAGGTGAGACTTAGGGTCCCGCCCTCCACATTTCGGAGTCGATACCCTCCTGATCTCAATGCTTCTTTTACAATGAATGGACCTTCCCAGCTGGGGTTTAGCTTCCCCACGGTTGCCGACCTTCCCGCTGCATCCACCTTTTTCAGCACCAAGTCCCCCTCTGCAAACTGTTTGACTCTGACGTGCTTGCCAAAGTACTTAGCCATTCTCCTCTTCACCTCTTCTTGTCGGATGGCGGAGAGGTCATGCAGTTCCTCCACCATATCTAGGGAGAGCCGCAACTCTTCCTCGTTCTCGGCCTGCCATTCTTCCCTGACTTCCCTGGTTGCGACAACTCGAGGCGTTTGAACTTCGAATTCCACGGGGAGTACTGCCTCGCACCCATGGGAGTGCTTGAAAGGAGTCTCTCCTGTAGCTGTGTTGGGGGTGGTCCTCAAGGCCTAGAGAACCGTGGGAAGTTGCTCCACCCAGCTCCCTTTTAGATTCTCTACTTTCTTCTTTAGGAGGTTTACAATAATTTTATTCGCGGCCTCCACCTGCCTGTTGCTCCTGGGATGGTGAACTGAGGTGAACCTGAGGTCGATCCCGAGCTGCCCGCAAAATCTGGTGAATTCTGCGTTGGCGAACTAGGGCCCGTTGTCCGTGACAATGGCCTGGGGCAGCCCGTTGCGGCAGATGATCTCCCCCCAAACAAAGTTCCTGATGACCTGGGAAGTCACCTTAGCTAGGGCCTTCACCTCCAACCACTCAGAGAAATAATCGATCATCACCAACAGGAACCTTCTTTGCCCACTTGCCTGGGGGAACGGTCCAACCAAATCCATCCCCCAAATGGCAAAGGGCCATGGGGTTGTGATCCTCTTGACGTGCTGAGCTGGCTATAGCTGGAGGGGGGCAAACAACTGGCACTTGTGACATCTTCTTGTGAACTCTGCAGCATCGCGACCCAGGGTTGGCTAGAAGTACCCTTGCCTGATGATCATTCCTTCTAGGGTCCGACTCCCGGAGTGACTTCCACATTCCCTAGAGTGGACTTCTTCCAAGATTCTTTGTACTTATCCCTCGGCCATGCAACGGGCCAGCATTCCCGAGAGAGTCTTCTTGTACAGCTGCACGTCCTGGAGGAGGTAGTATGCCGATTTGTACCAAAGCTTCTTCCTGTCCACCCCCTCCAGATACTCTCCCGTGGAGAGGAAAGTTATGACCGAGTCCATCCACGAGGGCTGTTGATCTATATCCATGAGCTCTCCTTCTTCGATGGTAGGGCAGAATAGATCGGTGATAGTTCCCCCCACCCGGGGACCATGTTTTGCTAGCTGATCGACCTGCTCATTTTCCTCCCGAGGCACGTGTCAGATGGAAAACGTTTTGAATGTGCCGATTACCCCCTTTACTTTGGCTAAGTATAATCATAGGATAGGCTCTCATGCCTCAAACTCCCCATTGATCTGGGAAGCTACCACCATGGACTCGGTGAGGACCTCTACGTCCAACACCCCCAGCTCCCTGGCTAGGCGCAGCCCTACTATCACGACCTCATACTCGGCCTGATTGTTAGTGATGGGGAAGTGCACCACCACTGTTTGCTCAATTCTAGTTCCTTGGGAGCTCTCCAACTTCACCCCTACCCCCAGAGAATGATTCCCTGAAGCGTCATCTAACTTTACCTTCTATGGAGTCGGACGATTGAGCTCTTCCTCCGCCACCTCGATCACATAATCAGCCAAAAAGTCGGCCATCATGTTGGGTATTGTATCCACAACGTACCTGATTTGAAGAAGCCCCTGAACAAGCTAAGGTAAATAGGCAATATTTTTGACAAAATATTTCAAGTTGTGCTTGCAGTTATTCCTCGCTAAGTGCACACCAATGTTAGGGTGTAGTAGGTCAATATACACGGGTCTGCACGACGTAATCCCTCGTTGAGCAGATCAGTGTGTTGGCCTACGTGTACTCTCTTTATTGGAGTGTACTTACTTTCAAGTACAAGGCTGTGATTATGCAAGAGCAGACAAGGAGCAAGGATGGGTCAAAGAGCAGCTTTTGGGCGGAAAGACAAAGAATCGTCTAAGTGAGAATCGTCGAGAATCACTGGCTGATTCTCGCCGTTTCTTTCTTGCTACATTAAAGCGTGCAAATCTGGCGCTAAGTCATATTCGTCGAGAATCATCAAGTGATTCGGCGAGAATCATCAAGTGATTCAGCGAGAATCATCAAGTGATTCGGCGAGAATCACTAGTGATTCTCGCCGAATCGACGAGAATCACCGGCTGATTCTCGCCGAATCGTCGAGAATCATCTTCGATTCTCACCGAATCTGACTTGGATAATTTTCTGGAAACCGCTGGACCGGACACTGTCGCTGGCACTGTTTTGAACCGGAATTAGGGTTTCTTCTGGTGGGACCCACAACGGTCATTTAGGAGTATACTTGTGTATAAATACACGCGTATTTTTGAACAGTAGTTACACAAAGAAAAAGACGAAAACGAGCATCCGACCTTGACCTACATCGCGAAACTGCTCCGCCGCCACCGTCGCCGCTCGTGCTAGTTGGTCGCCGCTTTTGATCGAGATTCTTCCAGATCTCCCGGCGACAGAAGCCTAGCCAAGCATCGCGTCTCACGCGTCTAACTAGAGATCCCTTGTCTCTTGATTCGTTGATTGGGAAAATCTTCCCCTTCCGAATCGATCGAGATGATCGATCCTTGTGTGACCGTTGGAAGACCTTGCTAGCTTTGCTAAGAAGAGTGCATCTACAAAGTACAGTAGCCGCACCCCGTTGTCACCGCCGATCCCGAGAACCAAACCGCCGCCCTTCTTGCCACCGCCGGTTCCGGGGAGATTCGCTCCAAGGGTGATCTAGGGTTGTGGACTCTTCGGTTGTCATCGAACGAAGAGGGACACCTTAGTCTCCAAAAGTAGTTTGTATTTCTTGTACATTCTAGTTTATTTTTGTTGTAACGGAACGTTGGTTCCTAGTTGTAAGGGTTGGGTGCAACCCGTGTTGTGGGAGTGTTGTCTCCTACGTGTGGAAGGGTTCCTTCCGATAGTGCAAGGATTGGATTTCAATCCTGTTGGTGAAGAGACCGAGTCGTCCCTTGTTGGGAGATAGGTCGAAGGGGGAAAGTGGATGTACCCAAATCGGGGAACCACTATAAATAGCTTGTGTACTCTATTTGCTGTGCTGTTTTATTTTCGTGTGCAGGTACAACTTTAATTCCGCAAAAATGCTGCACGTCACCTATTCCCCCCCATAGGTGAAGCTAGTTGACACTAGGTGGACTTTCAAGTGGTATCAGAGGGAGGTTACTCATCAAAAAGGTTAACACCTTGAGTTGAATCCTGCCGCTAGTGTCAAGTAGAAGGCAAACATCTACTATGGACGGGCTCAAGTTCACAGGCAAGATCCCAGTGTGCACCAGGCTCAACTTTCCTATCTGGAAGGAAAGGATCAGGTTCTACATGGAAGCAGTTGATCCTCGACTCTTCATGATCGTGGAGGAGGGACCTTATATCCCCACTAAGGTCTCCACCATTGATCCTACGAAGAAAGTACCAAAGAAAATTTCTGAAATGGACAAGGACGAGATGGTGCTGGTGGGGCTTGATAAGAAGGCACAGAACATTCTGGTCAGCGCGGTCGATGACTCAATGATGCAGAACTTCAGCAACTGCAGGACAGCAAAGGAGATCTGGCACTGCCTGATTATCCTAATGGAGGGCACTGATGAAGTGAGGGATGATCGGAGATCCCTTCTGAACCAGAAATATGAGGCCTTCAGACAAGGGCCTAAGGAAGAGATCGGAGTCACCTTCGAGAACTTCCTCAAGATTGTCAATGCGCTCAAAGGATATGGAAGAGTGTTCACTGATGGTGAACTTAATGACAAATTCCTTAGGTCCCTCACTAAGGAATGGGACACTAAGATCTGCGCCATCCGAGAGTTTGGCAGACTAGCTGAACCAGACCCGCAAATTCTGTTTGGGAAGCTGATGTCCTATGAGCTTCAACTGAACACCAGGAAAGCAGAAGAAGAAGCAGAGAAGGCTGCAGCCAAAGAAAAGACTGTGGCTCTAAAAGCCATTCACTCCAGAAAAGGCAAGGGTGCGGCGTCATACCGTGCCAGGAAAAAGGATGAGGAGGAGGACTCCGAGCCATGCTCCTCCAGCTCAGAGCTGTCTGAGGAGGATTTCTCCCTCATCACCCGAGAATTCAAGAAGTTCCTCAAGATGAGGAATCAAAGAAAGAGAGACGGCTCCTCCTCCAGGCTTCAGAAGAAAAATTATTCTTCTGACAGGTATACTTCTAAACCGAACAAACATCGCTCCTCTGACATTATTTGTTTTGGATGCAATAAGCCAGGACACGTCGTGGCCGACTGCTACCTCGGCAAGAGATAAAAAGGGAAAGGAGAGGAGCACAAATCCTCTAGAGATAAGAAGAAAGAGCGGAGCTACATCGCCAAAAGGCCAAAGACACTGAGTGAGTCTGATTCTTCAGACTCCAGTGATGATGAGGAAGCCTACTTCGGGCTGGTGGGTCGCTCTGACTCAGAAGGAGAATGTCCCCCATTTACTGGGAAGGTAAAAGCTCACACCCCTCTCTCCGACTCTGAATCTGATCCTGAGTCTCAGGATGATGACCCTGAGGATAGCCTTTCGGCCCGTGAAGCTAAGCTCCTCGAGAAGTATGAGCTTCTGCTCAACACTTTCGAGGAGTGCCGTAAGAGATTGAAGGCTGAGAAAAAGGAAGTGAAATTCCTTAAGGGTGAGTGTGTTTCCCTAAGGGAAGAGATCACCAGTTTGATTTCTCTCCGAAAGGAGCACCTTGACCTGACTTCAAAGCATTCAGAGTCTCTTAAGCTCCTTGATCTTAAGCAGGAGGAAGTCGACAAGTTGAAAGAACAACTTGCGGCAGAAAGGAAGATCGTCAAGAGCTTCTCTATGCCAAAAACAGTTCTTCCAGTAGTTGATACCTTCTCTGCCCAGGCCAAAGGAGCTAGCTTGGGGCATGTAGGGGTATCTGGTTCCTCATCCAGGAGAAACAGGAACCAGAGGAAGAATAAGGCCGCCAAGAAGGTCTCTGCTGCTGAAAAGGGAAAGGCCCCGCTCAGTCCTGTTGCGTTCAGAAAGCCTAGCTTTCCTTGCAACCAACATGACTTTGAATCAACCTTTGGTCATCATTTCCGGCCCTCGGTTGCAAAACCAAAGAGCCGATATGATGGTTGGACTTTTCCCCGCAACTTCAGTGAGATTGTCTTCAAAGCACCTTATGAGGAAATCCACATGGGAAATTATGGTCAATTCTCTAGCGGCCATAATGGAAAGCAGGCACCAAGAGCCAAACCTGTTATACTGAAGGAACAGAAGGTGAAGAAGTCATGTGACTGTAATCACTATGAGGCCTCCACCTCCAGATCCAAAGCCCCGGCTGTACCCAACGTTCCCAGGGTAAAGCAGGAGTCTAGGAAGAGGTACAACAGATTTGACTGTTGGTGTTGTGGCAAAGTCGGTCACTTTGCCGTGGATTGCTGGTTTAATCCGAGGTATGACGAGACTCCCTATGTTAGCAATGCGAGGCCGACCACTCGTAGGGTTAACCACCCGAGGGGGAGTATGCTAACCAAGAATCTAGGACCCAAGTTCGATTGGGTTCCTAAGGGAAATTAATTTTGTTTTGCAGGAATGTCCAAAGGCCACCAAAACGCCAATATGGTACTTGGACAGTGGATGCTCCCGGCATATGACTGGGACAAGAAGCCTGTTGCGTGATTACACTCCAGTCGAGAATGGACCCAAAGTCATCTTTGGGGGTTCAGATCGAGGAGTCACCAGAGGTTACGGTATGATATCCAATGGTATAATATCTATCACCGACGTGGCTTATGTTGAAGGGTTAAACCATAACCTGATTAGTGTAAGTCAGTTATGTGATAAAGGTTATGACATTAAGTTCTGCAAGGATAAATGCCTGATAATATCATGTGCCTCCTCTGAGACGGTATTAACAGGCATTAGGAGAAGAAATATCTTCTGCTTAAATTTTCTTAGTTTAGATTCATCTACCCCCGTATGCCTAGTGGCAACAGGCAGTGCATCTCTTTGTGAACAATGACACAAGAGATTGGCACATATTAATTTCAAAATAATTAGTATGTTGTTTTCTAAAAACTTAGTAAGGGATGCTCCCGTTATCAAGTGCATCAAGGATAGCCCCTGTCCTGCATGCCAGATGGGCAAACAGACTCGGGCTAACTTTAAGATCATTGCAGACAAAGACTCTTCCCGGTGTCTTTATCTTTTTCATATGGACCTGTTTGGTCCAATGCAAGTTCATAGCTTGGGAGGCAAGTCCTATACGCTAGTGATAGTTGATGATCATTCTCGGTTTACATGGGTGTTCTTCCTAAAACGAAAGTCAGATACGTTTGACATCTTCACTAGTTTTGTCAAGCAGGTTCAGAACGAATTTAACTGCTCAGTGGTCAAAATCAGAAGTGACCATGGAACAGAATTCGAATCTGGTGCTATGACAGAGTTTTGTGAAGAACAAGGTATCTTTCATGAGTTTTCCTCCCCGCGCACTCCTCAGCAAAATGGAGTCGCGGAGAGGAGAAATAGAACTCTCATTGAAGCTTGCACGACAATGCTGAAAGACGCTTCTCTCCCAGAATACTTCTGGGCAGAGGCTGTTAATACGGCCTGTCATGTACAAAACCGAGCCTTGATCAAAAAAAGTCATCGTAAGACGCCCTACGAACTACTGAAAGGCAGGAAACCAACCATGTCCTATTTAAGGATCTTTGGTTGCAGTTGTTATGTACTGAATAATGGGAAGTACCCACATACTAAATTTGGGGAAAAATGCTTCGAAGGCATATTCATGGGCTATAGTTCCCACAGTCGGGCTTATAGGGTCTTCAATAAGAAAACCCTAGTGGTAGAAGAATCAATTAATGTTGTATTTGATGAAGGAAGCTTGCTTAACAACAATTCTTCCAGTGGTATTCTTGAAGATGCAGGTGCACGACTTGAACAGCTGAGTCTCGATGAGATTGCTAAAGATGAAACTCCTAAGTACGTCAAAGTTTCCACCTCAACGTCAACTGGGAATGTTGGAGATCAACATGGACCAAATCTCTTAGAAGAAGGAGAAGCCCAAGAAGTAGTCGAAGCCCCAGACGCCAGACTTCTTGTGCTCCGGCACGTGCGGGATCACCCTAGAGAGCAGATCATTGGAGATCCTCGTGCTGGTGTCAGAACTCGAAGAGACACTATTAACGAGATTCTGCATCTTAGCTTCCTGTCACAGGTTGAGCCAAAGAAGTTCGACGAGGCGAACAAAGACGCGGCATGGATTTTTGCCATGCAAGATGAACTACATCAATTCGAACGATGCAACGTTTGGACGCTAGTTCCCAGACCACACAAGCAGAATGTGATTGGCACCAAGTGGATCTTCAGAAACAAACTGGATGAACATGGTGTCATCATAAAGAACAAGGCCAGGCTGGTGGCTCAAGGTTACAGACAGGAGGAGGGGATTGACTTCGACCAGACTTTTGCACCAGTGGCAAGGCTCGAGGCTATCAGACTGTTCCTGGCGTATGCTTCGCACAAAGGATTCACAGTCTATCAAATGGATGTGAAATCAACATTCTTGAATGGCAACCTGAAAGAGGAAGTATACGTCGCTCAACCCCCAGGTTTTGTCAATCCTACTTATCCCAATCATGTATATTTTCTTAATAAAGCTCTATATGGGTTAAAACAAGCTCCACGAGCTTGGTATGAGACTTTATCTAGTTTTCTTCTTGAGAACAAGTTCTCTAGAGGTAAAATAGATAAGACATTGTTTCTCAGGGAAGTCAAAGGCAAGATTTTTCTTGTGCAAATCTATGTCGATGACATTATATTCGGCTCAACGGACAACAATCTTTGCAAAAAGTTTTCTAAACTTATGCAAGGAAAGTTTGAAATGAGCAGTATGAGAGAACTAAAGTATTTCTTGGGACTTCAAGTGAAACAGTCTGAGGATGGAATCTTCATCTCTCAGACGAAGTTCACAAATGAACTCCTCAAGAAATTCGGTATGGTGAATGCAACCTCTATGAGGACTCCAATGGGATCCACTATGTCTCTGGATAAGGATGAGAAAGGTAAACCTTTCGATGAAACCAAATACAGAAGCATCATTGGATCCCTGCTCTACCTTACTGCCAGTAGACCGGATATCATGTTCTCCACATGTGTCTGTGCCAGATATCAGGTAAACACTAAGGAATCTCACTATGTCGCTGCAAAGCGAATTCTACGATACCTTAAAGGTTCGCCCAATCTTGGCTTGTGGTACCTGAGAAACAATGATGTCGAGCTAATAAGTTTTTCAGATGCTGATTTTGCAGGGAGCAGGGATGATAGGAAAAGCACCTCCGGGACGTGCCAATTCCTCGGAAGAAGGCTTATTTCATGGACTAACAAGAAACAGAATTGTGTAGCAACCTCCACAGCAGAGTCTGAGTACATCTCGGCAGGCAGAGGTTGCGCACAACTCCTATGGATCAGAAACCAGTTAGCCGACTACGACCTTAAGTTCAAGGATGTACCAATGTACTGTGACTCCTCCAGTGCAATTGCAATTGCCAACAATCCGGTATCGCACAGCAGAACGAAGCATATTGAAGTGCGCTACCACTTCATTCGGGAGCACGTGGAGAACAAGGACATCTCTCTTTATTATGTCCCCACGGACAAGCAGATTGCAGACATTTTCACAAAGCCCTTAGACGAGGCCAAGTTCAGTCTTTTCAAAACTGAATTGGGGATGCTAAACTATGAGGAGTGAAGACTACAGCAGCTCTAGGATCGTGCCTCTAGAGGGAGCCTCTGCCAGGACTCCAGTGTGAGCACATGTGCAAGAACTGAGGGGGAGCAAGGGGTCCAATGCTACAGACCCAGATTTGAAGAAGCCGAAAGGGAGGAGATTACCCTCTCGGCTAAGGCTAAGGTGGCACCAAGTTTAGTCTCAAGAAATTGGTATTGGTAATGAATATCTCTCCCAACTAAATTTCAAGGTTATGATTTTCATTCCCATATGCTTTATTCACCTTAGCTTGTAGGGTTTAGGCTTCTTCAAATAGGGGGAGATTGTTGGGTATTGTATCCACAACGTACCTGATTTGAAGAAGCCCCTGAACAAGCTAAGGTAAATAGGCAATATTTTTGACAAAATATTTCAAGTTGTGCTTGCAGTTATTCCTCGCTAAGTGCACACCAATGTCAGGGTGCAGTAAGTCAATATACACGGGTCTGCACGACGTAATCCCTCGTTGAGCAGATCAGTGTGTTGGCCTACGTGTACTCTCTCTATTGGAGTGTACTTACTTTCAAGTACAGGGCTGTGATTATGCAAGAGTAGACAAGGAGCAAGGATGGGTCAAAGAGCATCTTTTGGGCGGAAAGACGAAGAATCATCTAAGTGAGAATCGACGAGAATCACCAAGTGATTCTCGCCGATTCTGTGAGAATCACTACTGATTCTCGCCGAATCGTCGAGAATCACTGGCTGATTCTCGCAGTTTCTTTCCTGCTACATTAAAGCGTGCAAATCTGGCGCTAAGTCATATTCGTCGAGAATCATCAAGTGATTCGGCGAGAATCATCAAGTGATTCGGCGAGAATCATCAAGTGATTCGGCGAGAATCACTAGTGATTCTCGCCGAATCGACGAGAATCACCGGCTGATTCTCGCCGAATCGTCGAGAATCATCTTCGATTCTCACCGAATCTGACTTGGACAATTTCCTGGAAACCGCTGGACCGGACTCTGCCGCTGGCACTGTTTTGAACCGGAATTAGGGTTTCTTCTGGTTGGACCCACAACGGTCATTTAGGAGTATACTTTTGTATAAATACACGCATATTTTTGAACAGTAGTTACACAGAGAAAAAGACGAAAACGAGCATCCGACCTTGACCTACATCGCGAAACTGCTCCGTCGCCGCCGTCGCCGCTCATGCTAGTTGGTCGCCGCTTTTGATCGAGATTCTTCCAGATCTCCCGGCGACAGAAGCCTAGCCAAGCATCGCGTCTCACGCGTCTAACTAGAGATCCCTTATCTCTTGATTCGTTGATCGGGAAAATCTTCCCCTTCTGAATCGATCGAGACGATCGATCCTTGTGTGACCATTGGAAGACCTTGCTAGCTTTGCTAAGAAGAGTGCATCTCCAAAGTACAGTAGCCGCACCCCGTGGTCGCCGCCGATCCCGAGAACCAAGCCGCCGCCCTTCTTGCCGCCGCCGGTTCCGGGGAGATTCGCTCCAAGAGAGATCTAGGGTTGTGGACTCTTCGGTTGTCATCGAACGAAGAGGGACACCTTAGTCTCCAAAAGTAGTTTATATTTCTTGTACATTCTAGTTTATTTTTGTTGTAACGGAACGTTGGTTCCTAGTTGTAAGGGTTGGGTGCAACCCGTGTTGTGGGAGTGTTGTCTCCTACGTGTGGAAGGGTTCCTTCCGATAGTGCAAGGATTGGATTTCAATCCTGTTGGTGAAGAGACCGAGTTGTCCCTCGTTGGGAGATAGGTCGAAGGGGAAAAGTGGATGTACCCAAATCAGGGAACCACTATAAATAGCTTGTGTACTCTATTTGCTGTGCTGTTTTATTTTCGTGTGCAGGTACAACTTTAATTCCGCAAAACCGCTGCACGTCACCTATTCCCCCCCCCCCCCATAGGTGAAGCTAGTTGACACTAGGTGGACTTTCACATCACTTGAGCCTTGATCGAGAGGTGGGGGACGAAGGAGATGTCGGACTTGCTCAGTTCTACAGACCACTTGACCAACCTGCCTGAGTGCTCCACCCCCTCGAAGATGTTATCAGAGCTCTTGCCTTTCTCAGGACCCGACTCACATAGTATATGGGGAGCTGCTTCTTCCCCTCTTCATGCACCAGGACAGAGCTCAAGGCCTCTGCCAGGACCCTGAGATACAAAAATAGGAATTCCCCCTCCTTTGTCCCTTGGAGCAACAGAGCCCGTGTCAACTGTATTTTAAGAGTCTGGAATGCCTCCTCGCACTCCTTGGTCCACTCGAATTTTTGCCCCCATTAGTGTTTTCAAGAAGGGGAAGCACTTCTCCCCAGTCCGGGAGAGGAACCTGCTTAACCCTGCCAGCTTCCCTGTCAATCTTGCACCTCCTTAGTATTTCTCGGCGACTCTAGCTACATGATAGCTTTGACCTAATCAGGATTTGGTTAGAACCCCACGGGGGTGAGGAGATGCCCCAAGAACTTTCCCCTGCTGGACCCGAAGACACACTTTAGGGGGTTCAGCCGTATCTTGTACTTGCGCACGGTGGCGAAGGTCTCTTCTAGGTCCTGGAGGTAAACCTCCACATCCTGACTCTTGATCATGAGATCATCCATGTACACCTCCAGGTTCCTCCCCTTCTGTTCCCGAAAGACCCTGTCCATCATCTTCTAATAGGTCGCCCCTGCATTTTTCAGCCCAAAGGGCATCATTTTGTAATAGTAACACCCATCCCCCGTGATGAACGAGACGTCCTTGATGTCCCGAGAGTGCATCCTGATTTGGTGGTAACCTGAAAACGTATCTAAAAAACTCATTACAGAAAAATCGACTGCTGAATCAACCAGCGCGTCGATCCGAGGCGAGGGATAACAGTCCTTAGGACAAGATTTATTAAGCATGGAAAAATCAACACACATACGCCACCGACCGTCTCCTTTTTTAACCATGACTACATTAGAGACCCAATCGGGGTAATGGATTTCGGATACGAAGCCGGCCTTGAGAAACTTTGCCACCTCCTCTCTAATGGGCCCGACCAGCTTGTCCGCGGTGGACCTCTTCTTCTATTGGACGGGGCGTGCTTCCGGGTCCAGGTTGAGGCAGTGGCAAGCCACATCTTCTTCAACCCCCAGCATCTCCGTGACGCTCCATGCGAATATATCGACGTTCTTCTGGATGCACGCCAGCATCCTGCCTTGAGCCTCCGGGGTCAGCACCCCGCTGACGCGAACCTTCTCCATCCTGCCTCCACGGGTGAGAACCTCCATCTCCACCACCTATTCCGCAGCCTCCAGCCTGGACTGCTCCCCCCATTCTTCAACATCCCTCTCCTATGGTATAAGGACCTTCGCCTCCACCTCTTCCTCCACGGCCATCGCCTCGGCCCACTCCTCCTAATCTCCTCCTGCCACCTCCACCTCGGTGCAGCTCTCTACCTCTATCTCCTCCCTGCCAGCCTCCTACTCTGCCTCCTCCATCCTTCGCTACATATCCTCGGCTCCCTCCTGCCAAGAGATGGAGTTCATGGTGGTGACATAGCACTCCCTTGCTAATTTGGGGTCACCCCAGACCCGAACCTGGATCCCCTCGACGTTGAACTTCAAGCATTGATGGAATGACGAGGGGACGTAGCGGAAGGCACTGATGAGGGGCCTCCCGAAGATGGTACTGTAGCTACTGGGGGCATCCACGATGACAAACCTATAGCTCTGGGACTGCCCCCCCCCAGGGTGACATGGAGCCCCACTCCTCCTTCTACCTCCTTCTTCTCCCCCGGAAACCCAAACAAGGGCCCATCTGAGGCCAACACTCTCTTCGTCTCCACTTTCATCGCATCAAATGTCTTCTTAAAGACGACGAGACAGAGCTTCCGTTATTGACGAGGATCCGGGAGATAGTGAAATTTTTGATGGCTGTCTGGATATCTAGCTCATCGCAAAAAGGATCCTCATGATCCGGCATATCTCTCCTCGAGAAAGTAATCCTCTCTTCTGGGGGTGGGGTTTGGGATGTGGAGCCAATGCTCCGGAGATACATAGTGTGGAGGCTCGCCCTCCGGGAAGCCTCAACCCCCCCACACCATGGATCACCCAGATTCCTCCTCGGGTCCCGACGTCCACCCGGTCCTCCATCGATCCTCCTCCACCCGAGGCAGGACCTCCTCGGTCCTCACTTCCTATCGCCCCTGCTGTTGCAGCTGCTGCTCCCTATTTCTCCTCATTTCAAGGAACTCTGGGCACGTGGCTGTGGCGTGCCCTTCCTCTTGATTGAAGTCACAGTAGGGCAACTCCACCCTTACTTCTCTCCTCCTCCGCATTGCTCTCCTCCTCTCTCCCATGGCTATGGTCATAGCCTGATCCTAATTGGGTAGGGGGGGTCTTTGTGCCTGCCTCCAACCCAGGGGGTGGAATTGATCCTGCCCCCCTGGTGGTGGTCCCTTCCCTGATATCCTCTTCGTGGCCCTTGGTCTTGCCACTCGGGCCTCCAGCCCAACCGACGGTCTGGCTCCTGTCGCCCTCACCTGGGCTGTTGCTGGCCCTAGAGCTGCCTCTGCTCCCTCTGTCGGGGCTCGACTCTCCTCTCCTCCTGCACCATGCCGCCTCTCAGCTCCTCTTACTCCGTGGCCAACCTGGCCAGCTTCCGGGCAAATTCCGGATTTGACGCCTCCCCGTAAACTTTTCTAGCCACCCTCTCCATCAGTTACTCGTAGGAGAGGGGGTCACTCTCTTCAACTCCATCCTGAAGAAACCTTACTACAGCCCCGGGGTGAAAGCTGTAACACCCCAAATCCCAAGATTGGGAAAAAGTTGGGTGACACGGCCTGGGACACAGGCGTGCCCCAAGGCATGTCCTTCTCGGGTGAGCAGCCGGCGAGAGGTCGACGAAAATCAGTTTTCCAAAAACTTGAGGGCACACGCCCTCGGACACGGGCATGTTAGAGGTCGTGTCCTCTACAGGTCGATAAACTTTGTTCGACGAATTTGAGCTGGGGCGTGTCAGATGCCGTGTGTGGGCACATGCCCGGGTCGTGTCCTTTGCGGGATGTGCCCAGGGCATTTGCGGCCTGGTGAACACGGGCATGACATAGCCGTGTTTTAGGGTACATGGCCCATGACACGGGCGTGTCACTGGCCGTGTACCGATCGTGTTGAAGTTGGTTTTGTGCAGCCTGATGTACACGGCCACAGACATGGGCGTGTCTGAGGGTGTGTCAGGTGACACGGCCCGTGACACGGGCGTGTCACATAGGCGTGTACTGGTCTGGATAAGCCGGTTGTGCACCGCTTAAGGTACACGGCCTGTGACACGGGCGTGTCACAGGCCGTGTCAGGTAAAAAATGGCCTTTTGTGACAAAATCATGGCCGTCCATTTCTTCAGCTGGGATCCAATGGCTGAGAGCCCTCCCTGTTTCCTTAAGGTCGTGGATGAGAAGGAAATTCTCATTTGAGTGTTGGCCATTCTCTTTCTACACACCTAGAGAGAGAGGATGAAGGAGGAGGAGGAAGAAAGGGGCTGGTCACTGGTGGTGCTGCGGAGTTCCGGCGAGAGATCCGAGGCCAGCGTTGTGGGAGGAAAAGCCATTGTGGTTCTTTTCAACCGACTAGGAATCCATGGCTCTGAAGCGATCTTCAAGGGTAACGACCTTTCTTCCTAGCCATGTGAAGGCTTCCTTTTTGGCATGTACATATGATTCACCAGAGGGTGGTTTGTTATGTGAGTCCCTTGGGTTGATTCTTGGAATCCCCATTATGTTGGCATATAGATTCAGAAATGGAGTACGGAATAGGCATGCTGTGTGAAGCCCATCTGGACAGGTTGGTCTGGATTGGTGATGTTGCATATGCGCACCGGAGAAGACTCCGTGATAAACGTGTAGTTTAAGGAGTCGATGGGTTAGACCTGTGAAGGGTAGTAGCAGGAAGTACTGGAGTGGTAGTCCAGTAAATAACCATGTAATGCTTGATGTTCATGGGTAGTACCTGTAAAGGGTAGTAGCAGGAAGTACTGGCGTGGTAAGCCAGGAAAATACCCTTGAGACTTATAATGTTTGCGGGGTTGTACCTGTGAAGGGGAGTAGCAGGAAGTACTGGTATGAAAATCTAGGAAAGACCCTCTGATGCTTGTGAAATATCATGGGTTGTACCTATGAAGGGGAGTAGCAGGAATTACTGGTGCGCCCAGGAGAACACCCAGGCTTTATACTAAACAGGAAAGGTGAAACCGACCCGCGCCTTTATTTATCCGCGAGTACATTGGTATTTGGTGATGGCAAGGCGATTTAAGCAACGGGGGTGGCTGATCCGACCTGCGTTATGTCCGTCTGACTTGAAGACCTGAAAGTGCGGTCTGTTGGAGCGCATAGCGAGTCTTAGGCATGCGCGTCATGACACAATGGGGGCTATGGGCCAATCTCAGATCATTAAGACTAAAGTCTCCGGCTGCACTCCATGGAGCAAAATGCTCAATTTACCGTCGGGTTATAGCCCTGATACGGTGGTGGGACTCTGGTTCGCCGGTACACTAAAAATGTGCCCGGACTGCACGGACCGTCGGGCTACTTGGCTGACGGTTGTGATGGAATGTATGTGTGTGAGAGCACATTGTATGATATATATATCTGCCTGTGAAATGATACGCCTGCTAGGAAGGAATACCGCTGCCCCGAGAAAGGGGTAGGGTCGTTATAAAATTGGTCAGCTGAATACTGATCGTTGCCTTGTTTGCCACCGTTGGTGGGCTATCCTTGTACAGGTGCTGGAGAACCAAGCGGGACACAGAAATGTTGAAGTCCCTGCTGCTGCTACTGCTACTGTTGCTAGCCCTTGTAGGCTATGTTTAAAATGTTATGTTTTGTATATGTGGTTGGCCTACGCGCCAATGTTTTGGAAGCCACTATGGTAAAAAGGACTTGTATGGCCATAAGGCCAACTGACTTGTATTTGGTGAACATTCCTGTTTTATATAAATGTGCATGTTTATATGGTGGACATTCCTGTTGGAGTTCAGGGGTTGTGTTATAAGCTTCCGCTAAAATGTGATGTGTTAGAATGCGCTACTTTGATATCACCGTGACTTCACCTCCTGTTCTGTGATATATGCTGTGGGGTCCCGGCCGGAACTTCTAGTATATACTATGTGAACGGATGGGGTTATTACGTTTTTGGTATCAGCTGTCTCGGTCTTTCCCTTTCGAAGTCGTGGTCGACTTCTTTTGTCGGGTGGCGAGCACGTGTGAGTGCGAACCATGTTAACACTATTGAACTCCTGAATGTCCACTCTAGGAATGCAAATACAATTGTTTGAGGAAGCTGTGCATTCCTATCTTGTTGTTTTTGCTTGTGAACGGTAGCTAATGTGTGTATTTTGTTCACCTATAGGTGACGAGAAGTGGAGCTGGGCAATCGGATCCCCAACGTTCTGATGAAAGTACGGCACCAGCTGAGGTGCCTATGCCTCCACCTTCTGTGGAAACTGTGTGATTAGTTGCTGAGGCCTTGTTTGTAATGCTTCATGCACAGCCGATTGGGCAGGCAAAGCTGGCATTGAGGCCAGAACCTATTGCGGCTGCGGATCCTCGATGAGCTGAGAAGCAGTTGAAACAGTTCATGAGTTTCAATCCGCCTACGTTCGCAGGTGTGGGATCACCTACGCAGGCAGAGGATTGGTTGTCGCGCGTCAAGCGGATCATGATGGCGATTAGGTCGGAGGAAGATCAGAAGGTCACCTTAGCCACCTTCTTACTCGAAGGAGAGGCTCGTCTATGGTGGGACAAGATGGAGTTACACCACTTGGAGGGTAGGCCGTTAACACAAGTGTCGATAGAGGAATTCTCTCGACTCTTCCTGGCAATGCAGCTCCCGGCGGCATAGCGCATTGCCATGGAGAATGAATTCTAAAGGCTGGCGCAAGGAGAAGGCAGTGTTGAAACATACCTGCATGAGTTCACACGCTTCGGGCGGTATACAGGTTCTATTTTTTTTGATGAGCAGAGGAAGACTAATCGGTTCTACGAAGGATTGCGGGATGAGTTGAGGTTCCTGTTTTCTAGTTCAGTGAACCAAGGCTTCCAGGCGTTGGTCGACACTGCGTGCGCCCTGGAAAAGGACATGAAAAGGGTGCAAGGGAAGAGGGCCTTGGCTGTGACACAGCCGGAGTTCAAGGTGCCCCGACCTGCGAAGTCATATTACAAAAAGAGATGGGGCAATAGGTCCACGTCGGCTGGACAAGCTCCTTCTTCAGTTGCATCGGGTGCAACGTCAGGGGCCACTTCAAGGCCGGAAACTCGTACGTGCTTTACTTGTGGACGAGTGGGGCATATAGCCCGTGATTGTCGGGTGGTACCTCCAAAAGGAGAAAATAAGGCGGGAGCGTTGTATGCTGAAAAGGGAAAGGCAGTGGTGGAATCCCTTGCATCCTAGGCGCAGCCCCGGGTCTACAACCTTGGCCTGCAGGAGGCCATCAAGCAGAGTGACATTGTCACAGGTATGAGTTACGTTTCTGCGTATTGTATTGCTTGCATGATTTGTTTATTGCATTGTTGTATGCGGCTTGTGTGTGACATAGTTATCACAGGCTTCGTGATGATTCGGAACACGCTGGCACGAGCACTTTTTGATACGTGTGCTTCACATTCATTTCTTTCTCAAAACTTTATAGCGCGACTTGGGATAACTAGTCGTGTGAAGATAGAGAGCGTCAGGGTGGTGTTGCCGAATGGTTGTGTGATGCTTGCAGATCAAGCTTGCGATGTGGCGATTCAAATTAGAAGTCGGGATTTTGATTTGACTGCATCCGTACTACCGATATTGGAATTCAATGTGATATTTGAGATGGATTGGCTCGCGGAGTAGCATGCCTTTATAGATTGCCAGTCCAAAGAGGTCATATTGGGCCAGAATACCGAGCAGGAGACGAAGTTCGCGGGTATATGAGGAGTGGGCGGGACCCTGATGTCTGCACTCCAAGTTGCCAAGGCTGTTCGAAAGGGCGCAAAGTTATACTTCACGCTGATTCAGGCTGTTGTGCCCAAGGACAGTGTGAGCGATGTTCCGATCGTATCAGAGTTTACGGATGTGTTTCCGAAGGATCTCCCTAGGCTACCACCCCAGCAGGAGATTGACTTCACGATCGAGTTGGTGTCAGGTGCGAAACCTGCAGCCCGCTCGCCATATCGCATCACGCCAAAGGAAATGGCCGAGTTGAAAGTCCAACTGCAAGAGTTGTTGGAGCATGGTTATATACGCCCAAGCATGTCACCTTGGTGCGAGCCTGTTCTGTTTGTGAAAAATAAGGATAGTGGTTTGCGGTTATGTATTGACTACTGCGAAATAAACAAGCTGACAGAGAAGAACAAATATCTGATTCCAAGGATTGATGAGTTGTTCGATCATCTAGTGGGATCAACCGTCTACTCCAAGTTGGACTTGAAGTCTGGTTATTACCAGTTGAGGATTCGGGAAGGTGACATTCCCAAGACTGCATTTGGAACACGTACGGGCACTATGAGTTTACAGTAATGCCGTTTGGGCTATGCAATGCGCCATCGGTGTTCATGGACTTGATGCACCGAACATTTTGCGAGTACCTTGACCTGTTTGTGATTGTGTTCATTGATGATATCCTGGTATTCTCTAAATTTGAATCTGATCACGAAAACCACTCGCGGTTGGTGTTATATATGTTGAGGCAGAATAAGCTCTACGCCAAGTTCTCGAAGTGCGAGTTTTGGCAATCGTTAGTGGCTTTTCTGGGCCCTGTGGTGAGTGGAGAAGGCATAACAGTGGATCTGTCGAAGATAAGGGCCATACAGGAGTGGCTAGTGTTGTCTTCAGTGGCCGAAGTCAGGAGGTTCCTTGGACTAGCGGGCTACTATCGAAGATTTGTTGAAAACTTCTCGCGGATTGCTTTGTCGCTGACCACACTGACGAGAAAGGATCAGAAGTTCGTTTGGATGCCAGAGTGTGCACGAGCTTTTGAAGAGGTGAAGATTTGGTTGACCACGACGCCTGTGTTAACATCGCCATGTTGTACTGATGGGTTTGAAATCTATAGTGATGATTCAGGGAGCGGCTTAGGCTGCGTTCTTCTACAAAGCGGGAAAGTGATTGCTTATGGCTCACGCCAGCTGAAGGTGCACGAGCGAAATTATCCCGTCCACGACTTAGAGTTGGCAGCGGTGATCTTTGCACTAAAGCTTTGACAGCATTATCATTATGGCTTGAAAGTGGAGATCTATACAGATCATAAGAGCCTAAAGTATTTGTTGGAGGAGAAGGATCTGAATATATGACACCAAAGGTGGTTGGAGTTCCTTGGGGACTACACATTTGAGATTCATTATATGCCCGGGAAGGGAAATGTAGTCGCGGATGCCTTGAGTCGGAGGGCTCCGGCAAGAGCAAATTGGTTGCAGAGGCATGATGAACGTCTTATCTAGGAGATGGAAGAGTTAGAGATTTCTTGTGTTGACAAGAATTCCACCGCCAATGCATGTCTGAACTGGACGGAGGTGCAGTGTGACTTTGCAGACAGAACTCGACGAGCAACAGAGCTGGATGAAAGTCTCCAACGCTATGCTACAGATGGGCCAAAGGGCAAGTTCTCCTGGGATGACGGTCTTTTGCGGAAAGAGGACCGTTTGTGCGTCCCGAGTTTGGGTAAGTGGAGGGAAGAGCTGATGTATGAAGCGAACTATACAAAGTGTAATGCCCCGAAACTCAAAGGAGAGACGGCAGGTGTTTTGAGCCAAAATTGGGTTTTGGCAGGTGGGGGGGGGGTACATGGCCTGGGACACGGGCGTGTCCCAGGGCGTGTCATGGAGTTCGACAATTTTGCCAGCAATCGTCGAGCAAAATGTTGCTAGCGAGCTCGACGATATGGGTTCGACGATCGTCGAGAAGATGGCGTTCGACGATCTTTGGTCGACGATCGGGTCGATGATCGTCGAGAGGAGTTCAGGCCCCTGAGTTCGACTATTTGGGGTCGACAATCGTCGAGCGTAGTTCAGCGTTCGACGATTTCTGTCAGCGTTAGATGATTCCTGTCACCGTTCGACGATTCTGGAGCGTTCGACGATTTTGGATCAGCGTTCGATGATTTCTGCCTGCGGCCGACGATCTTGGTTCGACGATCTGCGGTTGGCTGTCGCGGAAGTGTCTTGCGCCGATTCAGGATTCGTGCGGTGTTTTCGGCCCTGTCATTCCAGGTCAGGCCTGAATTGTGGCCGTGCATTCTTTTGGTATGGGATCTGACGGATGGTGGTTCACCCGCTGGAGATATACCCGAGTGTAGGGTTTCGAAACCTTCATTTGCGGTCGCTGGTTCTCTGTCTAGTTCGGGAGAGAAGAGAGGAAAGAGGAGGAGGTTGGCGAGTGCCGATGGAGCATTCGAGCGCCGATTAGAGAAGTAAGAGCGGATCCGTGGAGGGAATCTCGCTGCGAAGATTTCTATCCGGATGACTTTCCATACCGCCAAAGCGGACTACAAGGGTAACGATTCTCTACTTGAGCATGTGAATCTCTTCCTTTCTGCATAGAGAATCCCGCTCCCGCGAGTGTGCGGTGAGTGGGTGGTGTTCCTTGGGGTTGGTGTGAATAGTCCCCCTTGTGTTGCATATAGTGTCCGAAATCGAAGTACGGGCATAGGCATTGTGTGTGAAGGCTACCCGGACATGTTGGTCTGGATCGGTGATGTTGCATTTGTTATGTTTTGCCGGAGAAGACTCTGTGCTTTGTGTTTTTTCGGGTTTCTACGCGGTAGATTGCAGCAGGGATCCTTGAAGGTTAGCTCCAAGGCGCACCCGAAAAACTGAGCGGAATCGTTGTTCTGCTAACTTGGCGGTCAGGGAACCGGTCTTGAACATAACTGGGTTATGTGATTGTTTGGAATAGTTTTGGGATCCGAGAGAAGCTTGGCTCGTGCGTACGTCTTAAAGTGAGTACGCGGTGTGAGCAACGGGCAAGTGGAATTGGACCTAGGCTATGTGGTTCGGTGCGAGAGACCCGAAAAGGGGACTGGCCGTTGGCATAGTCGGGAGCCTTAGACAGTGGTCAGAAAGGATAAAATACTCACGTGGTTGCCATCCCGGGGATGGTGGTGAAGACGCTGATTGGTCAGGATTCACAGTTAATGTGCCCTGAGTGCACGAGGTGTTTGGTCATGCGAGCCTACACCTGTGGCGTAGTATTATTATGCTTTATTGTTTTACTGGGCTAATATTATGTAGGGGAAGAGCACCGCCGTCCCGAGTAAGGGGCGGGGTTGTTATAATTTAGTTGGCTTTTGGCTGACCGTTGCTTTTTTTGCCACCGTGCGGTGGAATGTGCTTGCAAGTGCTGCGGAGCCGAGTACCAAATAGCGGGCTGGAGCCCATGTTGCTGTGCTGGCCCTAGAAGGCCAAAGAGAATAGTTGTTTTTATTTTATCATGTGTGGCCGGCCTGCGAGCCGATGTATGTAAGACATTATATTATTTAGTGAACTCCTGTAAGGTCATAAGGCTAGTTACTTTTCAGTGTATTTACGGTTCATTCTTGTTGTAGTGGCTGTGGACATTCATGAGTATTGAATTTAAGTTTTGGGTTCTTTCAACTTTTAAAAGCTTCCGCTAGAATGCTCTGTGTAGGACGAGTAGTCTTAATTGGATAGTTTGAATATTCTTATGTAACCCTTCCGACTGTCTGTAGTATATGGCATCGGGTTCCAGCTGGACCTTCTGTTATATGCCATGTGACAGATGGTGTTGTTACAATTTGGTATCAGACTTCTGGTTACGGTCAGGCTTAAATGAATTCGTGAGCGAATTCTTTTAAGGGGTGGTGAGCACATGTGTGCGTCATCGTTATAACATCAAAAAGAACTCATGAATGTACACATAGGAATGAAAAATACACTTGTTTTGTGGAATCTGAGTGTTCCAATGATTGCTTTTAGCAATTTGTTTGTCGTCTAATCGTGTGTATTTGCTACTATATGCAGCTAGGAGCGATGCTGGTCAGTCAGAGCGTCCGCAATCAGCGAAAAGTAGTGCACCAACGGATGTGCCTACAACACCTCCTTCAGCGGAAACCATCAGGTTGGTGGCTGAGGCGGTATTTGCAATGATAAATGCCCAACCTGTAGGGCAAATGCATCGCGCACCTCCTGCGAATGAGCAAGAACCGGTTAGGGTGGTAGAGCCGAGAGTGGTGGAGCGCGCAGCAGTTGATCTGGTAGAGTCGAGGAGAGCTACGGAGAAGCAGCTAAAGCATGTAATGGGCTTTAATCCTTCGAGGTTCGATGAGGTTGGAACGCCAGCTCAAGCTGAGGACTGGCTCTCTTCGATAAAGAGGGTTTTGACAGCCACATTAACTGAGGAGTGTCAGAAGACCACCATAGCGACTTTTCTTTTGGTGGGTGAAGCGAGGCTGTGGTGGGATGAATTGGTGTTTCATCTCTTAGTGGGTAGGCATCTTGCTGATGTGCCTATGGAGGAATTTTCAAGATTGTTCCTAGCCAGATTTGTACCCTCTGCACAGAAGCTTGAGATGGAGAACCAATTTCTTGGGTTGACTCAGGGAGCCAGAAGCGTGGACGAGTACCTCCACGACTTTACACGGTTGGGTCGGTATGCTGGGGCTTTGTTTACAGAAGAAGAGAGGAAGACCAACCGATTTTATGAGGGTCTTCGCGGTGATCTACAGTTACTACTTGCTGGGCCTAAGGCGCAGGGCTTCCTAGCCTTGGTCAATTCAGCCCGGTCATTAGAGAAGGTTGTGAAGAAAGTTGAAGAGAAGAAGGACCAAGGAGAAAAGAAGTCCGAGTTCAGGGTGCCAAATACCAAGTCAAGTTTCCGCAGGTGGAACAAGAAACAGAGGACTTCGAACTCAACCTCTTCGGCTGGTGCGTCGGGGGTAACTACAAGTCGAGTCCCAGGAGCTTGCTACAACTGCGGGAAGACGGGGCATTTTGCTCGTGAGTGTTGGAGCGGACGTTCAAAGTCCGAGAGGAAGTCTGGAGCGACTTATGAGGAGAAAGGGAAGGCGGTGGAGTCAACCTCGTCCCATCATGCTCCAGCCCAGCCTAGAGTCTACAACCTTGGTCTGCAAGAGGCCATAAAGCAAGCGGACGTGGTGACAGGCTTTGTGTTGATCTTTGAGGTTCCGGTGAGAGCCCTGTTTGATACGAGAGCATCACATTCCTTCTTGTCCGAAAAATTCATATCGCGCATCGGGGTTCCGTCCTCGATGGCAAAAGACAAATTGGATGTGTTGTTGCCCAATGGGTGCTCAATGCGCGCGGATAGGGTCTGCGTAGTGAAGATTCGCATTGGAGACCAGGAGTTTGATTTGCGAGCGTCGCTTTTGCCGTTGGCAGAATACGACGTAATATTCGGTATGGATTGGCTCTCGGAGCAGGGTGCATGCATTGATTGCAACCGTAAGGAAGTTAAGTTGGGTCTGAACACTGATCAGGAGATTAGTTTTGCGGGCATGAAGGGGTCGGGTAAGATTTTGATGTCGGCCCTTCAGGTGATTAAGGCAGTTCGGTCTGGGGCAGAGCTGTTTGTCACATTAGTGCAGACTTCGACGCCAAAGCCTAGTTTGGACAACATCCCAGTTGTGTCTGAGTATCCCGATGTGTTCCCAGATGATCTCCCAGGAGCCCCTCCTCAGCGGGAGATAGACTTTACTATAGAGCTGGTACCGGGTGCCAAACCGGTGTCATGCTCCCCCTATCGGATAGCGCCAAAAAAGATGGCGGAGTTGAAGGTGCAACTGCAAAGTTGCTAGAGCAAGGTTATGTGCGTCCAAGTTCGTCGCCTTGGAGCGCACCAGTTCTCTTTGTTAAGAAGAAAGATGGGAGCTTGCGGCTTTGTATCGACTACCGGGAATTGAACAAGCTTTCGAAAAAGAATAAGTATTTGATTCCGAGGATTGATGGTCTGTTTGATCAGTTGGTTGGGTCAACGGTGTATTCGAAGTTTGATCTGAAATCCGGTTACTACTAGTTGAGGATAAGGGAGAGCGACATCCCAAAGACAGCATTCAGTATGCGGTTTGGGGATTACGAGTTCACGGTCATGCCATTTGGTTTGACCAATGCGCCATCCGTGTTTATGGATCTGATGAACAGGACGTTCAGAGAGTACCTAGATCGTTTCGTGATAGTATTTATCAATGATATCCTGGTGTACTCGCAGTGTGAAGAGGATCACTAGTATCACCTGCACTTGGTGTTGGAGACGTTGAGGAGAAACCAGTTGTATGCTAAGTTCTCCAAGTGTGAATTCTGGTTATCCTCAGTAGCGTTCCTTGGTCATGTTGTTAGTGGAGAGGGGTTAGCTGTGGATCCGACGAAGATAGTGGCGATACGGGAGTGGCCTGCTTTGACTACAGTGACAGAGGTCCGGAGTTTTCTGGGGCTTGCTGGCTACTACAGGCTCTTCGTAGAGAAATTCTCGCGGATAGTGCTACCACTCAAGACGTTGACTAGGAAAGATCAGAAGTTTGTGTGGTCTTTGGAGTGCGAACAGGCTTTTGAAGAGTTGAAGAGGAGGTTGACCACGACGCCTATTTTATGTTCTCCAAGTGGAACTAAAGGGTTTGAGATCTATAGTGATGCTTTAGGTAGTGGTTTGGGCTGTGTTCTGCTACAGCACGAGAGTGTGATAGCCTACGGTTCACGACAATTGAAGGCTTACGAGATGAATTATCCGGTCCACGACTTGGAGTTAGCGGCCTTGATATTTTTCTAAAGCTTTGGAGGCACTACTTGTACGGTGTGAAGGTCGATATTTACATCGATTATAAGAGCTTGAAGTACCTGTTGGATCAAAATGATCTGAACATGACGCAACAGAGGTGGATGGAGTTTTTAGGGGACTACACCTTCAAGATACATTATATGCCTGGGAAGGGTAATACAGTGGCGGATGCGTTGAGTCGCAGGACTCCGGCGCAGGCCAACTGGTTATCGATAAATGATGATAGATTGGTCCGTGAGTTGGAGGCTTTGGAGATATCTTGCGTTGACAAGCAGTCTAGTGCTGAGGCGGAACTATTTTGGACAGAGGTGCAGTGTGACCTAGCTGATAGAGTTCGGCGGGCTTTGTTTCAGGATAACAGCATGAAGCAGATCCTGGATGAATCTTTGGATGGGTCAAATTCCCAGTTTGCTGTTGAAGATGGGTTGCTAAGGAAGGACGGTCGCCTATGCATTCCTAGTGCGGATAATCTTCGGGAGGAGTTGATGTATGAGGCTCATCATACCAAGTACTCAATCCACCCGGGAAGCACGAAGATGTATAGAGACTTGAAGAATTTGTTCTGGTGGCCAGGATTGAAGAAGGACATAGCACTTTATGTGGCCAAGTACCGTACATGTGCATTGGTGAAGGTGGAATGCCAGAAACTCGGTGGTTTCTTGAAGTCCCTACCTATTCCAGAATGGAAATTCGACGACATATCCATGGATTTTGAGCACGGTTTGCCGAAGTCGTAGAAGGGAAACGATGCCATTTGGGTGGTCGTAGATAGGTTGACAAAGGTGTCGCACTTTATTCCGGTCAGGAAGGAAGATCCGGTGGAAAAGTTAGCCAAATTCTATGTGGAGAATATTGAACGATTGCATGGTGTGCCCCGCAGTATTGTTAGTGATCGAGATGGACGCTTCACGTCGAATGACTGGAGGTTGGTGCATAGTCTGTTGGGTACTAAGCTAAAGTTCAGCACAACCTTTCATCCACAGACGGATGGCCAAACCGAGAGGGTCAACCGGACGATGGAAGACATGCTTCGCATGTGCGTCCTAGATTTTGGAAAGCAGTGGGAAGACCACCTGTACTTGGTGGAGTTTTAGTATAACAACAGCTTTCAGGCGAGTATTGGAATGACGCCTTTCGAGGCCTTATACGGGAGAAAGTGTCGCACGCCGTTGTCTTGGTTGGAGACAGGCGAGTCGAAGCTTTACAAACGTCAAGCAGTGGAAGATGCCACTTCGGTGATACGGACAATTCAAGAACGGTTGAAGATGGCTCATGACAGACACTCAAAGTACTATAACGCCAAACATAGGAATGTGGAGTTCAATGGTGGTGACTGGGTGCACTTAAAAATTAAGCCATTCAAGGGTGTCTCGCGGGTTCGACGCTTGAAGAAGTTGAGTCCGAGATACCTTGTGAAAGAATTAGTGCTTAACCACCTAGAGGGGGGGGGGTGAATAGGTGTAATTCTTTTTTAACTTTAAGGCATAATATCTATTCTTTAAATTACTCAAACACAGATAATTCTACAGCTAACACAGCAAAGCATTCACAGAATTCACAACATCATAGATTGCACATGGGTTTTATAGTGGTTCCCCAAGGTCTGGGTACATCCACTTCCCCCCTTCGCCTATCTAGCAGTGTGCTAGATTCAGCCTAACTTCTTCCTTTTGTTGGGTTTCTCTATGGGGTTGGCACAACGCTTGTGCACGAAGCGGAAAAGTAAAACATCAAGAAAAACCCAAAGAGATGTGGATCGGGCCATGAACAGTTGAATCAAGAAGTTAGCAAGACTAGGCAAAAATTACCTCGGTGGCGTTGAGTCACAACTCAACGGAGATGCTCCAATCTTTATCTGCTTGCTGGTGGCGAGTTCTACGTGGAATAGTATCCACGTTTCTGCAGAAGTCCACACGAGCGGGAGAACGCCGAGCTTTCCGTCGCACGGAAGATCGGGAAGGAGAAGACCGCACCTCGGCTATTCCACGGACTGCTAGGTCCGCGCCAGGAAGAGCAGCACCAGCGACAGTCGCCGGAGAAGAGGTGGTCGACGGAGCGAACACGCGGCGGAACTCTTCCGGCGGCGGGATCGGGATCGGCGGAGCGAAAGGCGGAACGGCTTCCGTCGGGTTTCTATCTGCTAAAGGAGAAAATCGCGAGCCCAAAGCTTAAGTCCCGATAAACCCTAAGGGTCCTATTTATACCAAGGTATAAATAAACCCAGGAAAATCGCTATCCACAGACCACCCAGAACTAGGGTTCAGAATCAGTGAGTATCAATCGGTGAGAATCGGCGACAATCGGCGAGAATCACTGAGCAGGTTCGGCGAGAATCAGTCGACGAGTATCATACAGGATCGGCGAGAATCAGAGTACAATACTCGACGATTCTCGCCGATCGTCGAGCCGCGCTCGACGATACACAACGATACTCGACGATCGTCGAGCCGCGGTCGACGGCAATTGTCGAAGTAGTCGATTGTCGAGAATCAACAATTGATTCTCGACGATTCTCGTCGATCGGCGAGAATCAGCAAGATGATTCTCGTCGATCGGCGAGAATTAGAGAGACGATTCTCGACTATTGTTATCGACCCTCGGACGACAATCCTAACCAGCCCTCCAAGGCAACATTTGCCCAACCCGATGATCCTATAAGGCAACACTTTGCCCAAAACCCTATTCAGGTTGGTGATTGGTAACCTTTACCAACACAGTCAGTCATCCAACCTCTCCACATCTCTTATGTGCGACCCTGCAGGCTCATATCGTGTTGGCAGTGAGATTACATGCTTGATCACTTCCAGATCACAATGGTAACTCCAACAGACTCCCACTTGATCTCGAAAGTATCAAACAAAAAACCTCACAAACAATGAGCGGCATCTAGCAATGCATCATTGCTCCCCAAGCAATAAGAGTTTATAACTCATAAGCCTTTATGACCAATGAATCAGCGTTGTCTTTGTCCCTTACATCCGGAAAGAACTAGAGGCATGGACCGTGTCACCCTTGTAATAGCTCAATCCAAGTTTTCTTGATCCAGGACGGACTTCCAGAGAATGGTGAGTTCAATATCACATATTGAGTCAACTAAGCATGGTCATGCATTTCTCAGTCCAGATCCATCAAGGGGCCCATGGATTCAACTCCTGTCATACAGAAGGACAAATCCAATATCTGCTCACACACAAACACCCAAATGATTCGTAACATGCCCAACAACCACCCTTATCATCAACCTTTCTCAAGGAAGACTTTAGATGGCATCAAAGCACGCTCTTCCTCACTTGATGAATGTTGTGACTTCAGGTCAAAGGACCACAACACCATTGTCAATTGAGACCTACTCGTGACACTATTGGATGACAATCCACAGAGTAGTCTCAGGTTGGGTCTGTCCAGTACAACTTGTTCACTAACAAGTACCCACGTGAAGACTTGATATCACAATATCATGACCTGTGAGAACCAGTCATCAGTCAACACACGTGCTAGCCTTCATGTATCATCATCACCCTTAGCTTCTATGATGATACTCGACCAGGGACCTTTAAGAATGAAGCTTCAAATAAATCATAGGCTCTCACATTCAAGTCACGTACTTGATGTCCCATGGAAGCGAACATTCTAAGGGTATCTATTATGTTAACATTTAACTATCATATATAGAAAAACTATAATAAAAGAATTTGCCATTAATTATAAAAGAAAAACTAGGTACACAGTTCATCATATGAACAAACAGCTAACAAAATACATATTTACATGCAATCCACAAGATCCTCGCTAGAGTTGATCATTTAGGTATCGTATACCCATCGATCTAGTATGACCATCATGCTTTCTCTGTGCGAGAGGCTTTGTCAGCGGATCCGCAATATTTTCCTCAGTCGGCACTCTGCAAATGTTTACATCTCCTCATTCGACAATCTCACGAATAAGATGAAAACGCCGGAGTATGTGCTTGGAGCGCTGATGAGATCTAGGTTCCTTAGATTGTGCAATTGCACCATTGTTATCACAGTAGAGAACTACGGGACCAACAATGCTAGGAACTACATCAAGCTCGCCGATGAATTTCCTAATCCATACAGCCTCCTTCGCCGCATTAGCTGCTGCGATATACTCGGCCTCTGTTGTAGAATCAGTAACTGTCTCTTGCTTGGAACTCTTCCAGCTTACAGCTCCTCCATTCAGGCAAAACACAAAACCTGATTGAGACTTGGAGTCGTCTCTATCAGTTTGGAAGCTAGCATCCGTGTAACCACTTACAACGAGCTCTTCATCTCCACCATACACCAAGAACACGTCCTTAGTCCTTCTCAAGTACTTCAGGACATTCTTGACTGCGATCCAGTGACACTCACCGGGGTCTGACTGATACCTGCTAGTCATGCTCAAAGCAAAGGAGACATCGGGTCGAGTACATAACATCGCGTACATGATTGATCCAATTGCCGAAGCATATGGAATCAACTTCATGCGGTCCTTGTCTTCACAAGACTTTGGACACTGGTCCTTAGAGAGATTCACACCATGAGACATGGGCAAAAATCCTTTCTTGGACTCAAGCATGTTGAACCGCTTCAACACCTTTTCGATGTACGTACTCTGGGTCAAACCCAGCAACTTCTTCGATCTATCTCTATAGATCTTAATACCAAGTATATAAGTCGCTTCACCCAAATCCTTCATTGAAAAGCAGTTCCCTAGGTTGTTCTTAACAACTTTCAGGGTAGGAATGTCATTCCCAATCAACAGTATGTCATCTACATACAATATCAGGAAAATAACAATGCTCCCACTGATTCGCTTGTAAACACAAGGCTCATCTTCATTCTTGATGAAACCAAACTCTTTGATTTTCTCATCAAAACGAAGATTCCAACTTCGAGAGGCCTGTTTCAGTCCATAAATGGACTTATTCAGCTTGCATATTTAGTGGCTTCATCTGGGGATACAAAACCCTCGGGTTGTGTCATATACACTTCCTCAAGGAGGTTTCCATTAAGGAAAGCCATTTTGACATCCATCTGCCAGATCTCGTAGTCATAATACGCAGCAATAACAAGCAATATCCTAATGGACTTTACCATGGCAACAGGGGAAAAGGTCTTATCATAGTCAATACCATGAACTTGCTTGAAACCCTTAGCCACCAGTCGCCCTTTGAATGTCTGTACATTCCCATCCATGTCGGTCTTCTTCTTGAAGACCCACTTGCACCCTATGGGTCGTACCCCTTCAGGTGGTTCCACCAAGTTCCAAACTTGGTTTTCATACATGGAGTCCATTTCGGATTTCATAGCCTCAAGCCATTTTCGGAGTCCGGTCCATTCATAGCCTCTTGGTAGGTTGCTGGCTCATCATCATGATCCATAAGCAACACATTACCTATTTGAGACACGAGAAATCCATATCTCTCTAGCTCAAACCTCGGTCTACCAGATCTACGTAGGACTTGTGTTCCCTGAGCAGGTTCTCTAGCTACAACATCTTGTAGTCCTGTCTCAGAATCCAATTCCGGTTCATTCACTACATGTGGTTCTTGAACTTCTTCAAGCTCTACCTTTTCAGTATTTCTTGATAAGAACTCTTTCTCCAAGAAGACACCAGTCCTTGCGACAAACACTTTGCCCTCGGACGGTAGGTAAAAGTAATACCCTTTCGTTTCCTTAGGATATCCCACCAGATAATATTTATCCGATTTGGGTTCCAGCTTGTCAGGCATTTGATGTCTCACGTATGCCTCACAGCCCCAAATTTTAATGAACGACATACTAGGACGCTTCCCAGTCCATATCTCATATGGTGTCTTCAGAACCATTTTTGTGGAGCGCGATTCAATGTCATTGCAGCAGTCTCTAAAGCAAAACCCAAAAGGAAACAGGCAAGTCTGCATGACTCATCATCGAACGTACCATGTCTAACAGAGTACGATTTCTCCTCTCAGACACACCATTATGTTGTGGCGTTCTAGGTGGAGTGAGCTGTGATATAATACCACACTCTTTCAGATGATCACGGAACTCATGACTCAGGTATTCGCCACCTCGATCAGATCAGAGTGCTTTAACCCTTTTACCCAACTGGTTTTCTACTTCATTCTTGAACTCTTTGAACTTTTCAAAGGTCTCGGATTTGCACTTCATAAGATACACATATCCGTATCTACTGAAATCATCAGTAAATGTAACAAAGTAGAAATACCCACCTCTAGCCATGGAACTCACCAGATCACAAAGTGTACGAACATGAGATCCTCAGACACTCAGCAAGTGAAAGTGCAGACAGAAAGTGCCTAACACAAGGAGCTGCATCGCTCAAATGATTCTAATGAATGTAGTCCAAAAGTCCATCTCTATGGAGCTGGATATGCGACTCTCATAAAAGTTGCAGAGTCTAAGTACAAGTGTCGACATCAACACAATGTGTTCGACATTATTCAGAAGAGTCAGCATTTGGAAGAATGTGTCGAAATCAAACAAA